>VXBO01009345.1:211654-232573 GCA_013400135.1 Rhinoptilus africanus
CTATTGTTCTTTTCTCTTTTTTGGGACTTGCTTTCCCCCTGTTTTGTTGCATCTCTCTTGGCTGTTCCCTACTCCCCAGCGGCTCCGTGTGTTTGTGATTGTTTGCCAAGCGCAGGACATCCAGTGGGGTTGGCCAACATGTGTTTTTGCAGCTGCTGTGTGAATCCAGAAGGGACGTTTTGGGTATAGAGGCTGCTGTTTGCTCGCCACTCTGTATGCATGAGTTACCACCTTGAGCATAGGCCCCCTACAAGAGCCGAGGGAGAATGGGAAAGGGATTTTTGAAGCGGTCAGCTCTTTATCCATAGTTTAGGGATTATGCCCACAGTGGGTGGGTTAGATACACAACTTTCCAGCTCTACAACTTTTATCTCCCCTGTATCTAACGGTGCTAAATTCCAGTAGGATTTCAAACAGCGAACGCACTTTTGTACTGAAGTTTAAGTCAGTTATAGGTTAGATTAAGCCACTTTCTGTAGGGAGGGAAAGTATGCAAAGATCTTCAAAGGTCACAGAGTGGGAGGTGATCAGAAGAACAGACTGTGCTTGCAGCTGCGTGCAAGCGCCAGGGGAAGACAGTTGTACGGGCTGACTCAGGGCAGTGGGATTTCGTGGTTCCAGGTTTCTGTTTCCTTGTAGTTCTAGTGGTTGGTGGGTTAACGGTGAGAGCTCACAATTTACTTGTTGCAGTGTTTTTTCATTAGTTCACTGCCCTGGCAGGTCTAAGCTTCAGGAAGTATTACGTGTTGTTAAGGTGGCCGATTTCTTTCTAACACAAGGGGAAGCCATCCAGTGGGATGGATCCAGTACGTAAGGTGGGGTGGGGAGGAAGTGAAATCCAATGAATGGCTCTGAGACTTGAGCTAACTGATGTTAAATGGCATTCTGTTACACCTCTGAGCTGGTATTAAAACCACACAGTTGGAAATCCTCAAATGCAGTGGCCATGGATTGCTCTTAAGTTGGATAGTTTTTTGTCCTGGTCTGCTTTACAGTTGGATATTCCTTGTTTTGCAAGGGCTTGGTAGGGAACTGTTGCAGTTGCTTCTTAGAAGAAACTCTGGGTGGCTTCTGGCACTCAGTGGGTCTGAGTCTATGAAGTTAGTGACATGGCTGGGTGAGGTCTACAAAGAAAACTACGGTGTTTGCAGGGAGCAGTTGGCTGCCTCGGGGAACTCTGGAAGAAAGTGTCGGTAAAAAGCTCAAAAATGGAGCTTAAGGGGAAGAGTTTGGGAAGGGCTTCAGGTTCAGAGTCCCTTAAGCCTTATTTTGCCCAGCCCTACTGTGAATCATTCTCCTATTTTAATTCTGAATTAAGACACTGAAATTTCACAATTATCCGCTATCTAGAGCACAGCATAGAACGTATTTCTAACTCAAATACAATGAGAACAGCAAACCTAGTTGCTTTTTTGGTGTGAGATTTTTGCGCTTTTTATGACTATAGAAGGTGTCTGAAATATATTGACAGATATACAGCTGCTTAAAACTTAAAAATTTTGAGATATGTTTTCCATGAAATTACATTTGTTATCTTACTGTCGTCTTTAGCTGCAGACAATATTTGAGATGAAATCTGGCTGTAAGTCTCCAGAGCTGTAGATATTTAATTTCTATTTTCAAGACATCCCTCTAAAATCGAAATTCAGTGTGATTTGTGATTGCTTAACTGTGCAACGTGCTGTATTCAATCATGGTTCCTATCGTGCTTTTCAGCCAGGAATTCTGTTTATGGTAATAGGGATGAAGTAATTGTGCATCCTAAGGGGTTATAGTACTTTGGAGTTGATAGCTTCTGGTTCTACCTTCCTATTTCATGTTTTTATTTTCCTTTTGAATTTAAGGTGGAGAGGCCAGAAGACCTATGTTGAGTCAGAGATTTTTCCTACCACTTATTTTTAAAATAGGAAAGTTTTCTGTTTCTCATTTTCATCAAAATGTGATTCATTGTGCAATTGAGACATTCCAGTGTTTAAGGAAGGCTTTTTTGCAGTTTTGGTTAAATACATCACCTTGTCTTATGCTGACGAGTTAAAGGAAAGCCTTGACATCACATTATGGTGTGGTTGTTTTTTTTTCTCTTTCTTGATCACTATAGAAATAGAATTGCTGGGGAAAGCGCGGAGATGTCATGTCTGTGCAGTGTACACCAAATCTGGTGCACGTCAAAAAAGGCAGAAGTTTTGACATTCTGGCGAGTCGAATTGCTCAACATATCTGTGCAATGATTGCTGCTGCGTTGAGGGGGAAGAGGGGAATGTTGGTCTGCTGACCTTGCGCCTGCAAGGTTAAATCCCCCTCTGTGCTGACTCAGGCAGGGATGGTGGCGGCTGATTAGTCAGTCATGTGTGGCAGTCCACCTGTAGTGTCACAGCCAGCAAATTAAATCATGCTGTGTAGAAATGACAACCGCTTTGTATTTTAGGCCAGCAAACATCAGCTTTAATGGAAACTCATGTGAAAGAAGCCAGGCTTTTTTTGGGGGTGTGTGTGTGTAGATTGTTTTTTCTTTCTCACTAACATATTCCCTAAAAAAAAAAAATCCCCCCCACTCCCTCCCCCCCAAAAAAAACACAACAAACCCCAAACAAAACCCCTAAACCTAGCCATATCCAAGGCTAGAATTCAGTCTGATTTTCACTTGGGAAAAGAACTTGGTCAGCAGATTTTTTTAGATAATGGTAGAAATGGCAATTTCGAGTATGCAGTGCTGTCTTCGGTGTGCTTTTCCTCACCCACTAACATGCAAAAGATAAGGGAAGAAATCAATGCAAAACCATTCCAGTAACTAAATGGATCCCTATTAGTTTTCAGGCAATTGATTTTTAGTAGGCATTTGTATATGTTAGCTGCTCTTTTGCTGTGAGTGGGGTGGTATTTCCAATTAGATTTTTAACTGTCAGTGATTTACCAAGCATGTTACGTTATGTTCCACGCAAGGAATGGGAAGGGGAGGAAGAAAAGAAAAAAAAAAGGTCTTTTTCTGGTCCCAGGTGAAGGCTGAATCTTTCTGTTATGCCATTGTTACAGATGACTTTTCGAATATGTTGATTTTTTTTTTTTCCCAGTGCCATTGCTTTTCATGATTAGGTTTGGATTGCTTGAGGAGTTTATGCTATAATCAGATTGGCTTCATGGAAAATCCTGCTGTATCATTTTAGTGATGCGCAGAGAGCTCATAGAAAGCGTTAGAAGAACGGTTTCAAATTTTATATTTGAATTTTACTGCTTTTCAGGTAGTAGCATCAGTCCTGATTAGATTTGGTCAAATAAACTCAAGGCTACTGTGTTGGAGCTGTGCTGCATAGTGTAATGCATGAGATTAATCCGCTTTCCTACTGTAGGGCACAGCTACTAACTCTGCCCCTTTTAAGACTGGTATTCATAGTATATCGTTAAAAAGAAGATACCACTGTATTCATATCTTACTTGCTAAGCCATTTGAGTTTCAGCAAGTGAAACTGAATTTGTAAGCCACTAAAGGTGACTAAAATGACAGTGGGCAAGAGCAGGAACGTCTTGCTTTGCAGTAAACTGAGTCTATTGATCTTGAAATGAAAGTTCGGTGGAAAAGCTGATGGAAAAAGTAACAGAGCACAAAAAGACAAGCAGCACAACTGATTCAGATGAGCTGGCTGTCTGTGAAGATTCATGTGAAAGAAATGCTAATGCAAAGAGTGCAAAAGGAGAAACCGTAATGGAGGGGAAAAAAAATATCACCCAGTATTGTGACTTCTCGAGTATACACGAGACACATTTTCTTGTGGAAAATGAAATGTCAGTGGTTAGTCAAATAAACTCAAGTGTTCTGGGATGTCTGTGAAAGCAGGAACTGAATACCTAAGGTTGCTCTGCAAAAAAAAACAGGCTTGAGCATGTAATGACCGGAAACCCAAAACTTCCAAACTATCAGTGTGGAAGTGCTACTCGATCATAATGTGTACTGAAAGGCAAATGCAATCCGAGTCCATTATAGTGTTTGACTGGGTACAGTAAAACAATGCCAACTCCAAAGAAATGCTGAAAATAGCTAAAAGGCAGCTGTAGAGAAGATGCAAATTTCTGCTACTCGTTATGCACCCATGAACACGTGGCTTACCGAATGTGAAGAATTTGACAATGGGAAGGTTGCCCTTCAGAAATATAATTGACTTTCCTGGAGCTGAAACACAGGAAAAACTGACATGGCATCTACCAATTCCAGGCAAGTCAGTTGCACTGATGAGTGAATCACGCACGCTTCCTCAGAGGTGTGCTTCCGAGTTTATCGTCTCACTGTATATGCAAAAGGATGGAGTAGTTTTCCTGCAAACTTGACTGAACAATCAGAGGATAATTCTGAGAACAGTGCTTGAAGCTGATTAGGGAAGATGTCTGTCAACTAAGAGATGCCACTTGGGGAAACTCTGTGGCAGCCTGTCAGAAAAAAGGTGGCAAAGTGCAAGGAACTGTCGGAGGAGCCTTTTTGTCGTCAGCATAAAAATTCAAAAAATGATGTATTCGTTTTCTTTCAAATCGATCACACAGCATAGTTTGTCTCCCGTAACGCTGCTGAATTTTCTGTCTTCAATATTGCAGGTAACAAAGTATGGAGATAACAAGAGATAGGGAAGATGATACCCAGAGTTAACAACCAAAAATGTTCTGTCTCCACCTGGTTTCTAGAAGGGGAGCATGACACACTTGTAAAATTGCATGCATGCACACACAGCGCATGAAAAAAGAATGATATAAATCAGCTATTTTGTAAACAGTTAAGGACATATTTCTCTGTGTTCTGTATTTGTGATTTTAATTTAGACTCTTATATGGGTATTAGGAGGTTTTATGACTGAAGTTTGAATTTTAAGGGGAAAACTTATTTGCAGTTGGGAAAGAAGTGATTGTTCTGAAGAGTTTCAATTCACCAGTCCTCTCACCAGCACTAAAGCCCCCTGAGGCCCCAGGTTTTTTCAAGCGCTGATCTGCTTCTGTTTTTCATAAGTGCGTCTTGATCTTGTATGTATTCACAATAAACTTCATTTGCACCCTACATAAACTACACAGCCACAGATAGCGGAGAAATGTGTCGGGATTTATTTTTAAAAATGCTTTTTGCTTTTCATGTAAACAGTCTGGGATGATCAAACTGGAAGACAAAGCATAACCCAGATGAAGGGTCAGCATCTGTGTAAACTTGAATGCCAAGCACGTGTGTGGCTGGATTGTATCCTCCGCAGGAATATGTGGTGTTTAGCATGTGGTTTTACAGCATTTAAAAACACCCCAAAAAACCTTAACCCTAAATATCTCATTTTAACTAGTATAAATACAGCTGCATAATGAAGAAATCAAAGTCGATGTTGGATTCAGTGTAGTTAGAACTCCTGAAACAGCCATCTACATACCTAGGGCTGAATTGCGGAAGTTCCTGGCTCAAGACAACCAAATTGATAGCAGTAATGTGTGTCCTGTTGTGTTAGAGCTCTGTGATGTACATTTAACCCACACCATTCGGTGATTTCACTTTTCTGTAGGAATTTAACCTGCGTTTCAGCCTCTGTGTTTGTGTATTTATGTTGTCAAGCCCCAGTAGCTTTAAGCAGAGAAAATACAAAAAAACATGTTATAGGAAATATTTTGAATAAATTCTCTTTTAATTGGAGAGGATTGTAGCATGAAAGCATGACAGCAGAAAGTTCAGTGCTTTAATATCTAAAATTAGATATCACTGTAAGTGCTAATTGAGTAGAAATGTATTTTCAAAAAGCTGCTAGAAAACGTATATTCTTATGATGAGTCCTCCTCTTAAACAGCTCTGCTTTTATCCTTGAAGGGTGTTGCATCAGCACAGATCAAAGTCGTCAGACATATGTTGCTTTACAAATAAAGTATCTATTTTCTTTCTCTTCTAAAAGATATGCCAAATAAAGAGAGCTTCTCAAGACAATTTGAATAAGATGAAACTCGTCTGTGGTGTTGAGCTGCCAAAAGCATTATCAACATTAGAAGAACAAACTATTCCCCAAACAGTCTGTTGGGCTTTTATGCCAATCAGGTTGCGCCATATTTAATTCTTGAATACGATCTGTACTTCTATGATAACTCCCCCAGACAGTGATAAAAATACTTCAGGTAGATCTCGAGCACTTCAGCAGTTTGGGTGATGGAAGAATAAGGTTGTCCGTGTTATGCCGTTAGAGTTCAGCCCGCATGGCCTTTGCTGTTGGTGACAAAGGCATGGCCAGTCTGGCTTCTCGGGGAGCTTGGGCTCTTCTGTTTGCTGCCTCTGGAAGTGCGGATGGACTGCGGGGCACTCGCATGGCTCGGATAAGTGTCTGTTTAACATCCAGGCGTATGAAGTGCAGGTGGAAAAGGATCATAATAAGATTAAATTTCAGTGAGCTTGCCTTCTGTGTCTCTTGCCGTGTACATACAAGTAGAAGAAAATCAGAAGCCATCACCCTTCAAGGATTTATCTCTCCCCCCGCCTTCCTTTCCTTGCATCGCATACAGAAGAAAACTAAGTACCCAGGTTATTTTCCTTTCTGTCAATCTAGGTAAATAACATATAAAGCCTTTGCCATTGCTGCTGCCGCATTTGTGAGACTGTGCAGTCGCATTAAGGCATCTTCTCTTGTTTAAAATACAAGGCTGGAAGTGAAAAGATGAACTGCTGTCTTGTGCAGATCTGTGCTAACTCGGTAAATGTGATGATTGTCCAGACAAATCTCATTTTAATTCTTTGCAGAGATTATAAGGAAGCATAAGGAATTTATAAACTTTGCTGAAGTGATACAGCTTGAGTTTATGATGGTGCAAATTTGCACTTGATGCTGATGAGCTGTATAGCTGGACAGATGAGAAGAAAATGCATAGAGGGATGAGGGAAATGTATGGCAAATCATGTGGTTTTGTACGGAGACGTGTTGGTTTCATTTCCCAGCAGCAGTCAGGTCAGAGAAGCAAAGTATTTCAATTACTCTATTACCGATGACTTCTGAAACTGTCTTTAAAAATTTAAGAAAAATAAATAAATTAAAAAAACATCCCCAAACCGATTGGTTTAGTCAAACTCCCTGGAAGCTTAAATGTGAAATCTGTTACTCTACAAAGTTTCCCAACCTCTGTCCTGTATCCATGCTTTGTTATTGTAGGGTTTCTGTAGAGATTTGACTTAGTCACTCGACTGTTTTGGAAGTGAAAGGCAGTGTGAAAAAATAAGCTTTTCAAAAGAATCTCTAAACAAAATCAGACAGAATTCCAGGGTGGGGGGAAGTAAGAAGGCAAAAATTATAGCCTGGGCTTAATATCCTGAAGGCTGTAATGCTTGTTTGGCATTTGGTGTCTGTTTTTCTGGAACAGAAGGCAGAATGGGTTCAGAGAGGGCAGACCGGGCACTGGGAAATCTGACTTCTCTACTGTAATGGTAGTCTGATCCTTCTCCATTTCTAATTGTACCTAAAAGTTTCTGAAATACTAGAATTTGGAGATGATCCCCAAACACATAAACCGAAGTCCAGATTTTGGTGTGTGCATAGTCCAAAGCATATTGGCTGTAGCTCCCCTGCTGTCTTTTGCTGCTTGTGCAAGCTTGCACTCTCTCATTCCAGATAATTAGTTCCTATTTTGCAATAATCTCAGAAAGCATCAGGTTACTTTTATATGTTTGAAATTTCCATCTGAGTTAGTTGGACAGCTTTATAGAACATCCAATCATGAATCTACAGCTGAAGAGTATAATACGAGAGATGAATTGAGATGAGAGGAAAGTCTAAAATGTGGCACAAAGTATTTTTTTTAAAAAAGAAAATATTATACATAACTCAGACTTAGTTCCTTTCTGAAATGGTACAACATTTTGCAAACAATAATAGAACTCACAGTTTTGCGTAGTTTGCAGTTTGACATACTCAGACTCTGGTAGTTTACATACAGTAAAACGTCCCATTTTGCAGTACAGAAGCGATTACTGAGATTGTAGCTGCAGAGGATTTGATTGTGCTTATGTGTCATAACGTGAGGGGACATCCATATTTTTATTCCAGGAAAGTGTGGTTGTGATTACTTTTTCTTTCATCTCTTGCTGTGGGAATGCTTTCTGGCTGTCCTAGCACACAGGGATATGATTGTCAACGACCATCAATATCATAGTAAGGTTTACGTTTCTGTGCGTAGTGGGAGGGATAAAAGGTTTTTCCATATTTTTTTTTCTTCATTTCATCCTGTATGTGGATAAGAAAATTATTGACCCCTTCTATAAAAGAGAAGGAAAAGTCCAAATCCACAACTTGAATTTGGGAAGAGCCATAGGAAAGAGTAAAAGAGAAAAGCAGTTAATTTCCTTAATGCCATGTGTAGGAGAAAGTGATGTGCGCTCCTAGTAAAAGAAATAAGTAGTGTGTCCCTGTTCTTTGCGCTGATCCACTTGCACACAGCGGCGTTAGCTGAGGAGTAACTTTCCTGGGCTGAGGACCCGCGTCTTCTCATGTGACTGTGTTGTAAAACCAAATCCGTTATTATATGGGAACTTAAAACAAAGAAGGGGATCGCTAGCCTTATGCTCTTGCAGGAGTGGATGAGCTAGTTCAGGACGGTCCCTCTACAAAGTGCATGTAATACTATGTTTACTTGTTATGCAGAAGAGATGTAAATTTATGTAAATATGCACGCAGAATAGCTTTGACCCTCGGGCTGTTGGCAGGATGCCAGCGTGGTCCTGGGTACTCCAGCACTTTCGATCTCTATATCCTGGCAATTTCCTGGGATTACATTATCATTTGATTTTTAATGTGAGTTTCAGCCACTTAACAGTCTGATCGGTTTCCCTTTTACCACCGGCTTTGCTTGCGCAGAAGTAAACAAACGTATTTATCACCCCTGGGATCTGCAAGTGCTAATAAAGTTGCTGTTGCTTGCATTTTAGGCTTGGTTTCCTGACAGATGCGTCGTAAACGAACTAGTAGTGTTGTACTTGCGCCACAGCACAGCAGGAAAGGTAAAGATGGGGGCCCAGCAGCAGCCCTAGGGTAAGAGTGTGGCGACGGCTGGGCTGGCCGAGCCCCTGTGTAGTCTCTGTCCTGGGGGTGAGCCCTGCCAGGGGTTCCTGCCAGGCCTGGGGAGCTCACAGGAACCGGTCGTGTTGGTGGCACTTCAAGACTGATGTTTCCGATGTCCTCGTTTTGGTTTAATTCCAGTAAGTGTGTTTACAGGGGACTAGAAATGAGTGTGCCAAAGCTGGCTTAATTTTTGGAAGGAATACCACCTGTCTTGTTGCAGGTGGAAAACCTGTAATTACATTTTTGAAAGCATCATTAGATATCTGTCTTAAGTGTGTTTTTTCTAAGAATCCATAATAATACATGACCCTCATTTAAAAAAATAAATCACTGTAGCACATTGTTATCACAACGCGGGACACTCTACCATCCATGTTTAAATTCTTAGGTTTTCTAATTCCTGGTCAGTACTATGTCTTTTGAACTAATTGTTTGCTGCTTCTGGCAGATATTTCCAGTGGACATCCCGTGTTACAAGTTTTAGGTTTGGGGCTTCTGAAGCAATATTTACAGATGTAACTAATTCCTGAAGATTACCAGGAAGTTACTTTTTGCAAAAGCAGCACTGACTCTGTGGCCCCTGAATTTCTTGCAAGATGGTGTTTTGTTTTTTTTTTTTTTTGCAGTACAGATTGTATTAAAATATAAAAGTAATTTCCATACTAATGTGAGATGCTTGATTTATAGAACAAAATGTTAGTCTCTAATTTGCCCATGAAACTATTTCAATTATAGGCTCCCACTCATGTAATCAAATATGTAAAATAAATAAAAAGAAGACAAATAAAACATCTCTTCTCCCTGTGCTCTATTCAGCAATTTTAATTCCTTTTAAATTAGCAAGTCCACTTGTATCTCTTGATTTTCGTAGTTTCCTTTGACAGTAATATTATAAGGCTAACAACATTTTCTGAACACTGACTATTAGTTTTGTGTATCGAATCATTCTTCCTGCTTTTTCACTTCCCTGTTGTTTCTAGTGAACTTGCTGTTCATCAGCATCTTACAGCCCTTGGAAATACGACCAAACCTGTTCTCAGGTATGTCAGAGTACGTTGTTACTCAAACATATACACGCGGTGGGTTTGTGAAGCAGAAGGATCACGCTGCCTTCACGCGTGCATTAAAACAATGTACTTACTATCAAGTCACCTGGAAAATATTTAGGAAAAACTTTAATGAAATAGTTGAGAACAAAAAGGCTGTTATGTCTCATGATTATGTTTTCCATCTGAGAATACTTCACAGATGGATTCTTTTCACATAGGTCCTTGGCTCCTGACCTGCTTCTGTTGGTGACGTGGTGACCTGTCCTCTAGTTGAGCAGCTCTGCTCGAAACCGCTTGAAGCGTCAAACATGAACCTGATCACTGAGGTCATTCAAATGAAATTCTTTAGGAAGAAATTCTTCACTCTGAGGGGGGTGATCCCCTGGCCCAGGTTGCCCAGAGAAGCTGTGGCTGCCCCATCCCTGGAGGGGTTCAAGGCCAGGCTGGACAGGGCTTGGAGCAACCTGGTCTGGTGGGAGTTGTCCCTGCCCAGGGCAGGGGGTTGGAAGGGATCTTAAAAGTCAGCTCGTTCCAACTCTAACCATACTGTGGTGATGTGGGTATGGCCCTGCCCACAGGACTGTCTCATGTGCAGTCCTCCCCATGTACATGAGAGATCTAGAGCAGGAATAGTAATACAGTATGGGATTTTCTAGGACAGTTTGCCAACCTACGTGTTGGCTTCTGTTGAGCCTTGTTGCAACTGTGATTTGGTATTTACAGTATTGAGATGTCTCTTAGGAAAAAGATCTCCTACGTACTTGTGTGCTTGTATGGCGTCACTTTTGTGTGTCTAGTAGCTGTAGGTTTTCTTGTTAGCCTTAGAAGGTCACTTTCTAAGTAAGCGGTAGCTTCCTTGTTTACCAAATGGAAAAATCTATCGATAGAAATGGGGCATGGAAAATTAGAAACTACTTCAGAAAAAAAAAGTGAAAAGTGTAAGGCCAAATAGCTTTGAGCTAAAGGTTCTGAGGTTGTTTGAAAAGGCAGATGACAAGATCTGTTAGATTTTGATCCTCCTGTTGGGGTCATATTTTTCCTAAATGTTTTCCAAATAATAATCCACAATGAAATTGAAAACAGTGTTTCTGTCAGGCTTTTAGAGCTCTGATGCTAACAGTGACATCACAGTAGCATTACACTTGAAACACAGTGCACAGAAGCACTGAACAAAGACACAAAGAGAGAAGCCCACTTTCACTGGCGTAAAAGAGTGTTTGATGTTTTTTACTGCCCTGGAATTTGTTTGCGGAGTCCTGTAGCATTCTCTGGGCACTAAGTCCTCTACAGTGCTAAAATATCCATTGTAATGAAGGATATTAGCGATTGTTAGTAAATAACTTTAGTTTCCAGTCTTGTTTTTTTGTATTAAAAACATACTGAATTTTCTTATATTTGGATGTTTCATTTTAGAGTGGTTCTTACAGAGAAAGAGGATTAGCTTTTTGGGTTTTTTGTTGTTTCCTTGTAAGTGAAAAGGCTTACAGAGCTAAGTATTTAATAAGCAAAACTGCCATCATCATCTGTTAATGTTGGTATGATCTATCTTTGGAGCAATGTTGAGCTGAATCAATGATTATCATGGAAAAGGGATTATTTAGATTAAAAAAAAACGGTTCAGTTGTGTTGTCAATCAAAGTTGTCATTGGATCTCAGTTATAAAACTATTAAAAAGCTGTTGCGCTGATCTGTAACTGTAAAGCATAATATTGCTTATTTATAATAGTATTAACGTAGTCACTTACATTGGCATCAGTAGTCACAGAGCCAAATTATCAGCCACTCTGCTGCTTTCTCAAAACTATAAAAAACCCCAGAGCCTCAAACTACTGACAAATAGGGAATTTTTGCTTTTTCCATAGGATTTTGTTTCACCAAGGCCTCCAGGCGCGTTTAACTTCAGGGAGCTTAGTGTGTGGTATTGAACCCTTGGCTTTCCAAAACCTCGTTTCCACTAAGGATTTTCCCTCCTCCTTCAAGATACTGCTTACCATTGCTTCTCTTCCTAGCAGGACAGCATGCGCAGTGCTTGACTCTGGACTCTATTACAAAGGAACACATAAGTTGACAGTGTTTTCTCTTTCTTTTTCTTATTGATTTGCTTTCATGTCACCCTCTCTTTCAGTAGCTCACTTTCTTTTAGACTTCACATCAGGGGAATTGCAAAAGAGGAGGAGGGAATGTACTTGCAGTGAAAGCCATGCTTTGCTTTTATTTGAACCTTGTTAGGACCGAAAGGTGGGGTTTTTTTAAAATAAAAGTAACAAAGCAAAGTTTTTTTTCCTCTGTGGCAGTGTCCTTGTCGTAACAGCAGTGTTGTTTTTGGAGTCCTCAGCTTTTACTCACCTCAATCAGAAAATGCGTGTAGGGGTCGGTGTGTTTGCGTGCTTTTCATTGGTGATTTTTTAATCAAGGTCTGCCCTGGTTTTTAAGCTGCAGGATTTACTTTTTCAGATGTGCAAGTATGACCATTTTAGAGCTTACAGGCATCATCTGCTGCTGTTCGTCTCCTGCCATGTTGCAGTGTTTGGGTGGGAATGGGAGATTTGGTCTTGGAGGCCAGTGGGCAGGATAGTCCAGAACACAGGCTCTGGTGAGAGAGAAACCTGGGGTTAAAATGAGATGGTAACTCTTGGTGTTTTTTACAGAGCCGAATAAGTCCCCTTTGAAATTGGTGTCATTTATTTAGTTTCTGCTCTTCCTTATTGTTTACGTAGACTTCTCTTACCCTTATTAATGTGAGGCGATGTGTATTATAAAGAAGAAAAATCTCAGCATTTGTTATAACACCTCTGTAATACTCTCAAATTAGGTACAGTCTGCTTCGTTTTATTAAGAAAATAAAATGAGGTATTCCTTGTGAGCTGCTGGCAAGCTGCTAATTTGTCTCTGAGATGCACGTGTCAGTCGGCCTTGTGAACAGAAATACTAACCTTCTGGATTGGTTCAGTTGCGGTAGAGAAATGTATGTTCTTTAATTGTTCACTTCAGGATCACAGAAACAGAAATGTGATCTCATCAATATGCACTCGAGGCTTAAGAGCTCCATGCTGTTACATCTGTGTAATTTAGGAAGTTTAAAATAGGCTTTGCAGATGTTGGGAGTAATGGAGTATGTTGTTTACTTTTTGTTCATTTCCATCGTATGTCATACTCTCTACATGAATAATCAATCATACCGGAGTATATCTTCTATAAGGATTTCCTGTGCTTTCAGTGTGTCTTGTTTATAAATATTTAACTTTTGTTTGTTAAATTTGAGTTAGGCAATATTTCACAAGGGTCTCTTTTGTAAGAGTCAAATGTAATTAATTTGTTTTATAGGTACCAAATGCTTGAGTTCTTGGTGGTTTTTAGCAATATGGATGTCTTGCAATAGTATTGTAATGCTTCTAAAATAAGGTATTTTTTTAAAATAAAAAAAAAGTATTGAAACAGCCAGGAGCCAATACCAAAGATCAGCCATTGCGACTTGGCTTGTGTTGCTGTGATTAGTTTAATGTTCAATGTGCTGCAATTTACAGCTATGGTGATACCCACAAAGAAAGAAACCTGAAGTGTAAACTGGTAAGTTATTGCTTTTCTCAAAGCAATAGAAGAATAGCTTCTTAAAGCAGTAGAAGAATTAACAGAAGGTCAATGTGACATCAGTTTTGCTGGGCAGTATGTCTTTTGTAATGCTTGGAATTTTGCTGCAATGTGGACCCCAATGTGCAAATTAATTATTATTCGTTACGCAAAGACAAGTTAGTGAGCTCTGCCTGGTACATGAGTAATTGGTGCTGCTTTCATTACTGCCTGAATATGCTTTTACTGCTACAAGAATGCATTCGTCTCTTAATGTGAGTTCCTGCTGCAGTAGTTTTTCACCTCTCTGCGTTACGTACGTATGTGCTGTATTAAAGAATAAAAGTGAGATCAAACTCAGACACAGGCTTCATCTCCAGACTCCCTGGCTGCTTGCTCCACCGGCTGTATTTTGATAGGCAAATGGCCCCTGTAGCTGAGCGAGGAAAGCTGAAAGGATGCTGCTGAGCTGATATGTTTTCGAGAGAGTTCCTTGCACTGCTTTAGGAAAGATTGAAATATGAAACAATCGTTTGCTGTAGGTATGATCAAGCTTTCTATGCTAATTTTACTAGCAACTGCAGTTTGGGGAGGAAACGCTTCTATCTTAGCCAGCTGGAACTGCGTTGGACTGTAACGTAGCATTCACTCTGGATTTTTGGTGTCCATGGGTTCGTAACCACAAGTCTTGTTAAATTAGATCCAGCACTTGCATTTGTATGTGCAGTATATTATCTTTAAAAGATAAGCTGTTACGCATCTACATATTTTTAGTGTACAATCAGACTTTAGCATATAAATGGTCATCCTCAATGCTGAATTTTACTGATTGGTTGCAGTGTTGAACTTGCTCTACACCATAATTTTTTTGATTACATGATATTATAGGTATCAAATATGCAAACAAAGAAATGTTTGGGTTCCATTTTCCTCTACATGCACTGCATTTATTCACAAACTAAATTTGGGAGCTTTTAAATTTCTAAGCAACATGCTGCTAGCACTTAATATTTAGAATAGGCACAGAATGTAAGTAATTGTTTTATTGCCATCAACATATGTCTCTCCATAATTGTTTTGGCTTGTGCCCTGGGTGAGTTAGGAGGTGGCAACTGTGACTTTTAATATTCTTATCCCTGTACCCCCCTCTTTCTTTCCTTTTTTTTTTCTTTTTTCTTAGTTGCAAAGAAATTGGGCTTTAAAAATTTTTTAGGCTAAGCTCTTACTTGTTCCCTACTGTCTCACAATTTTTTTGATTGTAATATGGCCTGGCGAAGGAGGGGAAACAATATAAAATACACATTTTGTTCTTCAGTGTGGAAAACAGCCCGAGAGAAGTTACTGAGTGACGGACAGTCTTTTTCTTAAAAAAACCCAAAGAAAACCAGCAGTGATACCTCTCTGGTCAGGGACCCAAAAGTGAGGGAGTATTACCTGGAGGTTTATACCGTAAAGAAATCCTTACTGGAAAGGAGGAGCCAGTTCCTTGGGCTTACCAGGAAAAGGAGCGGTAGCCTGGATGGTAAGGAAAAATTAAAAAGAATTGCCAGGACCTTTAGAAATGAGAGGGGTTCGGTTATTGGATGAAGATTAATAGTACTGTGTTGCACAGTGTTGTATTCTGCCATTCATAGACTTCCCAATGACGTTGGAGGAGCTGGTCCTCAGCTTTTAACATTTTAGTGCTGCAACTTTCTTGTAACCCCTCCCTTTACCTCCAAAAATTATTACATTTATTATATTATCCTGCAGAAGCACGTCAGATGGGAGAGCGTTTGGGTTTTGATTTTTGTTGTGAGTGTGTGAGGGCTCTGTAATGTGTTGCTCTGTCAAGACCTTTGGTTTTGGAGCTCATTCCTTATGTGGTCCTTCTGGACGTGCTTGAAAAGCCGCCGTTCTCTGCTGCTGGTGAAGATTTCTTTGTTAAGGTGAGGTTTTGTGGAGGGGTGTGGGATATAGGAATAGGGGAATGGATGGCGCCATGGTAAGCCTAATGGTCACACTGTGCTCCGGCTGTGCACTTTGCAACGTGTGGCTGTGAGCTGAAGGGGTGAAACGTATGGAACTGAAGCTCATGAAAAGATTTTGAAGAAGCGATGGTACAGGGAGGTGAGAGGAAGAGGGACAGAAGGCTCTGGGCTGATGTTTTTGTTAAATTGACTTTCAAAGCCTATTTGGCATGGGGTGAATACCCGATGTTCCCATTATGGACTAGTCCTGCTGCCGCGGCCGGCACTGGCCGAGGGTGCCCAGGTCTGCTCTGGTGAACCAGACTGCTCTGGGGGCTGCCGCGGAGGTGTCCTCTGACACAGGAGATGGACTGTCACCCTTAATATTTGTAACTACAAAGTGCAATAGTGACATCCACAGACAGGAGGCATGGCAACAGTAGACTTGTGAAAACTACCTGGGTGCCTTGCCGTGATGCGACTCTGCCCCCAGAAATAAGGAATGACATAATAACACCAAAGACCACCTTCAGCTTCACTTTCTCTTAAGATGGATGACAAAATAAATGTGTAGGAATGCTACTTATTTCCTAATTATATATATAAAAAAGGTTTAAGCAAGGGTTAGTACTTTCTGCTTTTAGTCTGAAACATGCTTCTGAAGATCAAATATTTCTAATGTGACTTTAAAAAAAAGTTTATTAGTAGCTGGGGAAACAGTGCAAAAGCTCAACTATGCTTAAAATGTAATATATGCCACGTTGGCGCTAATCACTTTGTGATATGTGGCATGATCCCTTTAATCACCTATGAGAACTTTCAGGAGTTGTTAACATTTTCTTTCATTTGTACAGCAATGTCATTCTCTGTGTTTTTGAGGAAAGAATAACCCTCTGTTGGCTTATGCAAATAAATCATCTCTTAATGCACTTGAAACAGAACGATTCCCAAAGGAAGATGAGTGGCAAATCAAACTGGCTGCAAATGAAAGTAACCTCTCAGACCAGAGTTACAAATGTTTTATTCAGATGAACAAAGCGCCTTTATTTTAGCACTTTAATCCATTTTCCTTTTGCTTTTTTTTCCAAATAGTACCGTCATCTTGAAATGACAAGGATTGATCGTTAAATTACCGTTGCGTAATTTGCCTCATCGCTCCTCTGTAGACGGTGTTTGATTGAAAGTTCAAGTCTTTTGATGGGTATTGCTAAAATGGAATTTCTGAAGTTTGGGGAAATATATTATGGTTTTTGACAAAAATGCAAGCAGTTTGCTACCTGGATGGTTAACATCTAATTAATAGCTTTGCAAAAGAATCAAATGTGTTGTTTCTAATTAGTTAAAGGATTGTATTCTTAGTGCATCCCAATGTGATAGATTTTTCCCAAATTGCTTCTGTAACTACTTAAAATTCTGAATGCTGCCTTTAATGTGGATAGCTTTTGCAGTCAGTGTTTTCTGAGTCACTTAAGTTTTGCTTCTCTGTTAGTCTGCCATGAATTATCTGGGGGATAATGTTTTGTAAACATTTATATAGTATTTTCATATTTTTTAATGCTATAAGAATGCCATTGTTATAGGTGGAAAAAAGGCGCTTTTGAGGGGCAAAAGTTCTCCAGATAAGCCAATATGTGTCTGTGAAACTACCCTCTGTCATCTGTCATGGTTTATATCTTTGCATTTATACTTGCAGTACTTATGGGGAAAGCTTTCTCGGAAAGGGAAAATCCAGCCGGTAAATGTTGTATGGTTTTTGTGAAGCTGAATGAGGGACGATTGGCTGCTTTTGACTGTATGCGTGAGCTTTTTTTTTTTCCCTTCCCTGAACCTTGCTTCGCCGAGTGTATTGGATCGCTGTCTCACTGCCAGCGCTGCGTGTGTTTCCATGTTCAGGAGGATTTTTGATGATCCAGCTCTCAGCTGCCAGAAGTGTAGTCAATGAACTGATGCTCCCAAGGTCATCCGTAATGCGCGTGGGTGTATTTCCTCGCTGTAAACTCTGTTCGCAGCCATCCTAGGAAATGGAACTGGCTTTGGTTTTTGGCTTTGGCTGTAGCTTCAGACAAATCTGCCTCTTTGCTTAAAGCCAAGGAGAGAGAAAGCTGACAAATATGGGGGGGAGGAGGGGGAGAGGAGTAGAAACAATGCAGTTTATAAGGCTGGTGGCTTTAATTAAAATCCCAGTGCAAAGTTTACTGAATGCACACAACACAGTTTATGCTAAAGCTTAGTAAAAGCACATTTAAGCACTCATTTGTTAAGTGGTTGGTTTTTTAGGTGAGGGATAGTTGATGCTGGTAATATAAAAGATTCATTTGTTTCTCTAGATTGCAGTTAGCACCATTCTTAGTTGTTGGTTTTATCATATTTCCTTTTGATGCCAAGCAAAGGAAACACTAAATGTAATGAGGGATTTTTAAAAGCGTTTGAAGGAAACAAATTCCCATAACTTAAATTCAGTTCTCTGTAAGGCAGAAGATTAAGATTCCCTTATTATATGTATGTTTGTATATGTGTGACTGTAACGCATGTATATTTATTGAGAGGACCTGCATTTTTTTCTATGGATGCTCATGCAGAGGGCCTTTATTTCTTTTTTTGTCTTTTAAAAGACAAGGTAGTTTTGTATTTGGATGTATTGAGGGCAAGCTCTGTGCTTAGTTTTGCATGAATGGAAGCAGATACCAAAATCATTGTAGTCATCTGGTCTGACTTTTTATGCTTTTTCTGTCCGACGTAGGAAGTGTTTGGGCTGGATTTCCCTGATGTATAAAATCATGTGGTGCAGGGGCACCACTGTTGACATTAGCTGCTCCGTAAAAGAGAGCATTATATTTGTCTGCATGTTCACAGCGGGTTGCATTTAATATACAAGGAACAGCCTCATCAGTGGGGCACCCAGAGGCTGGCAAGTCGCGTCTTTCTCAGTGGTGCTTTGGCTACAGCCCCTTCGAGAGTCCAGATGAAGCCAAACATATGACCTACACTCATATGAACCTTTTGTCCAGAAAGTAAAAAAAAAAAAGTACTGAAAGTCTCCAATGCGAGCCTGTAGGTAGCTGGGGAGATGTAACCAGACAGCTGTAGGCTGCTTTTATTGATTTCTTTCTTCTTTAAATTCAGGACCTATGACCGTGCTATCACCCAGTCAGCAGCACAGAAGGACCATGACCTTGTTCTTGCTGGAGTCAATGGGAGTTTTGCTGTTGACTTCAACAAGAGCACGAGTCCAAGGTGAGAGAACTGGTTGCAGATCTTTAATAGAAAAAGCCTAATATTTCTTATTTCTTTGGGGTAATACTTAACTGTTTAGGTTTTTTCTCTCTGACATCTACACAGAAAAGAGAGTTCTTCCCTGTGGGAGTTCACTGCAAGACTAAAGGTGAAATTATATATTGCTGCACAAATCTGCTTGGCTGCTCTCGTAAGGATTTTATTAATTGGCATTATTATTTTAGGTGTTATAAATGAAGGATGCAGAGAAATTGTGAGACTTATTGAAAGCTTTTTTTCACAGCAATGTAGTATTGTGTTTCTGAAGATGCTGAGCACTGATGGTTGCTTAGTATTCCTGTCGATCAGGCCCATCTCTGTGGCAAACAAGTTCTGTGTCTCTGCACTGGAGCTGTGCATCAAGAGCAGAAATCATTTTCTGAAGAGGTTTTTTAAAGATTTTTTTTTTTTTTTCATCTTACGAGGACAGGCTACTCCCAGTGATTTGTCCCTGCAATGCTCTGGAAACTTCTTAAACTTTTAACATGGGGAGTCTCTTATATGGTCCTGCAGGGACCTGTTTAGCAGCAAGAACAAAGATTGGGTTGTTTTTTTCCCGATAAACCACTGGCAGAGATATGGTCCATTGAGACAGGAGCTGAGAGCTGGCTAGATGTTTTAGTATTTCTCTACCTATATTGACAGTTGTTCATTAAGGGTCTAAATATGCCACCTGAGACTTGATAGAATTGAGAGTGCAATAATTATAATGAGATCGTGATTCATCCTAGGTCCTTATCCTGCTGCTAGAGCATGGGGCCGTGTATGACTAATTCGTGGACTGAGGACCAGATATTGTTTGGACCACAGGATGGGGTTTTTTTAAGGTATAACTCATATTGTTGTATTTTCATATTCTGTCTTTTTTTTGGCTGCATACAGACTTGCTGGGGCAGCTCCTCAGCGGACAACCATCTTCTGTGATCAAATATGCTTCTGTGCTGTGTAAATGCAGGAGCTTCTACAGTCTTTAAGGAGTAAGAAAAAGTAGGGAAAAGCCAACTCTATCCCATGCAGTCTATTCACTGGGTTTGTATTTTGGAGATACCTTGTCAGAAGGACTAGAACTTGATCTCAAACAAAACAAAAGAAGGGGGGGCGGGGGAGCAGCAGGTCATAGAACTGTGCTATACCTAAGAATGTGCTGTGAATCTTTCGTATTCAAAGTAGTTTGCCTTTAATCACATCTGTCATAGCTCAGAAGGACTGTAGAAAGCATCAGCGAGTGTCCTGTTGCTGCTGTGACCTGGTCAGTAGGACTTCATGCTATATAAAGCGCTGTATTGGGTTTTTCTTTCCTTATTCTTGCTGGTATTTTGAAGAAGGTGAATACCATTATAGTGTTTCATTTATTAGAAAAATAAGCAGGTCTATGCTAAGTGACTTGCTGAAGACATGCAACCTGTCAGTGCTAAAGACTGGGACAATAACTGGATTGTCTTGTATTCTTTATGTGCATATATATGTGAAAAGTGATTCCTAAGCTTCTTGAAATTAAATGCAGGGGAGGAGTCTTATGGACTTCTTTATCCATAATGACCTTTGCCTTTCAAGGACTAAATTTTCCAGTTCTCATTAATCCAAGAGAATATAATGAATAGAGTAACTTCAAAAAAAACAAGCGGAAAGCATCCTCGGCAAAATTCTGGCTGTTCAGCAATCCACTTTGGCTTCAGTAGCTGTGTCTGATCCATAGCTTTCCAGTTTTGCTGTAAGGATGTGAAGTTATTGACAATCCTACACATCCGTGAAAGGGTAAGTAAATGAATTGTTATTAAGGAGTGTTGAAAGAAGTGATTGTCATTGAAGAGTTAGAAAAATGTGAATGTCAGGATTGACAAGGAGGTAATTATACTTCAGTAGCTTCATATTCAATTGATGTTTACTGGCAGGAAATCGGGAGAGTATTTTACAGGCCTATAGCTTGCCTGCTCCTTACTCACATTTTTCTGCCTGTCTCTTCTCTCTCTTCTGGTCTCGTTTGTCCCTTTCATGTATGCACACTTGTATGCCTGTTCTCTCGGGGGGGGGGGGGGGGGGGGG
>VXBO01009345.1:232591-271663 GCA_013400135.1 Rhinoptilus africanus
GGAGTTTAATAAGCTGCAACTCTCTTTCTCCTTTCACTGGATGTAAAACGATTGTTTCTTTCAGATTAGAACTGAATTCAGTTAATTGGAAGTCATTATCAATTATGACAATATTACGGGCCCTATTCTGACATTTCATGTGCTTTCTATGCCTTTGGTTATCAGCAGTTTAAAGGGTAGGGGCAGGAGGGGAAGTTCCCAGTTTAAAGTAGGCACTACTGGTGTCCTCCCTTCGATTTCCTGAGCGTGTATTAAGGTACTTGTCAGAAAACTGCAAGTATTGGGTTTATTTCCCACAAGGATGTGAAAACAACAGAGGGAAGAATAACTGGGGAATCAGTCTGGTGGTTTTGATTTTGTTCATTGATTAAAACTTTTCAAGGCTGGAATTTGCTGTGACCGGGAAGTTGCATATTCCATGTGGTGCAAAGCTGTAGGTTCTTACACCCCAAAAATCTTCCCAGGTCCTGTCCTCATGTGTCTAGGAATTCATACGGTTTCCTTCAGTACCTAGTAAGAAGGCCATCTTTATAGTACTGTGTGAATTAAAAGATTTTCCTCAGGGCCATCTACTTATTCCTCTTTTGGAACTTTTGAGGTCTTAATTGGGAATACTTCACAGCCGCTGCAAAATGTGCATGGGCCAGCACCAGTAGCAAAGGAGCTTGGACCTTTTTTTTAATTCATTTGACGCTGATATCCCTAGCCTATTTATGGAGGAAATCGTAAAGTGATTTTAATATGACGTTGCAAAAGTGGGACTTAAAGTTCAATGGCAGGGTTCACTCTATTCGCTACTGCGTGGGAAAACATACAAAGGAAAACTGAGTTACGTTGGATGTAAAGATTCCCAGAGAGACCCAGGGATGGTAAGGGAGACCCTCCTGTTGAGTCAGGAGGTGCAGAATGGACCCCCTGGTTTTCTAAACTGCTCCTCAGAGAGGAGCCTTGATGCAGCTGGATCCAGACTTAGTCCCAGACTTGATCATCAGCGTCACTTCCACATGCAATCAGTGTTACCCAAGCGAAATCATAATTGTCACGCTACAGGGCTATGAGCCGAAGGTCTGCTGTTGGTAAAAGATCTTGCTGTCTTGAGGAGCACCCTTGGGAGGTGTCTCGGCTCAAGGGGAGGTCACGGGCCTGCAGCCATGCTGCCTAACAGGGAGAGCTCAAAGGCGGCTCACTGAGGCTGTCATAGTTATGGGATAAAGTAGTTGGCTTGTAGGGAAATTATATGCCGTGGAAGAGGTATGTATGGGACTCCTTGTACCCACAACTTTCTTCAGTTGTTCTGATAAATGAAGTCTGGAAAAGCCATCTGGTATTTCTGTGTTAATTGCATGATCGGTGTTCCAAACTCATCTGTATTGATGTCTAGTGTGTCCTTTGTGGGTTTTTGGCGAACCGGTTGAACTAGAGGAGTCCTTGGCCTGGCTACGGCTCAGGCCTTTACATCCTTTACAGCCTGTACCAAACTATTGCTGGTGTGGTTGAGGTTTTGAGCACATCTGTCACGCTGTCTCAGTCCTGGGGCACTTTGCCCTATTGGGTGTGCGTTTCCTATGGCAGAGGTTGGTTCTTGCTGTATTTGGCCAGGGCTGGCTGACGCAGGAGGCCACGTCCTTTGCCTTTAGGAACCGGGGTATGAAAAACAAATGCCGGACCACGCTGGGCACCTGTAATTTCTGTCAATGGTGCCAGCAGCTCTCCATAACCGGCCTTACGAAACAATCGGCTGGCAATTTACAGACATAAATAGCTGCGATGCTAATTTTTAGAGGTGCTCAGCACCATCTGCTCTCATAGGACTCACCTTACTGAAGAGAAGGTTAAGTGGCTATTTAATCATGGTCTGTAAGTACCCACTGAGGGATAAGATGTCTGGAGCAAAGGACTCTTTAAGCTAGTAGGCAAAAACACGAGATCTGGTGGCTGTGAGTTGAAGTCAGCAAAGATCAAACAGGAAATGCGAGACATATTTTTAAGTGAAGGTAATTAGTCCTTGGAACAGCTTGTCAGTGGATGTGGCGAAACCGTCCATCACTGCAAGCGTTTAAATCGCATCTTACGCTCTATTGCAATCACAAGTAGTTGGGCTAGACAGAGAGGCTTGGCAGGGAGAAATGCTGTGACCTGCATCACGTGGGAGGTCACAGGAGACGGTAATGTAACCCTGCCGGCTGTAAAGCAATACACCTGGAGCCCGAGGTGCTCCACAAAACCCCGTGTGAGAGGAGAATTCCTTACAGTGCCTCTCCGACTTCCACAATTGGCTTTCATCCTCCGGTGAACTACAGAAGTCTTTTTGTGCGCAGAAGATGTATAAGCCCTACAGATGGACGGTTACATGACTGAGCTGTGAAATAAAAATTCAAGTCCCTGCCCTGTGGCAAACAGGGCAAGCTTTTTCATCACAAGCTTCACAATCGGACAATGTATAGAATTGAGTCCAGCCCTCCCATCTTCTTAGCTGTTGACTTAAATACTTTAGGTCTAGGACCTTGAAAGTGCTAGTTTGGGGGAGGGGGGAAGTATGTGTCTGTGAAGTGATTCGGCTCCAATGAAATGTGGTATTTTCATTAAAATTTCCCATTAGATTCATATGCTCAGGACCTGTGAAAATCAGCTTTGAGTGAACAGGCAATGAAACAATCGCATCATGATTTGGGCTGGAAGAAATTTTGCTGTTTCACTGAAGAGGGAATGCAGTTCTGCGAGTGGAGGATTAACCATGACAGTCTTGGGGGACGGGGTGGGGGCGATGTTTTGTTGGGGATTGAAAAGAGAGGCCAACTGGGGCAGGCAGTGAAAGGTCTTTCAGTTGCAGGGTGTGCTGTGAATGAAGCTGCAGAGGATCACGGGAGAGTGCGGCGGCGGAGGGAGTGAGCCACCAGCTGGGATGGCTGGACATGGCTTATCGGGTCCTGCTGCAGATGGGTTCAGATCAAGGCCTGCATCCCCCCTTTCCATCTAGGGAATGGAGCCAAAGGGTACCAACAGAACAACAGACTGAGATCCGTACCCTCTTGCTCCCAGTATATAGACTGCTTTGTGCAAAATTAATTATGATACGTTATTGCTAGAGTCCAGATCAGTGCTTAGATTTGTGCGTGGCGGTCTGTAGGGGGTTGTTGCCCAGGCTTCGTTTTAGTTTAATTGGTCGATTTTCAGATTGCTTTCATGACACTGAGAAAACATCTCCAATCCTAACTCCCTGAATCCCAGGAAGGATGCTTTCTGCTTGCAGTGTGAGTGTTTGTTAGCTCTCTGTCTTTGTGTTGATAGTGATTGCCCTACAGATACACCCTTCTTCTGGTGGTGAACCACGGTGTTTCTGTCCCTCGTATCTGAAATCTTCATACATCTGGCTAGCGCTTCAGTTGGATCCAGTTGGGTGGGTTGGCATTGCCTGGGATCCAGTAATGCGTCACTCATAATAGACACCACCTTCCCCACAAAGTGACATGGAAGAAGTTAAAATTCAACCCCAAGACAAATGGAAAAGAAAAAGAAATTGCCTGTCTTGGGCTCCTCAGTATTTCAGGTCTATCAGTCACTGCTAATTGCTGCCTATGGAGGGCTTAGCCTCACAGGCAAAGCATTTCCCTTATCAATGTCGCCACAGAGCACAGGGACTTTCTTTAAAGCTTTAAAGAAAATCGAGGGGTTTTAGAGATCTAAGCTTTTCTTAGAATCAACTGTCACTTGTGTGTTGCGCTGTTAATACTAATAAGTTAATACTGTATGTGCCTGGAAACAAATGCTTTTTCATCAATACTGAGCAAGTCCGGAGGCTATTCAACTTGAATGCTTGTTTGATGAAATTACAATATATCAGTGGTCAAAAGGATGTTACATGGTAATTTACACGACACTGGAGGCAAATCGGAGAGCAGTTTTAGCTGACATGCGTGGTAAAATGTGCAGCGGTTACAATATTTTTGGTTCCTTAATTTGTCTCTGAAGTACTACATGGGTTTTGATTTTTGCACAGGCAATTGAAAACTCAAATATTTAGATTTAGCCTTCTGGATGGTTTGGTGAGCATTTTTTTACGTGTTTTAATCATGTATGAAACCGTTTATAAACTTCACAAAACAATTTAGAAACCGTATGTGCAAGGAAAGACGTAACCCTCAATGGCGGGATGATTTTTGACCAGAATCTTTGCATACAAGAATTTTCTTGGGATAGTCGGAGAGGAGTTGTGGATGTCTGCTCCACGCAGGAAAACATCAACTGGTTTTGATGTCCAGACTGAACCAAATTTGGCCAAATCCTATGTTTTGCCTCCTAGTCGAAGACAACCTGACCTTTATTGAATAAGATGTGACAAGTGTAACAAGATACAACGATAGCAGAAGATCAAAAATAGTCCCTTCCGAGCTTGTACTGGAAGTCTCCAAAGAGGTCTGCAGTTTTCTCCTTTCCCTCCCCCTTCCACACGCAAGTATTAGAATAAATTATTCAAATAAGTGTGCCCAGGGGCAGGGGGCATAGATGGCTTCATGTCTGAGTAGAATATACGTGAACAAACTCCATCCTGGCCAGGTAACCACAAGTAATTTGGACGAGCATCTGGTGTTTTATACGTATGGGCTTCACCTGCAACTATTATCATCAGGGGATTGGGGCGAAGAGGGAGAGAGGGAGAAAGGACTAGACTTGATTGGCTTCTGTATTTTGGCTAAGAAGATTTAAACTTTGTGGGAAACATCTGCTTTATTTCACAGACACAAAAAGCAGATGGGGAAGAGGATATAAACCAGAGACCAGTAAGGTGCAAGGTTAACAGGGATAGCTCAGTCTGCTGTTGAAATACCTCTGTATTTCTTTCAATAAGTTAATACACAATTAAAAAGACTTAATAAGACTTGTATCGTTATCAATAATGCAGTTGTAATTGTTCTAATATTGCCTCTGTACCATGCTTAGAGGAAAAGATTTATTTTTGCTGACGTATGTAAAAAAAAAAAAAAAAAAAGCCGGATCAGCACTAATAGGATAAACGGATCTGTTTTGGAATATATGAAAAAAATATTAGAATGTTGCCAGTAGCATAATTTTAGTGGGTATTCCCATTTTAAAACTGACTGGGTGAGAGCTGCTTGTGCCAACAGATGCTCGAGCGAACTTGACCCACCCCCTGGTGACCCTGATAGCTGGACTTGCTTTGCCCAAGCGCCCTGGGCCTACCGCCAGTGATATCAAACCCCCTCTTCTGTAAGAGAACAGTCCCGGGGAACTTTAGGGGCTATTGATGAAAGCTTTGCCTACCTTATTTCGGCAAGGATTTTCTCTGATAGGAGGGAGAGAGGTATTTCTAACCCTTTCTGTATTACGAGACCAAGCAGGCTGCCATTCGATTGACTCTTTAACGATGTCAGTTAAATGAGAAGAAAGGAGCTGTAGTCATGCTCTCTTTTGATGCCAGGCCAAATACAGTATTGGAGTGACTCAAAGCAATAAACAGCCAGTGCGGCGATAATTCAAGTTTGGATAACTTGCGCATTCACTTGAGAAAGATCCCTCAAATCTTAGCTGTAAAGCCTTGGGTATTTTTGCAGCTTGAGACATAGTTTGAAGGAGCTCAGAATATCATGATTTCACAAGCAGCGAAATAATGGAAAGTAGTTTCTGTAAACAAATTTATCTTTTTTTTTTTTTTTCACGGGGTAGGAGATGCATAAAGTTGCGTACTTGCTTGTATGTTGTCTGGAGGCAGCCCCTGTGTAGCTGTTCCTAGTAACTTCGTGTCTCTCCTGCAGCTCAGCTCACTGCGGAGCCACAAATCTGGTGTTTCTGTATCTTAGTCACTTCTGGTACCCGGCCTAGCAGGCATGGTCGCACCGTGCCCAAAATCCTCTGTAAAACACAGCGGCTGCCCACGTCCATGTGAGAATAACAGGGGAGAAGGAGAGAAATATCCTGCTATTTTTTTTTGGATGTGGCATGCTTGGATTCTGCATGGTCCCGGTTTAACTCTTAGCCCCCAGCCATGCTGAGTGCTCTCCCTCACAAAGCTTTTAGGTTATTTATCCCGTTGAAAGTGCAGATTTATGGCCCCAAACACAGCCTTGCATCAAAGGGGGACCTTATCTGAGACTCGGTTGCCTCTGGCCAGGAGTGACACTGTCGTCTCCCTCAAAGCCCAGCGCAGGTTTCACCTGCAGCAGTTAAATCCTTCCAGTGCCCTGGGCAGCTGCAGTCGCTGCTCAGAAATTTTGGCAGCCGGATGTTTTATTACTGTTTGTGCAGAACTTTAATGGGAAACATTTAGTGTGAACTGCTGGCATGATGTTTGCTCAGTCATACGCAACAAGGCTTTTAGGAAGAAAAGTTTTTGTGTATCTTCATAATAAATACGTGGTTTTGTGTGTGATGAAGAATAAATGCACTTGAGGCAGGCGCCCAGGCATGTATTTATATGCATATATATCCTTTCTTTTATATTCTTATGCCATCACGATATGGTTTTGGACGAGATCGACTTGCACGGTTCTGGACTAAACTCTTCATTAGTTTTTGTCAATGTGCTAGGCGTACGTAGTCACCGAACTGTGCTTTTAAATTATATTTAAATATTTTTTTTCTATGTCTACTGGTTTTTTATATGCTAGAATATTTTAATGACAGTTTTCCAAATCTAGGTGCTTCGCTATTCCTGTTCAAGAAAAGGGAGGACTTAAAAAATAAACTAAAAAAAAAAAAAATTCAAAATCTGTTAATATTAGAAATGTGGGGTTTTTCTAGATGCTCCCACTGATTTCAGTTGGTAATTTCTAATGAAATACAAACATCCAATCCCCATATTCAATGTGAGAATTAAATATGAATATGACAAAATCATTTAAGTCAGGTGCTAATTCAAGCTCTTGTCTTTGTTAGTAAGAGATTCAGCACGTTTCCATGGGCTTGCAATGCATCGTAGCGGGTTTTTTTAACGTGCGTGGGTTCTTGGTGTTTGTAATCTTAAAATATGAAGATTTTACTACTACCTACCAGAAATACTGTATTTCTGGCATCAACAAAAAATCTGAAATAATTGAAGGTGAAACATCTCAGAGCTATGGGAGGCTTTGGAAAAAGCAACCAAGTTTCTTTTTAGGCTTTGTAAACTTTAACGGGGGTTAAATGTGCGATAGGCTTTGACAGGGTGTGCAGCCTGTGTGCGTTTCCTTAGTCAAAGACATTTTTAGTGGTGGGTGCTCATTTCGTATATATTGTAACAGCTAAATTATAAAGCTAGGACACAATTCATGTTAATTATGTCTCGGTTAAAACCCTCCTTCAGGTAGGAATTGTCAGGATGACAATAACAAATAAAGTGTATGCTTTGTGCATTAAATCTTTGTGAGACTCTTGCTGCGCAGGGAACCTGGATATTAACTCCTGAATCGCACCTTTTTTTAGTGATAAAAACGGATTCTGTAGCTGTGGCTTTTCTACACCTAAGAGTAACCTGCTCAGTAAACTGGGAGCCTGCCAGAAAAATCCCTCAAGTCTGGAGAGGGAGAAGGGGGCAAAACCTTGTCAAGTAACAGGGTGGGTGGGATGAGGTGCTTTGAGAGTAATATTTTTTTGTGTGTTTTCTACTTATTATAAGCAAGGCAGTACATTGCTAGAGCTGGCAACTCGGAGAATTATCTTCCAGTAGAAAAAAAAGGGCCACAGTTACTGAATATGGGTGAAAAGAATGTCATCAAATTAATCCAATTCTGCACAACACGAAGTTCATTCCCTTTCAGGAGAATTCTGGAATCTGGCTGGATTTCAAGCTATGTTTTAATGCAACTTTTTGGCTGCCTGCCTCCTCGGAAAGTCAAGGGTCACCGCTCAATAATTGAGTATAAATACAGTCAGTGCAGTAGGCCTTCGTTTCAGTCATGCAGAACCAATTTTTAGTTTGATGGTATCACTGCTGCATACCTTTAATTGAAACTGTTGTGAGAAATCCTGACATAAATCTCATTAATAGTCTGTTTTTCCTGTAAGCTTATGGTGCTGTCTGATTTTGTTTCATATTGCTGTGATCACCAGCGCTAATATTCAAACATAGATGCATCCACAAGTTTGGGAATTGGGATAAAAAATACCTTTTGATGATTAAAACCTGAGTACCAGACGGTACCAGTGTGTTCATTAGGCTGTTAATCAAATGCTTCTACTAATGCTAGTTGTCATAAAGATTTAATAGGTTTAACGTGGGGCTGTGGCACAACCCCAGCAGCCCTTAGTGCTCTTGGACCCGATGTTTATTCCCTAGTGATTGCTTCTCTCCGCTTCCCAACAAAAAGAAGCGAACCTCTAGTGTATGTTGAACATTTCCCTCAAAACAATATATTTAAAAGAACAAGAGCTTTCCTCAGAAGTCTGATTTTCTAACTTGTTAAAATTAACAGTTGCTATTAGTAAGTTGACTCTAGAAGATAATTATATCTTTTGTGAAGAGATTCTTTTAATCGGTAACTTTGTTATTAATGGTTCTTAGCGATAGACACTTAGATGCCAAAAAAGATGCTGTCAGTGTAGTAAATGTGTTGCAAAAGGTGAAGTAATTTTATACCGTGTCAGTGACTTTTGCTGGGCCATGAGTCTGGAAAACTCTTCCGGCTGGCCCTAGCGGGTACCTGACTCCCCAGAGGAGGGTGAAAATCCTAAATAGGGAGTTTAGAAAATTAGTGCAGTTAGAGAGAGAGGAAAAGTTCTTTTTTTTTTTTTTTCTTGGCAAGGGTCAGGTTTTGAAATTCATCCACCTCAGCTTTGTGACTGAAATGGTTATATGGACTTTATCTCCGTGATCTCTTCCAGCCCCCTCAATCTTAAAGGTATCTCAGGAAGAATTTCAAATGCAGCTCTGCCATACCATTACACTGCAGAGAAATGCGGCTTTTATTTGTTTTTTTCCCCCCCTCTCTGGTTTTTAAACCCTAATGCTGAAGCACAGGGGAGACAAAAGGACACAAGCTGTTTGCTGAGTGTCACTATTTTGAGGAAATCTTTTTCTGGT
This sequence comes from Rhinoptilus africanus, assembly GCA_013400135.1. Lineage (NCBI taxonomy): Eukaryota > Metazoa > Chordata > Aves > Charadriiformes > Glareolidae > Rhinoptilus > Rhinoptilus africanus. The sequence goes on from VXBO01009345.1 coordinate 241,605, forward strand.
CTGTGTTTTCAGACAGCCCCTGCGGGGCTTTGGGGATAGATTTGTTCAGTGACCTGTCCCTGGAAGGAGCCCAGCGGAGTGAAGACTGTATTCTTTGCCCCTTTTCAGTTGGGGTCTGACTAGATGGGTTAGTTTTTCTTTCGGGTATGTATGAAAATAAGCCGTTCCTTAACTGATGTATGGCTCTTTCATGGACTATTGTGATCTGAGCTCTTTAATTTGTGAGATAAGGTGATGGAATTTAATAGCAATATGTAGCTCAAGTGATGGCAGCTATAATGCTTTAATACCAAAACATCTTGCTGCTTTTCGTCCTCCACGCATTCCATGCATATCCCAGTTTGCTATATTGTCTTATATGACTTTTCCCCCTATAACAAATGTGAAATTTCAGAGCTGATGCAAGAATATAAATGGTTGAGTTCTACATTCACCTTGGGGTCTCTTCCCTTCTTAAACCGATCTCATTGTGTCTGCACAGGTCAGATCTGGTTATTCTCTTTACTTTAATACTTATCTGGTAGTTAACACTTTTGTCACATCCTACTGCTTCCTCTTTCCTCTAAATATAATTTAAGATACTGAAATCCACTTGTAGCTCTTCCCCATCCTAGTCATTTTAAATGGGTGACACTCCCTGTTGTAAAAGTAAATTTCCAGGTTTCTTTCTGCAGGCTTGAGTGTATTGTTAAATATTTGAATGTTCTCAGTATTTAATCACTTGGGTTTTTTCAAAGGCACACAAAAAAGCTGGCAATCCTTTTGTTTATTTATAGGTAGTAGGCTCAGGTAGGGTGATTATATGTTATGTCAGCAGCAGCACGAAAGGAATGTTTGGGAAGACTCTGAAATGTAAATTTTGTGAACAGCCTACCAGGAGGGAACAAAGGCGGGGATTATAGGAAAGAATTTGCAAGCAAAGACAGATTAGAGGGACTTTGTTTTTCTCATTAGTTTCTGTTCCTTCAGGAGATCAGCTACAAATCATCCGAAAAACTCAAGAGTCCACTTGCAGGCTCTGTGCACTTGAAACTGTGTAGTGTTCCCCCTGCCCCCACCTCCAATATCGGTCTAATTGGAAAGAAAAAGTATAATCTGCTGTGTGCATGCTTGATGGGTAGTGTAGATCTGCTCACCTTATACAACCCTCCAATACTGTTAGTGTTCCTCTATGGGGAAAACTTGGCCCAAACTCTGCTCTGGCCTGTGGGAGCTCAGATGCTATCTGAGGAAGCATATTTCTATAAAATTTAGTATAGTAACTGTCTGGGAAAATACAGAGTGATGTGAATTTCCTGGATGGACTCGGTTCCTGTAGTGGGGAAAGCAATGGCAGGATGTGAACAACCTGCAGTGGTTGGGGTCTTGCTCTCCCTTCTGGCTCCTGGGTACCCCCAGGCTGGGGAACACCTTTACCCTCTGTGGTCTCTGCAGGTATGTAGACTTACAGTGGACCAAGCTTTACTCTTAAAATTATCTCTTTTTTTTTTTTTCCTCCACTGAAGCCTTTGGCAAAGATTCCCAACATTTGTAGGCAGTGCTAGTTCTGTTTTCTAGGAAGCTTTGTCAGCAGCTTAGTTAACGGTGTGGGAAAGGAATTTTGCTTCCAGCTTCAAGGAGCTGCAGAAATCTTCTCTTCTTGGCATGGAAAACCCACCAGGCCTGAAATCTCCTTTCCGGCTCAGCGTGGTCATCAGGCAAAGCCCCATGTCGATCACTGAGGAACGCCCAATGACAGCACAAATTTCCTAATTCCATCAAAAGTAATTTATCCAATGGCTTGGCCAGCAGTGTAATTTAATTGCAGCTTGAGATTCACTCTGGATAATCTGAGCAGACAGGTAGAACAAATTAAAGAAATAACATGGTGGAGCAGGGTAGGTTGGTGGAGTGTAGCTTGCCTCTCCCTCCTTTCCCCTCCAGCTGTGTGAACACCAGTCTGAATTTCTCCAGATCCTTCCAGCCTCGGATATTCTGCTTCCTGCTATTCCTGCTTTCATCAAATGTTACATAGCAAATAGTTGTCAGGACCCCTCAAACTTAGTCTGTGGGGAGGCAGAGGCTTCCAGTTTATCCAATTAGTGATTTTATTTTACAAATGAGTCCTCTTAACTACTGCTGTCTGCTGGTGTGTGACCAGTCCCTCAGTTTCTGATTCTGCAGCAAGGCCGTCATCCTCCATCACCGCAGAAATAGCACATTCCTCCTTACGAGTCTACTGTAGGGTCTACCAGAGTGAGAAGCTCCTTTTTGAAATTGTTTGCTGATAAATTTCATGTGGTTTGTGTTCTGCAACAATCCCTTTTCTGATTTTTATTTTTTTGCATCCTTGTTTTATCTCCGAATGTAGCGTGTGTTGCGGGTGAAGGTCTGCCATCCTGTGCGATACGCGCACTTGCAAAACTTCTCATGTGTTATTGTACTTGGACATATGCAAGATATACTCAAGTTTAGTTCACTAAAAAGCACTTCTTTTGAACAAGTTTTGAAATTTTGGGTTTACTTTCAATTTGTAAGACGTAATTAACTTTTTTTGGTTCATGTGTTATCAAATTAGTACAGCTGAATTTACTATAAATACAAATGAAGTTTCTGCTGTAAGATATGTAGGAATTTAACATAGTATTTCAGTTCTCTGCTTTGCATTTGGCCATGTAACATTAGAGATAATGAATACGGGATAGAATGGGGTGGTTTGGTATAACCAGAGGTAATATAAAGGTGAAACGGAAATATTTGTTAGTGGGAAACCAAGTATTTCAATCTTTCCTTGCATAAAGAACACAAACCAGCACGATTTATCTTAAGGGACTGTAGTTTACCTTTCAGTGGTCATCAGACTCTACAATTTTTTTGCAAGATATATTTTTCTATAGATTACCTTGCTACTTTGTTTGCAATAAGCAGTTGAGATTGGTAAATATACTGTTGTTCTTGTTAGAGAAACAAAGCTTAATAAAAAGAAAGACTTCATACAGATTGACAAATCAGTATTGAATATAGTTTAACATTCCAGTCCTGGCACGCTTCACTTGGGATGGTTTAAACCAAAAAGCACTATTTATTTTTCTTATTTCCAACTTACAGCAAGATTGGCTTTTTTTGGCTCCTTGTGCTTGAAGTTGTTCTTTGTTTAAAATACGTAAGGCTGGCTGTCTCAAAAAAAAAAAAAAAGCTATGAAGATACTAGCTGGTGAGAAAGAGAGGAGAATAAACATATCATTAGGTATTCAAAAACATTAACCGTGGTTTGCCTTAAGCTTTGTAATTGTCATTCACACTCTTTTCTATTGAAAAGATTTTATTCATGTATTGTATTGACTTTCTGCCTGCAAATTATACTTTTTGCTGATAATGAAATCTGCAAGTAAGAGACATATTTGCAGGCAACAGTCCCGTGCAATGCTTCAGTATTCCGTTTAAAAAATCTAAAAACCCCAAATAATTGCAGAATATGATAGAATAACTATTTACATTGAATATAAATTTGGTTAGACAGATTTCCTTTGACCATTAAGTCCTTATTTTGGATCTAGGTTGTTCATAACGTGATGTTTACAAGCCAGCTGTCATGTGGCATGCAGTTTGTTAAGAGAAGCCTAGGATGGGGCCAGGACTTTGATGCAGAGCTCATAAATATGGTGGTATTATTTCATTTTTAAGTGTGCTGGGACTTACTGGAATTTCCGCTAAATCTACACCGCTGTCAGAGTGCCATCGTGTATTGAGCTTGCAAAGACGGCCTTTAACATGATGCCTGAATTGGAGTCCATCTCCTTGGCTTTAGGGACTCTTGACATTTTTGTCTGTATGAGTGCATTGTTATGGCTGGATTTGCAGACTCTCCTTGGATTTCATTTTACGCTGTACTTCAGCACAGGGAGTAACTGGCAAACTTTCAAAGAAGCTTGTGCCATTTTGAAGCATGGAGCAACCCTCCTCTCCGCATGTTGGGCTCTTGCAGAGTAAAACAGCGTTATAATCAAAGTTCATAATCATCCCTCTAGCTCCAGTGACAGGGTTTGGAGGATCTTAACATCTGTTGTCGAACTCTTCCCAATAATTTTGGCATTGGGCAGGGCTCGGTACTGAGCAGAAGCATAGTGCAGGACACGAATAGTCTGTAACTGTGTGCCATCCAGAGAGCCTTGACTCTAACTCATGGCAGCGCTGACATAGACTTGCTATAGTCATTATTTGTTCCACTTATTCACAAAATAAATCGTCTTAGCTTCAATCCATCTGTGCTGGAAATGTCCACAAAACTTTCTCCAATGTGAACAGAACAACAAGCTCTGCATTTGCACCACGGCAGCTGGTACTCTAAATTTGCCTTTCATTGCAGCACTTTGAGTTTTGAAATGAAAATAAAAAGTCTGCTCCTGACAGCAGGCGGATGTATTCTCTGGTAATGGCTTAAAGTTCTGGAGTCTGCGGACGTGGCTGGATGGGGGGTGTGGATGTTTTTAAATGGTTCTGCCAAAATCAATGCTGCTGGTGCGCAGTGGTTCACTTGAGTAATATAAAACCAGTTGATACCCACCACTCTAAGATACCTTGCACTGTCTCATTTGGATTATTTTATTTTTAGCAGGAAATACTATTTTTTTTCCCAAAATACTGGTCAGGTTCTTTCAAAGGGATGGCCAAGTGATGGGGGTTGGGAAGTGAAAGGAGAATATTTTCAAAGACACAATAGCACTAATACCTGCTTCTCCTGAAAGTCAACAGATGTTTAGCTCTTCCCCAATACCAGATGTTTTTGCAAATGCCTAACTGAAGTCAGAGAGGGATGAATCCAGCTCAGTTTCCAAGTGGCACATGTTCACAACATGCGAACACGTGAACTCCTGCAGAGACCCCTCAAAGCCAATGACATCTGGCAAAACTGCTGCCAGAAAGCCAAGGAGTAATTGGTGCAGAATTGAGCTGAGACTCGGGTGCTTCAAGTGATCCCAGCTGGGACACAGGTATCATCATAAAGCAAAACATCTTCTGTCACTGGTCAGTCAATTTGCTGTGATTCAACAAAATGTCTCAGCCCTTTTGGGAGCACTGAAGTTCACAATTGCAAATCTTTCCTAAAAATAAGGGAAGAAACGCTTCTTCTCGTTTGCTTTTGGATGTATCGATGTTTTATATGATGGTATTTTAAAATGCTTTATGCGTTTACCATACTGGCAACCTTTCATGTGTTCCATGGTCAGTTCCTGCTGTCTGAACCCTATAATTAAGCATCTGTCAACCCTGTAACCATGTCACCATCTCTAGGATGGCATTCTCTTCCATGTACTTAAAATGTTTTATCTTTAAACCTCATTCTTCTAACTGTATAGCTCTGTTTCTCATGGTGAAATTGCCAGGTAATTATTTATAATAATAGTATTCTACAATATTGTTTTGAAGTGGGCATAAAGGCACAAGAGTTTTAAAAAAAGAGTGTGTTTTATAAACACCCTCAGTATATGTAGTCTAATAAATCAGTTGGTGGGTATCGAGTTGTTCTGAGTTCATTCAGCTGAAAATTGAGAGTCTTATTCTTGGTAGGTAGTGGGAGTGCTGTAATACTAGTTAGTGCCTGAGAAGAGGAAAACTGTATCGTTCATCGCTGGGTTTAGTAATGCCAGTTTGCTTTCTGTCCGGGGCTGCTGGTCCAGTTCTGTTAATCATGTCAAGCTTCTCTGATTTGCCTGCACTGTAACACTTTTCTGATGTAAATCTTGTTAACTGTTCAAAAAGACAGTGCGTTCAAGAATGAGTATTAAATTACTAGATGCTTTTGAATGGTTTACTCTTGCCTTGCTGCTGTTGAACTGCTCAGAAGCTGGTACAAAAACGCTTCTCTTCAGAAACTTGGTTTTAGTCCACAAAGGTGTGTGGTGTGGTTTATTTTATTTTTTTAGATTGCATGAAACTGATGTCAAAACAAAATTCTCTGTTAAGTTCAAAATCCAGTTCAGCACTGAAGGACGTCACTGGCAGATGCTGAGGCTTGCATCTGCTCGACTTGAGTAGGATTCAAATGAAAAGACAGCGTTACATGCTCTTCCGGACCTAGGTGTGTACTTACAGCTGAGCACCTATTTCAGTATGTGGATGAAATGTGGGGAGCTGACTGGTTTCCATATTGCTCGTAGTGTCCAATTTTGGTTGTTCTTACACATAAGCAAAAAGAAAAAGTAAAGAATTTTTTCCCTTTGGATGTTTTGGTATATAGATGCTCTTTAAACTACTTGAATTTATTTTTTGAATAGCAGATCTACGCAAAGAAAGAAAGTTTTAAAATGCATAACCCTGCTGGCTTCACAGCATCAAAGAACAACAGTATCATGCCTGAATCCCTGGTAGATTGCCCTGCTTTTGCCCTGCCCTAGTTAGCTTTATTTTCTCCACAGCAGCTTTTTGGGGTAACGTGGGTAAAAAGCTGGTGAGATGTGGCGGAGCATCGGGCCCAGATCTGAATACGGTGGTGGTTGCCAGAAGGTTGGTCGTGGTCGTGGTCGGGGTCATCTGTGAGGTCCTGATGGCCTGGGCTGTGCCACACTGTGAGGCGATTTTCTCTTGGTGCACTAGCCAGGGAATTATTCTGTGGATTCTTATTAACTCGGGAAAGAGAATTGACCTCCTCCTCTTTAGCAGGAATATCAAGTCGCTGGATAATAGTATTGTGTGCTTCCGCTAACAAGGAGGTTGATTTAAAGTCTTATCAGTTGATGTTCCCACGTGGAGCTACGCCAAGGAGCCTTCATGGAGAAAACTAGCGAGCTAAAATGGAAATAATATGTGCTAGAGGGAAATAGCAGCCATATAAAAATATTCATAATGGCTTGTGTTTAAATAACACACTGCAGCATCTTTCGACGGATGCATATTGCGGGTAGTAAAATAAACACATTAGGTTAACTGTTGTAGATAGAGGTTATGTGCCAATGAAGCAAACCCTTCTGTCCTCCCTGTAACTTATTCACGTGGCAGCGCCTCAGGGATGCAGTCTCGCTGTGTTACTGCACAGGGCACTTTTCAGCCCTCAGGAGCAGGGATTCATCTTCCCAGTTAAAAGGGAGGAAAAGCAGTGACTGTGCCCGTGCAGTCCCTCTTGCCGTTTGCAGGACGATGGTGGCAGAGCCGTAATGATGGAAACGGGGCAGTTTGGGCGAATCTTTCAGTAGAGGGTAGCCAGAGTGGCAGCTGCTCTGTCAGGGACTTGTCTGTAACAGCATCCCATATTTGGGATGGCATGTGGATCTTGGTTTGTATTCTTTGCCTGTTGGTGCACCGAAGGCTGCTGGTATTACTAAGTACGCCAGGAAGGATCAGGACCAGCAGATTAATCGTGGCTACAGAAGAGAGAGTTTCTTCTTTTCTCTTACTGCCACTTCTTGCTTGCTTGAATAGATGGTGACTACTCTGCTAGCCGCACGCGTTTTCAGCACACTGCCTAGTTTCTGAATTATTTGCATAAAGTACGTAATAGCTTACTTCAAGCCACTAAAGAGTTCAGCAATTAAGTTATTCTGTCCTAATGCTAACTTTCAACTTTTTTGCTTCTCCTTAATCTCCCAATCCCCTTATTGTCTCATGTTTGTGAGTTTCATATGTTTATAGACATGTAGTAGATATTCTTAAACGTTCCCTAACACAGTAGATCATTATTTCTCATTCTCTATTGTAGGGATAGCAAGGGTAGGTGTCAAATAATGGCTTGTTGATGGCACTCAGTCCTCTGTCTGCATGTTTGCAGAGACACATAGGTAGTTGGTCCAGATCTGTGTGCGTGTTCTAACCTCAGATGAGAACTGCTTTAATTGTTCGCTCTCCTTCATTCATCTTCCTTAAGATACTAACACAAAATTCCATTCCTCTGCTAATCTCCTTACACACCCTGTATTAGATTTCATAACCGCTCCATAACTTTTACAAGAACTAACAGATCATCAGACATTTGAAATCAAAGTGCTGTTTCTTTCCAGTTGGCTACGCAGCGCAGTCATACGGCGTGAGCGTCGTAAAGCTTTTAACAGGCTAATGGAAGGGAAAAGGGAGCAGCAAGGAAACGCGCCAAAAATCCACCGAGTGCAACAGAAGTACACCTTAGTCCAGTGCTGCGAGGGGTAAAATACGGCGCCTTTCAGCTAATAATCTGGAATCCCATTATCACTGGGCCGTAAACTGAATTATTGGTGACGTACAGGCTGGATTATTCTATCTACTTTTTGTACCGTATATCCCAAAGTTGACACGTAATTATGTTGTCCCACAGTAGATCAAGTTTTACAACAGCAACAAAAGATTAAAACGGTTTTATACTGGGGACATTCAGAGGATAAACAGCGCTGTATTATAGGAGGGAACGGCAGTCAGCTGTGTTGCCATCTGGGAGAGAAGCATTGAAGTGCTATTAATATTTAAACCTTTTAGATTTTTTTTTTAGAGTTGGTAGCATTCCTAAAAAACTGATTAGAACTCTATAGTAAATTTTCGTGTTCGAGAATGTTGCAAATAGTGTTACAGCAACAATTAGCATGGGCCGAACTATAATCCTGTTTGCTTTTTAAGGTACCTTCTTCAGACACTATTAGGGTGAGAGTAACAGAAGAGATGAGGTTGCGTGTATGGCAATAAATCTAGTGTTGCATAAACACTCTGTTTGACACAGATGAGGACAGTGTAGACTCTCTCTTCTCTGTCTCAGCAGAGCTTATCCATATTTATTTCAGCTAATCTTTTGATTCAATGTGGTAATCACTTAAATATCCTAATTGGCTAATTTTATTATTACATTTGCTGCTAATGTGCTAATTGTTTTATTTCTGGGAAAGCTGTAAAAAAAATGCTGCTCCATATTGATTTGTTTATCTTTGCTCCATTTGTTTTTATTAAAACATGGCTTGATTTAATTCTGTATTTCAGAAAATCATTATCATACATAAGCACGTTAGTGAAGAAGGGTAGGGGCAGAGTGAAAAAGGGAGAGGCGCCATTATATGGGAGACAGATGAATACAAGGTAGAAATTTTGGGTTTAAATGAATTTGCTGTGCACTCAAAACATGTCTGGCTGCATTTCATTCATCTAGTTTCCTTGCAATGAAATGCAAAAATAAAAAGCCAATCAGTACAGGCTCTCTGGGGTTTTACTGTCCTGGTTTCTGGTCAACAAGGCCCGATTGCCTCTTTACTTTCTTGAAAGTATCATCCCTTTGAAAAGGCTCGTGTAGCTGTGCCTAATGGCTGAGAGTGTCTTTCTGCACAGCCCTGAGCTATGGCAGGGAATTAGCTCCCCAGAGCGAGGATGCTTTCCTTTGGGGGGAAGCAGGGGAGGAACAGCATCTCATCAAGACGATACCAGGTGAAGGTACAAGAAACTTCTAAGTCCCATGTGGGAGCAGCTCCTTCCAATACAGGCAGAAAATTCACATAACACAGTTTCATCAGTTTGTTTGCTACTTTTTTGCTGTGCTAATTATTGTGATGGCTGTGTTATTTACTCCGTAGGCCAGAGCTGACCCTTTTAGGGGTCACTAGCAAGCAAGTGCTAAGGATATGCTGCGCTTGTCTTTTTGCCTGCTAGCTTATTCCCATTGAAGTCTCAGAAACACTGCACAGAAATAGGATAATACTGACTCTTAAAATTGAGCCCATGCTGAAGGTAGGTGCTTACCATTTTCCACCTCTAGTATTTAATGGGTCAAAACTAGGAGGAAGACCCATGGGTTTGAGTCTCCTTAGCTGTAGCTACTTCTGGAAACTTTATCCAAACTTACAACTTGCAGTGTTTGCAGAAGATGCTCATGGATCTGATGTTTCTGTAGGTAGGTTTCTCTTGGTTGAGAGCTATTAGTGGCTATCAATATGGTTACCAGTTTGTTCTTTACTCTTTATGGTATTGGGGAGAAGAAGAAAGGCGTTTTCCCTGTATTTGTTGCAACAAAACCTAGACTCTACACATGCTTTATATATAAGTAATCCAAATCTTTGGGTTTTGAACTTACCTTTTAGTTATGGGAATAAGGAAGGAATTTGAATTCACTGAAACCACCGATAATATGAAAGAATTAAATAAAGCTTTTGGAAGAGTCAGCTGTATAAAGACTAGACTTGAATATCCAAATGACACTGAATGCTCTTCTCAAACATTCTCTTCTTTAAGAGGTTACCGAAGTGGGGGGGAAAAGCCTCCTTTAATTGGAGGCAATTTTATTACTCATTGGTTAAATTAGAATAGTGTTAGAAGTGTGCTACTTGTTTTCTCATTCTGTAGCCCATCTGATGCATCCCACTTGACATGACGTTAGAGGTGCCCCATCGACTTTCTTGCAGTCAGTGGACTTTTCATGTCAGCTATGATGAATCTCTAAAAATCCTATGCCTTTCTGTGCTCTTTTAAAGGAGTTTCATTCACTGAAGGAGATATCCCTCCTCTCTCTCTCAGAAGTCCTTTCCAGCATTAAAATGTAGTGTTATGTTTTCCTAGGAATTGAGGGATTTCTAGGTAAGAAGTTTTCAGGCTAAAATAAATCACACTGTGTCTTGATAAGTATATCAGGCGCACATCTAGCCATGGTTTTTCTTTATCATTATGCTTTTTAATGAAATATGTAGTTTCTAAATTCCCAAAGGAAAGGATTTGGGCAAGGGCACAAAAAAGTTCACTCCTAAGGCTATCGAATCTCCTTGTAAACCTGTCTGCGGCTTTTAGCAAGACTGGAAACCGATGAAGAGCATATTGTTAGTTCGGAGACTTTTGGAGGAAGTTGGGTACTAATAAGTCTTTTTGAATTTTACAGAACCACCTGCCTGCCCCCTCCTTTCCGTATTGCAGCTCAAGGAAGCATTGCTTCCATAGGAACAGTCCTCCAAACCTATTTCCATCCAAAGCTATACACTTGGAGCGTTATCTGCTCCTGATGTGAAGTTTCAACAGTATGCGCAACTTACATCCACAGTAGCCATCTATCACTTGAAAGAAAGCTTTAATTAACGAAACCCTAATTTTAATGAGGTACTGAGCCATGATCTTGTAAATTCTGCGGCACAGAGAATCACTTAGTTCAGGTTCACTTGTAACAATCCTCAACAGCACAGTGCTTTTTATGACAGTGTTTAACAGATTTTGATGTTAATCTAGGAGCCCTTTTTGGAGTAACAGTGTTCTTTACCTTGTAAGCATATTTGGAATTAATTGTGTTACGTTTTTCAAGCAATGATCCTGTTGCTTGCCTTCTGAACAAAAACTTCTGCTGTGCCTGAACTATTCACCCCGTGTGCGCCCCTGGGACTTCAAGGGGATTCACCGCTCTCAAATCTCTTCCAAAAGCATCTTTGCTGCAACACCTAGGCCAGTCAAATTCCATTATTGTCACAGAAACCGCTCGTGTTTAACAACTGCAGCAAAGCAACCAGGTTGTGCTGCTTCCCTGACCCTCCTCATCTTGCGGCTGCAGGAATGAGAGCTGGGGAAGGAGAAAGGGCAGTTCTCGGCGGCGTTTTATACCCTGGCTGAGATGTGCTGCTTTAAACATGCTGCACTTGACACAGGACCAGAAGGTGGGAAGTGGAGCAGGGAGGGTTTGGTGCCAGCTTTCTCGGTCCTGGCGTCCGAGCCAGCCGGTCGCCAGTCCTCGGCTGATGGCGTGTGACAGCAGCACGCTGAGCTGCTTTAACCTGTGACGAGCTCTCCCCGCTCCCAAGGGGTGATTCCAGCAGCGCTGGAGATGCTGGGGACGGAACCATGTATCCATGAGAGCCCTTTCCCTGAAAATGCGGCGTGGGGCGAAGATGGTGGCTCCGCAGCAGCGTGGGAAGTTCCCTTTGTGGGAGGGATGGCCCTGGGGCAGCAGCGCCTGCTGCCTGCTCCTCTCTTTCCCAGAGCACGGTGGTGAATTTAATGAGTGAATCCCTACGTGACTTTTATTTTTCCCTTTTTTTGGAAATATCATCACTTGCAAGAAGCCATTCAGGTTTTTGTGAATGTTATTTTAATGGGGCTATTAGAAGGACAGGGCTCCCCCAGAGAACCAAGAACCAGAAATGTTGAAATAGTTGTCTGGCAATGGGGAAAAAAGAAGATTATTCTGGCAGATTTTAAGCACTAAATACCCAATGGCTTATCTGTAGAAAAATAGGAAATTCAGAAGGCTCAAAGCATGGGGTACAGTTTTTCAGATAATAATCCAAATTGTTTATTAATTGATTGTGAATAATCCCAATGCCCCAGTATTTACTGTTGTTTAGCTATTTTGGATCTCTAGTAGTATTTTAAAAAAATTAATACTGTCTTTTTAACAACTCGATATATTATTTGATATTATACTGACTTAGCATTTACTTCCTCATGCAGGTAGGATTATATTCATCTCTGTACTGCCAGGGTTCACACTCGAAGTATGGATTTTTGTTTGCATTTTTAGAAGAGTGCATTTTGTAGCACTTGAGTTCAGCATAACTCTTCAACTTTGCCATCAACCCCTATTTCATCTTAATAAGGAGCTCCACTTCCAGAATTTTAACTGCTGCTTTTGTTCTAATTATTAGTAAATTGTTTTGTACTAACAGCAGCAAACGACGAGAAGCAATTTTGTTTGAAACTAAGTAATCTTCCTATTCAAGGGCTTTTAAAAGAAAACTTAAATCAGCATTCAAGTTACCATTCAGGCTCTGTTCATTTCAACTGATGATGCATTTTCATTGTTGTCGTGTCCTACTCATGTTGTGATGAGAATGTAAAATTAGACCTTCTGGTGTCTGTGGTTCGTACCGCAAATAAATGTAATTCTACCTGACTTGTTCACCAACTGGTAATTGAAAACATCAGCGATGGTTTCCATTTTAGTCTCAAGCTCCAACAGTTTTGTTTGTGGGTTTTCTTCAGAATTTAGCGGATGTGAACATGCAGTTACTTCAGCCTTCCCATTTTAAGGGATGTTACTAAGAACTACTTGTTGGCAGTATCAGTGTGTTCTTCTTGGACCTGAACCACTGTTGAACACTTCTAACTACTCAACTAGTTTTCACAATCTGTTGTCCTGTAAAGTAATAAATGGCCCAAATTTTCTACACGCTAATTAAAATTCCATTTCTCATGAATTCCTTAATCGAGAGCAAGTCATTATGTGCTTTGTTGATTCTTAAGTGCAAAGATAATTGCAATGGGCAGCATGAAAGTGGTTTGATTATTGCCTGTCGACTCTTGTGAATTCTAATAGGTCTAATTGCATAGCATCAATTCATCATCTCAGCATCACTTCTTTTTATTATTAGCTCTCTGAATTGTAATGTGCTCATAAAGAAGTGTAGTAGTATATCAGGGCTGACGTGGTACCTGGCCTATTGTAATTTTCCTTCCTTACCTAATGTGTTACTATTGAATTAAAAGTTTATTATACGGTCCCCCTTTCCAGAAATGAGTTTGAAGATTTGTCTCCATAAGAAAAGGATACTGTCTTCCTCTGAATTTGCATTTTTAATTTCTCTGCTAAATGATAGTCCTATTTCTTACTTTTACAAATCGCTCCCATAAATCCTGACCGTAATGTGTTGGCTGCAGAACATCTATCAAAAGCTTTATGGCAGGGTTCTTTGTTATTGGTGAACCTTATTTAGACTCTGAAGTGAAGTTCTCAACAAAAACTGTATTGGTTGGGAAGCAGGGGAAAAGGAATACTCAGATATATTAGAATTTCATTCTGTGGGAAATCAGGAAGGAGGATTGGTTTTCTTGGTTGTCTTTTTTTTTTATTTTTCCATTGCTTTTTTGACCCTTAAACAAGGGTATCCATTTAGAAGAAGTTCTCTTGAAGGTAGCTATAGAGGAAACCACAACCTTCTTAACTAAAGGTTACAAGGTTCTGGATTAGCACTTTTTTGTATATTTTAGTGCAAAAGTGCAGAAAACCCCTAGCTTCTCTGGAGGATGAACTCTGAAAGTTTCTACCAAGCCCGAGTATTACAAATGTTTAAATTTTAAAATGTTTCCTCCTGAGTTTTCTTAAAATTGGGAAGGTGCTTTTGTGATTATGTGAAAGCTTTGCCTTTTTTCTAAAATTTCATGAGCCGTGGTGAAGTCGTCATCCTAAACTCCTCATCCTTCGCCTCCTCCATCTGCTGCTGCAGCACCAGGAGCATCTACAGAGCTCTCAAAGCACTGGTGGACGTTGCTGCAAAGCGATCTTCTGGCTCGTACCGCAGCCCAGACATGGTTAAGCACTTTACCCTGGAAATGGCACGGGTGAAGCTATTGGATTCGGCTTTTTCCAACACATTGCCTTCAGGCATGGCAACTGCATGGAAAACATGCACGTGTGTAAGGTCGGGATGTTTACCATGATTAGTATCAAGCATTTGGCTTGCCTTGCAAAAAAAGAATTGCAGCGGTTTCAGGAAAACATGTGAAAGCACATCCATGCCTGTGTTTTGTTTTCTTGACTTCAGTCTTGCCCGGTGTGTGTTTGCTTGTTTGACTGTGTATTGTGCAGCTGGCAAGGTCGGCCAAATTGTTTGCTGCATCACGTGCTCCGATTTCTGGCTTTCTGTAAACAATAAAAGCTGATATTATTCTCGAAGCAATTTCTTTCACTGTGAAAATATCAGTATGTCTTTCTGACAACCCACGCAAGGGGATACGACGCTGTGAAGTGCAACTTTGCACCCAGACTTCTAGAAAATCCTCAGGCTGGCGTTAAAGTGGATAATGTGACTTTGCAGACATTTCCTCTTTCAATGCAATGATGCATTGAGCTTGTGGGCACTGCGGGCAGCAGAATAACCATTTTGCTTCAATAACAAGTGCAATAAAATTTACAAATATTTTTCTCCATAGGGTTTCCCAGAAACTGAGCAGTTCCCCTCCACGAGGCACAGCCTTGCGTTTGGAAATGGCATGTTCTTCTGACACTTGTCACCCTTGCAATCTTTGCCATTGCCATGTTCGGGGTTTTTTTTCAAAGGCATTGCTGTGTTTACAGCTTATTGCTACCATTTCTAGCCCTGCTCTTTCTGGTTTCCACTTCCTAAGCCATGAATAGCCTATTTAAGAGACCTGAGTTTGAAGCTCCCCACTTTGGCTTATTGTGGAATGCTTGTGACAGGCTAGAAGGGATGGTGCGAGGTTACTTAGAGCCTAAGTTGACTGTATTTACATCTGTGTTTCTTCTGCAGCAAGCCTACACTCAAGACTGTCCTTCAGCAGCTCCTTTAGGTCATTACATGACTTTCCAGAAGGTTGTTTTAAGTATATTTTCTCGATTGAGCTGAACAAGATATGACACTGGTGTTTTTTCAAGGGCTCTTCATAGTGACGTTGACATGGAGAACATTAGCAGTGCAATAAGCCTCTGCAAGTTGCTAACAGTTTGCTTTGCAGTAAGTGGTGGTTTGGTTTTTTTATTGTAGCAAAAAAAAAAAAAGGAAAATTGTTTCTCTGCTTTTTGTTTTGGTGCGTTTGCTTCTGCTGCAAATTCAACTGTTTACAACTTCCACTGATGCAAAACACTCTCAAGATGTTTGTCAAAGCTTGTTTTTCACTTGAATCCGCACGAGCATTACATATTGTACAAAATACCATACCACAATTTTTTGCTAAATATCCTCCTTGGATGCATTTCATTTCTCTGCTCGGCTTTTGTATCTGCCAGGGCTTCTGTGCACGTTTGCTGGAGACTCTTGGCTCCTCTCCACCCCAGTGGCGCTGACCCCAGTGGTCGGAGAGCTAAGCTGCGATGGAAGCAGGCCCCTTCTCTCCCACAACCCGTGAGAGGGTGTATATATGCCGTAATGTGCAATATTGCCAAGTTAGGTGTTGCGACCCCAAAGCAATCTTGGACAGCACATGGAATAAAGATGGGTGGTATTCTCTTGTCAGTGCTTTGTTTGTGTTTTGCTGTTCCTCTCCTCTGGTCCGTGTATCTCTCCCAGCTAGAAGGGAGTAGAGATCAGAAGATTTCCGTGCGATGTGTCTGTAAAAAAGATGCGGTATCTATAAAAGCTCAGTTTTAGGGAGGTTTCTGAAAGAAAACTAACAAAAGCAGGGTCAGCGTTCGGGAGAGCGCGCCATGTTCAGAAGCAGCCGTATCACCCAGAACAAAGGTTTCTTTTTGCCCTCTCCTGCTGCGAGGTGCATCCTGCTGCCTCATCTGCGGAGGTACGGACCGAAGGGCAAATTTTAAACCTGGGCTCATGCTTAAGGACTCCCGAGACTGAGCAAGATGTAGCTGCAAAGTCCTGGGCGGTGTCCTGTTTGTTGCAGGGCAACTGTACCTCGACCATACCCTCGCTCACCTGGGCAAAGGATAGAGGATCTACTCTTGGTTTCCGTTAATGTTTACTTAGTTCTGCTAAATGAGTTGCTGGTTTTACTAATAATATAAATTAGCCTGTTTGCTCATTTTGTTTGAAGTGTTTGGAGAAGTAATAGCTGTTTTTTAATAAAGCATGCAGGTAGCAGGGTTGAGGCACTGAAGTTCTTCTCTAAATCTGTTATTTTTTTCTTTACCCTGCATCTACGGTCCAGCATAGTCTGTGTAGATGCATGCCTTTCCATTTTCCCTCCCCTCCCTTAGGTTCAGGCTTGTTCGTGCCCCCTTAATCTGCTGGGCTTGCTTTTAAGATGGGTTGCAGAGCAGTGAATTCCAAGTGCTAATGTTTGTTTCCTTGCCAGCCGATGAAACTATCTTTCAAACTAGAGAGCATCTCTGGGGAAGAGACTGGGAGGAAACAGTCGGAGGAATTTATCAGGGATGCTTGGCATGCACTGCATTCCCACGAGTTGGTATCTGGAATATGTTGATATCAGAAGGGCGCTTTAGCGTGGTTTCAGCCACCTAAAATTAAAATAAAATTGACGGTATAAAGTGAGATTCCTCTTCTAGGCATGAAGTCTCATGTTACGGTTCAAAGAGCTGTCCAGTTACTTCACTTATCACACTTATGTGAAGCAATTAAAGTGGCACTGCCAACCTGAAATCTAGGCAGCTTTCAAAAATGAGTTGAACTTAGTTTTGGGTACCACATATGTCCCTGTTTCCATTGACTGTGTGTGTTTGGCTCCCAGGCTTGAAAGTAGTTTGCAAATTCAGAGCTATAATCACTATATTTATTGCTTAAGAGGAAAATATGGCATCCCCTGTATAAAATGCAGTCCTGTAGTATGGTTCGCATGTCCTCTTCAGCTCTTTCTTTTTAAACCGGGGACGTATATTTTCAAAAATATTTAATGGGTTTCAGTCTTTTCATTTCTAACTTTTTCCTCCCTTTGCATTTACTCTGCTTTGAGAGATGATGAATGGTACCAACAGGCTGCACAAGGCTCTCCTGTCTGCATTCCAGGAGCGGTGTGTTTGCAGCAAGGGGAATACTAACTTTCCTAGCATGGTTTCCCAAGTTTTAAGTGTTCGAACTTTAATCAGGCTGATTTAGCTACCACTGGTTTCTTCGGGAGATATGTGGAGAGCCTGTAATTTTATCACCTTTTTCTTAAAGACAACACTCCAAAATCTTAGCAAAGAATGTGTTTTCTACTGTGCAGGTTATGTAGATTAGAGAAACGTCACATGAAGAAGATGTGCTCTAGTTTTTGGAGATGGAAGAAGTTGGGTTTATTCTGAAGAAATTGTGTAGAAAAAGTGGTAACTTCTTGTCATGTGCCACCATGAAGGAATATATGAACCACAGTGAAGCTATGAATTATAATAAAATTTTCCCTTTAAACTTTAAATCATATTTTATTGCTGCTTTAAGAAGCCCATAAAAATTCCTATTAAGGAAACAATTCTTTCAGTCTTATTTTTTTAAAATCTTTTTACCTGAAGTGATCTGATTAAAAAATTTGTCTCTCTCCACTAGGCAGATAAAACCAGTGCTGGCAGTTTCCTCTCCTTGCACCTGAGGTTATTCTGCTGTAACGTGTGACTAAGGGTTGTTTAGTTTGGTCTTCTGAAAACTGCTTGCTATGATCACCGGTCCTTTCAAATGAAGATCAGTGTTTTGTAAATGATTATTCTGATATTCTTAAATCACATGTGAAGGGCAGATATTTTGAGTGATTCAGTAACTTCATAACGGGAATGAAAGCCCTAAAGTATAGGCACAGCGAGCGCTGTTTCTTGATACTCACCTGCAAACGATTTGGGGACCTGCCTGTCTGCACCACCCGGTTCAAGATTTCCCATGGCAAACATTATATTTTAGGGGTATTTTTATTAATTCTTTTACCATAATTCTCTTGAGATGCCTTCCTGCATCTCTGCAAAGATCTCAACCAAATAATAAAAGGTGGTTTAATAAGAAACGTTAGTAAAGTTGTCAAAACAGAATTTGCACACACACACAAAAAATCCTTGAAAAAGGAAATAAAGGGCTTTTTCTATAGCTTGTTGTTAAATTATTAGAGCACTCTTGTTTGGCACTCAGAGGAGAGTGGAGGAATTTCAGTTCTTTGAGAAGCTGAGAGCATTACCCTGTTCCCAATTTCTGCGTCCCTGTAGTTAATCCAATTCCAAAATTAGACCGGAGGCTAGCTTAAACCCCAACGTATTTGAAATATTTGTTGCCTATTTTATGGCTTGATTTGTGTTGTATGTTTTTAAGGATAATGTTTGCAAGTTTCTCTTTTGAATTGAGTGTAGTTAAATATACCTTGAATCTATGTGGCTAGTGTTACATCCTTCACCCTGCTGTGTATTTAGGTTTGAAAATTTTGTGGAGTGGCAGACTGAAATTTTCTATTACTTAGAGTCTAAAGAATAAGCACTCTCAATTTAAGGGCAAACAAGTTTATTTTTGACTGCTGAAAAGCTGAGTGACTGAATTATTAAAAGAGTTAAAACCAAACTCCCTCCCAAACATCTTTTGCTGTTCAATAAAGAGAGAATCTTTGTGGCTCGGGCTTTCCTACATGTAGCAAACATAAACCAAAAGACAGATTAAGCATCTTTGTCTATAGCCTTGTCCACTTGTGAAGAATAATAGTCAGAGAAAGATGGAGAGCATTGCTTGGGTCAAGGGGGTCACTTGGTATGTGTTTCCTGAGCCACTCAACGAGGACGGTGCTTGGCCAAGCTCCTTTGCTGCTACAGCAAAATGAGATCTGCTGTAGTGGAATGAGGACAAAATCTGCTTGGGGCAACATAATTTTGCCTGTTCGGTTTTCCTAGGTATATTAAGGTCTTTATTTGGGTTGATGATTTGTAAATGGGAACGAGGATAATATTTGAGCATTTCTGCTGCAACTGCTTTAAGCCCAGGTTAAAAAAGAAAACAGAAGTAGCAAGTCATGGATGTCCTAATTTCATGTTAAGTCATGTCTCATTCGTTTCATGTTCATTCATAATGCATCACGTTATGAATATCCCAAATGGAGCCACTGCCTTTTAGCTTTACATGAAGGCAATTATTTCCATCGAAGTTGTGGGGCCGTCTGTCTAGTCGCTGCTTTGACATCTGTCATCGTAGTACTAAATTGCTTTGTAAAACCTATTACTTTGGGATATAGTATAGTGTCTCTTAATTGCACCACTTGCTTCTCCTGCCTGAACAGAGCCTACTTTTGTTTCCGACGTTAATGGCGAGGCCCTGATGGCAGAGCGATGCTGCGAGTTCGTTGATGGGAGGGGAACGGCTCTGGGATTACACGGGCATACTTGGGCCTTGTAGTTTACGACGAGCACGAGTGCCAAAAAGGCTTGGGTTTTTTTCACTTGTGTGACTTAATTCTCTGGCCGGCTGTTGAGGCGGTGGTATAACCATTGCGAACAAGCTCTCTGTGTTTTTAGCTTCCCGCAGATGCCGAGCAATCGCTCCCTGCTAAATGCCGGCTATTGAGCGCAGACTTCAGCGGCTCCCCAAAGGATCCCTGGGGCTCAGCAAATCCTTCGCCCTCTCCCTTTGGGAATATTGTTTTCTGACTGTCTCCACTGTCTCGTACTTAAAATATACACCCAAGCCACAAAGAGGGATGCTGGTTAATCATTTATAATAAACATATTCTCTAGCTTTTCTTGGGTAGATAGTGCTATTTAGGTGAAAAACAGCTTAAATGTTTTACACGAATGACTGCTAGCTATCATAGCTTTTGCAGCTAATGGAACATTTTTTAATTCACCACAATCAGCTATTTAATCACTGAAGGCAGCTATAAAAGGTACAAGCTTCAGATTGAGTAGTATTTATTGTTTCAAGCCTAAAAAACTGACACTGTCTCTTTAACCACTGATAAATGCGATATATATCTATATAAAGCAAAGAAATACTTCCGCACTGAGGAGCTGTGTCATGCGCAGTCAAGTTTAGTGTTGCATGATCTATAAAAGATGTTGTCTGGCATGTAAAGTATTTAACTCAGCTAATCTAGTTTTAGAGATTAGTAAATAACTTAAATTAGGCTGCAGTCCTGTGGGATTGAGTTAAATTGAACTTAAATTAACAGTTGTTTGTTACACACTGAAAGTGCAGATTTTATGTGCAAGTGCATGTACTTAGAAATAGAAAACGAACAAGCTGAGCAAATTTGTATACCAAAGCATTAGGTACATGCATTAGTATCTGGAGGTAGTTCCATTTCCCATCAATTGAACCTCGGCTGTCCCTTTGCATCGCCAATATGGTGGGTGTTTATTGAGGAAATCAACTGCTAAGATTTACAAATGGAGCCCTAAATGCGCTGACATTTTGTCAGTTTTGGTTGTTTTTTTTTTTTTAATTCAATGGCACACGCAGTGTGGTAGCTTCCTTCTTAAAATTCATATGGTTCCTGCTGTGATTGACAGGCTACAGCTTCATTATGCAGTTGGCTAGATGGGCCGATTATGGCTATGAATGCGTGAATGGGATGGAGGAGAGAAATGTGTAATTGATTCTGGCCGTGGTCGGCTGGTTCATTAACGGTGTGAATGTGCCGCGCTCCCATCTGTAAGGGAAGAAATGAGAAAAACTTATTTGTACTTTTTCAGTTGTTGGGAAAAAAATTCATTATGCTAATATTTCTGCTATCTAGTGTCCCTCTTACAAAGAACAAGGAAAAACTAAATTACATCAAAAGTAAATTGCATCAGTCCTCCAGGTTTGGTTTGTGAGGCACAGTCACTTCTCTTCATCCTTCTGCAACTGGGAGCTGTGTTTTGCCTTTGGCTGTTTCTCCGTAGCAGTGCAGACAAAAACTTGTGTGTCAAACGGCGTCTTCATATGTATGGACTGACATCTCTAATAAAAAAGGCCAGAGAAAAGAAGCCGCACTGGCCTTTTTACACGCAGAGTTTGTGTGCTACAGCAGGCATAGTGTCATTTTTGACTGGACCATATGGGAGTTTGAGGGGAGAGTCGCTGTGCTTTTGAAGTGTTGATTAAATGTGCAAATTATATTTATTTTCATTGGTGGCTAAGTAGTGACGGGGATGTTTTTAAATGTTCAAGCGCCTGTTATGTGTCCAGATTAGTTTGTGGTTTGCACAAGATTCAGTTGTCTGCTCTCGTTCTTGAGGGGAAAAAGAAGAAAACGCTGAACGAAAACAAGCAGAGATGATACAGAGAGTGCATATGTGCCCATTGGTGTGTGATTGTCACGGGCCTTGCTTTGGCCACCAGGATTTCTAACCAAATGACCAAAAAGGGAGCAGTAGATCCAAGGCCAGGTTGGACGGGGCTTGGAGCAGCCTGGGCTGGTGGGAGGTGTACCTGCCCAGGGCAGGGGGTTGGAACTGTGTGACCTTTAAGGTCCCTTCCAACCCAAACCGTTTTATGATATGATTCTATGAACCTGTAAATTCTTCTTGGATCAACCACGCGTTGCAACGCGAATCTCAGAAAAGCCAGTGTAACAATAAAATCTTGTGTCAGCCCTAAAAGAGCTTCAAAACATGGTTGTACAGCATAGATCTGTGCTGCTGCTTTCTTTTGACAACCTCTACCTTCTCTTTTGGAAGGCTTTCTGAAGGGAAAGAAATTTCTCTTCCCTTATAAATATCGCTTTAAACCTCAGCAGCTTCATTAGCATTAAAAGCAGTTTGATCCATTGCTGTGGCCTGATCCCAGGTGAGAATATACTTTCCTCTGGGGCATTTTGCCTCTGTGTGCTGTTAAACCTGTAAGCAAACATCTCTGCTCTGTGTACGCAGCGAAAGTGATTTACGAACACATGCATTGCAGCTTTCTTTTTAATGAAGTTTCTTATCAATGTGCTTGGCTGGAAGACTGACCATAGTAAATCAGAAGCTTCAAAGCAGTGCTGGCAGCTTCATTTGACATGAAAATTAAAATACTACAAATGGCAAGTGTGGCGTTCTCTGAGAGCTGACTGTTCCCAGTTTTACTCTGCTTACCTGGCTTTGAAGAACAAAAAAAAATAAAACACATTAGGGGACACTTTAGGGAAATGCCTTGCTCCTGTCTGATCTCATTAAGAAACGCTCAGGCAGCGAAGGGCTGCAGGAGCTCCAAGAAGGAACAGGAGTCTCTTTGGTAGCGGGGATCTCTACCAGGCGTTTCCAGCCAAATTAAATATTTTTTTTCTCCAGTTTGATAACTTCTGGGTGATGAGACCATTTGTTTCATGCCATTGTGCCAGTGTATGTCATCATGCTTGTCCCCATGGCTGGTGCTCCCGTCTGCATTGCCCTGTGCAATTGGTTTGCCTTCTCCCCCCATGAAACTCATCCCTGCACGTATCCTGCAATGGTCCTTTGTCACTGTTGAAGTCCAACCTTGGAAGTTGTGTTTGCTTCAGAGAGGCCGTGTGCCTCTTTGTGGTGGATGCTCATTTTGGCCATGGGTAGATTGGTGTGGAAGGTGGTCAAGTAGGGCTTGCGTGCCCATGTGTGTCCTCTCCGGCGGTGCTGGAGGCTTGTGTTGGGGNTTTTATGGTGGATGCTCATTGTGGCCGTGGGTAGATCGGTGTGGAAGGTGGTCAGGTAGGGCTTGCGTGCCCATCGGTGCTGGAGGCTTGTGTTGGGGGCTGTCTGCTGTAGTGGGTGGTGGGAGCAGCAGGGGCAGCAGTTCTGCCCCATCATTTTCTGGTAGACAAAATGCCTCTAGACTTTCCCCCCTCCAGGACATCCACCTTCCTCCATCCTCTAGCTCCATAGCATGCGTGTTTCTCCGGCTCTGTGCAGCTGGGTGAGGCAGGAATGTACAAACCAGAAGGGAACTTTATTGTGACAGACAAGATGGAAAATTGACAGAGTCTTCATAGATGTATTAAAAATAAATGGCTCTGCTTCAGCCTGTGAAGTCTGATCCTCATATATAAGTGCATGGGCTGGGTGGGGGCAGAGCTGTTTATTTTTTCTGGTTTGTTTGCTTTATGCCTGTGTAATCTCAAAGGGTTTTATCTGCCTGCAAACCTTACTGTATTGGGGAATAGCTCGGGCAGAACAACGTATAGTTCAGGCAATGTATGGATACACTGATTTTATTGACAATGTGCAACAATAAAATTATTACTTCCCTGTTTGCTGACTGTGAAACAGACTGGCGCATCGCTAACGCTGCTCTGCTAGTAAAATCTTACACTCGTATGTGCCAGAGTAATAATGTGCTAATGATAAACTCTGTAAACAATTACAATAGTTTTGATATTTTGTAAACCAATTCACAGTTATTTTTAGTGTCCTGTCTAAAGACCAGCCTATTCTGGGCTTGTAAAAAACGAAAACATAAAAGCTAATAACTGTACTAAAGGTTACCTATTTACGTGAAATGTCTGTGAGCGTTAGAGGGTTGCTAACGAGGCACCATGAAAATGCTAAATCAGGAAGCTCTGGAAAAAAGATGACAAGAAAAACATTTCCCATTCATTGAGCTGAGAATTTTTAAAATTAGTGTTTAATAATGGAGGACTAAAGGAATGGAGTTAAACATTTAATGAGTGAAATGCATCTAGAAATTATACCAAGGGGAGTTACATACAGAAAGACCTGAGCAAGAATTTGGGACTTGGGCTGTTCCCTAAAACTCTGTCTTGTTGTTAAGTAATAAATTAATAATTTAAGCCATTAGGCTTCACCTTCTAAGCAGCTGCACCTTGAAATGCAAGTTAACTCAGCCTTAGTAGAAAGAGGGAAATCTTTTATGATTCTTTCTTTTATTCATCTTTTATGCTTTCTTTTGAAGTGGGTTTTATAGTCATTCCTTTGTTTGCTTGTTGGCTGCTGGGTGTTGCGAATCTAAAATGCATCACTGTACATCTCATCTTAGCATCTATAAATGTAGAATGACCTTGATTGAGATCAGATTTACTGGTATATTCCTTCTCCCTTGCTCAGTAATTGCAGCTTACCTCTTTCAAAAACAAACAAAAAAATCAAGAAAAAAAAAAAAGGAAGGAGAAGCTTTTTCTTTCTCTGATGTTGCCAACAGCTAAGTGCCAACACTTCCAAACAGAAACCTTCCTTGGAAAGTTTCAACCTGAAGGAAACTGCTGTAGTCATGGTCTGAAATGATGATCTTTCCTAATGGAAGTACTTTCACAACCTCATCTCCGCAAGCAGAAGCAAATTTTAAACTATGCTATTTCTTTTTTTTTCCCCAGGCCTTAATAGTTCTCAGTTTATTATAGTAGCTAAAGCACATGTAAAGAAAAAAAAGAAGAATAAAATTACTCTTTCTTGAACTCCTGTGTGAAGCCATTCTGCTTGTTTCAATCGCCTGCTATCATCCTGCTCATCAGTGGATAAAGACTCCACACCGACCTGGTGGTTCAGTTGCCTGAAATGCTGTAGGGAGGGATTGCTGGAATCGCTTGTCTGGCAGCTGTGACATTCAACAGAAATTATCCAATCTGTCCATCTTGTTCCCGCTACTGGGGAGGAAATTACTGTGATTGAAATGGAAAGACAAGTAGTTAACCTTTTATTTACTTCTCAGTAGGGTTGTTTTCTGTAACACTTGGGGAGTTCAGCTCTTGTGGGTTTCGGTTTCCATCCACACCTGATTCCTCTGTGTTTTCTGGGCACTGACATTCTCTGAGATGCTTTTATTTGCTGAATATAGATACTTTCTGGCTAATGTAAAGAAAAAGTTTTGGAAATGTTCAAAACATGCCTCAGAACATAAGCCACTTTTTTGGTAGAGACCAGGATTTGACAGATGATGCCTGGATAAATAAAAAAGCATATATTTTAATGTTGGACCATTTTCGCTTGTGCTTTGGTATAGAGGTTGGAGGGAAATAATCAAAGACAGCTTGGACAAAGAACAATGGTGTGAATTCTGTAGGATTTGTGAGCAAATTAAAATATTCTGGAATGTAACAACAGCAGATGTTGCTTGGAAACCTTGTCCCATATGGGACAGAAACACAACCTAACCAGCGGGACCGGCCGTACCAGAATTGAAAGCATTGGCCTAATCCCTTTTTGTGGCAACATTGCAAAAAAAATAGTGCCACTGTTTATTGCTGCTGCTGTATATTGTAGGGGATGATTGTGTGTTCGCACATGCTGTAGAAGAGTGATGTTTGGAAAGTAAATGTGCTTTCCTACTTGGGCAAGTGTGTGTGTGGGGAGGGAAATGAGGAAAAAAAACGATGACACCTTTTAGTTTGTGGATTTCTCTTCAATTTTTTTTTATTTTTTTTTTCTTGAGGCTTTTTACATCATTTTTCTTTACAGTACTTTAGCAACTTTGATTGAGGCATCTGATTTTGATGAGTCCGGGGGTGTCATACCCAAGATATTCCCTGACTGTACTTTCTCTTTTTCTTAATTCAGTTTTTTCAGAGTATTTTCTTTTTATTGCATGGTGTCTCCATCTGGTCGGATGTGAGAGGAAAGCACGTTCTTTGAATAACTAACACATTCATAGGTCACAACTTTTCTCCTCTTAAAATGGCTGCTGAGAAAAGACTTAAAGTATTAGCCAGAAAAGATGAGCCTGTGTACCGCCATCAAAGTTCTGAGGTTTTGTGTCGTGAACTTTCCCAGTGAGAGGACCTTCAAGGGGTGACAACAACTGGGGGTTTCAAACAGTTGTTCAATATTTACGGTTGTACAGCCCTAAAGATTTAGGGTGTTCTGTGAAAACATTTCGTCTATCCTGCGTGTGGACTGCAGTACACATATAACAAGCGTTTAGTGTATTTTCCTAGTTTATCCTTCAGTGCAAGTACTTCAAAATTTAGCCTCTACTGTTTTTTGTTGCTATTTAATTATCAAAGTTGTGTCTTATTACATGGCTTACAGTTACAAACATTTTCTTACAATATTATTCTTACCTTTGTGTCTAGATACAATGCCAGAACGGATTGACTTGTGATAAATAAATGAACCACCTTAAGATCTCTAACTCTTTTATTTTTTATTTCTTGCAGATGTGATCCATACTGTTGGGCCGATCGCGAGAGGCCATCTCACCGATGCTCATAAAGAAAACTTGGCAAACTGCTATAAATCCTCTCTGAAACTTGCAAAAGAAAACAACATCAGATCAATTGTAAGTACTCTATGAGAACTTATTTCTTCTAATTTGAATCTTTGTTTTCTTGCTGTAGAATAATTATATATATAATAGTAGGCTTCCAGAAGGATTTCTTGCTGTATGTGATGTGAAAAAGCAAGAAATTAGGTATCATTTTGCTAAAATAGATGCTAGAGGGAAGGGATAAGCTTATTTTAAGAATTGGGGAAGGTTGGCCTGGTAGCAGGGGTAGAAAACCTGCCTTATGATGTAAGAGAGGGAGCTGTCCCTGTGGCACATACTTAGACTGTATTACTTATTAAAAAAGACCTAGGAAGCCACTGGGCAGGAGGACAACTGTATGCAATATTGTCTCCTAAATAGCTGAGAAATGATTAATGTGGTGTTTTAATGTCCATTAATGTTTCTTTCTAAAAATAAAGGTGTTGGTCAACTGCCACTGTTTGTAGCACGCCCTCACCAGAATCCATCAAAAAAATAGCCTGTTACATGATATTCCATTGAGTGATAAATGTTCTTTGGTTGCTTGAAATACATGTTACATTTTTCTACCTCAACAGGCCAGATTTTTAAAGTCCACAGAGAAAAGGAGCTGTTCTTCTACAGCTCTAGACCTTTGATTCTGTAGCTCACACTGTTGCAGCTGAGGTCTTTAGATATCCATAGGTTAGTTCCCTGTGTGTTTAACCAAGTTATCACCTGGGCCTGACATCACAGCTTTTGGGTCATTTTGGCTTGTTGTGTGAGAGCATGTATATTTAGCAACTTTGAACACACACGTTTAATATAATAATGATTGGTGGGCCAATGGAGTTACAGCAGAGCAAAATTCAGCAAGGAAAAGTTACTGACATTCAGAAGTCACAGATGGAAAATAAAGCCTTTTGAGGATAGGGGTAGGACAGGCTTAGGGCTTTGAGCCCAAGTTAGATGTCCCCTACAGTGTGAAACCTGATGAATGTTGTTTATTTCCTCTTTTTTTGTTGTAAACTGTGCTCTTCACACTTTTTCTGCTAATTAAATCCTCTCTGTACTTCTCAAGACGGTGTCCAGTGAGTCCCCTCTTTGTCACTATCCAGCCACAAAAGAGAGGTCATACCCAATTTAGTTGTTACTCGATTTTTATTTTTTATTAATGCTAGGCATGTAAGTTAGAAATGAAAGCAACCTTTGGGTGGGGGGGATGTGTTTCGAACTTCCCTCTGTGATTGTTTAAACGTACAAGGGTATTTCTGTCCTGCTGTGTTTCCTGTTGGAGGCAGCAAGATCTCTGTGCTGTTGCTCCTACATTCTTTCTTGTTCCTGCCTTTAGGCTGTGAATAATAACGTGCTGCTTCTCGGGAATTCAGGTTTGTGAGAATAAAGTTCCTAATGTGAGGGGGTGGAAAAAAATAAAAAAAAATGAAATTATGTAAAAAAGACTATTGAAATAACAAAGTAAAAACTGTAGTGGGCATTGGTCAGTGCTGGTAATACGCGCATCCATAGGGATTCTGTAGTTTCAGGACATTCTAGGTGGTAGGTTGGTATTTCACGTGGAATAATAAAAAGCGGTCATACTCATGGCTTTCCTGAGAACTAGCCTGATATTTTAGTAAGAAAAGATGACCACAGGAGAAATCATCCATGGATTATTTCCTTGCTGGTTAAGAGCTGTTGACTGTGCACCTGTTTGAAATAAAAAAAAAAATAAAATAATACTCAACACCCAGACTCGCATAACACAGCTGCGCAAGCTGAACAGGAGCCAAGAGCCATTCATTCATTCCAGCATTAAGGAGCTTAGCAAGCAATATGGATTTTAAAGTCCACATGACAGATCATGGACTGTTCTGAANTGGCAACAGAGACATTTGCAATAGGGAGAAGATAAACAGAAACTGAGGGGGGTGGGGGGGTGGGAAAGGTTATTGATCTAAAATAAGGAAGAGAAAATCAGCTGTGCTGATTGACAGCATATTTTGGTGGCTTTTTCACAAGAAAGTGAAATGAGCTTGGGAAAGAGGAAAACAAGAAATTTTATAATAGGTACTGAATAAAAGCAGGAGAAGCAGTACACTTATGACAAATAAATAGGTATTGATGATAACAAGTTGTAGTATACTGAAAGAATTAACCAAACCAGAAAGCATCGTTGCACAAGCAGTAGTAGCAAGTGAGAAGGAAGCAAGAAGGCGTGAAAGGATTGTAACAACATGAACGTGTTACCTTCAGAAAAGAAAGTCTAGGAATTAACGCAAAAGGAGGGGAAGAAACCCCAGCACAACTCAAATTGTTTTGGGCGCGAATCGTGTCACAGGAATTTGAGTTGCTGGAGGCATTATGAATGAAGAGTAATGATGAATGGCAACGGATCAAGTTGGACCGAAGCGTGGGGGGTGACTCAGGGTGCGCCGCTAAATGCAGTTTAATTTAACATCTTTATTAATGATTTTTGAAGAGTACATAAACAGCTCATTAATTACATTTACAAATGATGCTACATTAGGCAGTGCTGCAAACACGAGAAAAGGACAGAGATGTATGATGACAATTGATTACAGAGACTGCGAATAAAACCTCATCCGGCATCCGCTACAAGCACCAGAAGGGAGGGGTTTTGCCTCCACTTGAGTGGAAGAGAGGTCAGGACCGGAGCTGACAGCTACAGTGCAACTCGGCATGGGAAAAGATGAAATAGCATATGGTGGGGAAAAATAACCCAGTTCGCAAATAGTCAAAGGCTGAAGCGTGCTGGAAACCCAGAATAATGAGGAAATGGTGTTGAATAATAAGCCTCAAATTAGATATACTTAGGGCAGTCACTTGTTTTGTTTCAGTATTACATATTGTCGAGCTGCCTATAGAGAAATGATGGATGCCATAGAGACTGCGGTTTCTGTTCAAAATGGACCAGGGAGGACAGGAATAAGATACCGAATAGATCAAAACTCACTTATCCGTATGTGTGTGGGGATGTTTTACATGCTGAGCAAGGGAAGCAATGATCTTGAAATACTGTGTGAATTGCGAGATGCAGCTTTATGGAGGGGGAAGAGAAGAATCTCATTGTGTATATGACAAAATGGCGATTAAATGGTGCAGCTGATATTAATTTGGGTTGCGTTCGTCTCCAAAGCGTCCAGGCGTGGATGAGAGCAGCTCTGTGCTAACTCTTGGGGAGCACTGAAATCTCATCTGAAAATGTTATAATCTCAGGATATAAAAAAAAGATGTGATGGGTAAAACCAGAAATGAGATGAGGGAATATAATGAAATGCCAGTCAGCCTGATTGCCAGGGTTCATAATTCACCAGCAGCCCAGCCACGGGCGAGGATTTGCATAGCCATTAAGGCAAAAGGAAGAGCCTCAGGAGCAAATGTGGTTGTCCATAATACTCAACACCCAGACTCGCATAACACAGCTGCGCAAGCTGAACAGGAGCCAAGAGCCATTCATTCATTCCAGCATTAAGGAGCTTAGCAAGCAATATGGATTTTAAAGTCCACATGACAGATCATGGACTGTTCTGAAAAGCCCTAAGTCCAGTGATTTCAGTGATGCTTTGAGAAGTGAAGGCTACTTGAGTGTCTACCCTAATGAACAAATCAAGCCTGGAGCAAAGTAAAAGGTATAATTCATTCAATTAAGGAGCAGTAGATTGCTGTGAGTCTGAAAAA
>VXBO01009345.1:271668-335855 GCA_013400135.1 Rhinoptilus africanus
TGACGTTGAAGAAAAAAAAAAAAAAAAAAAAGAAAGAATACAAAGTGCAAGTGGGTTTCACACCATCCAGTATGGTAGACATAGAGGGAAAAGAAAGAAAATGAATAAAAATAACCCTACAGACTTCTGTGTCTTGCAGAGACCTGGTAGAACAGAAGTACTCAAAGAAGCAACGTGCAAGTGTGGGCTGGATTATGGCAACAGAGACATTTGCAATAGGGAGAAGATAAACAGAAACTGAGGGGGGTGGGGGGGTGGGAAAGGTTATTGATCTAAAATAAGGAAGAGAAAATCAGCTGTGCTGATTGACAGCATATTTTGGTGGCTTTTTCACAAGAAAGTGAAATGAGCTTGGGAAAGAGGAAAACAAGAAATTTTATAATAGGTACTGAATAAAAGCAGGAGAAGCAGTACACTTATGACAAATAAATAGGTATTGATGATAACAAGTTGTAGTATACTGAAAGAATTAACCAAACCAGAAAGCATCGTTGCACAAGCAGTAGTAGCAAGTGAGAAGGAAGCAAGAAGGCGTGAAAGGATTGTAACAACATGAACGTGTTACCTTCAGAAAAGAAAGTCTAGGAATTAACGCAAAAGGAGGGGAAGAAACCCCAGCACAACTCAAATTGTTTTGGGCGCGAATCGTGTCACAGGAATTTGAGTTGCTGGAGGCATTATGAATGAAGAGTAATGATGAATGGCAACGGATCAAGTTGGACCGAAGCGTGGGGGGTGACTCAGGGTGCGCCGCTAAATGCAGTTTAATTTAACATCTTTATTAATGATTTTTGAAGAGTACATAAACAGCTCATTAATTACATTTACAAATGATGCTACATTAGGCAGTGCTGCAAACACGAGAAAAGGACAGAGATGTATGATGACAATTGATTACAGAGACTGCGAATAAAACCTCATCCGGCATCCGCTACAAGCACCAGAAGGGAGGGGTTTTGCCTCCACTTGAGTGGAAGAGAGGTCAGGACCGGAGCTGACAGCTACAGTGCAACTCGGCATGGGAAAAGATGAAATAGCATATGGTGGGGAAAAATAACCCAGTTCGCAAATAGTCAAAGGCTGAAGCGTGCTGGAAACCCAGAATAATGAGGAAATGGTGTTGAATAATAAGCCTCAAATTAGATATACTTAGGGCAGTCACTTGTTTTGTTTCAGTATTACATATTGTCGAGCTGCCTATAGAGAAATGATGGATGCCATAGAGACTGCGGTTTCTGTTCAAAATGGACCAGGGAGGACAGGAATAAGATACCGAATAGATCAAAACTCACTTATCCGTATGTGTGTGGGGATGTTTTACATACTGAGCAAGGGAAGCAATGATCTTGAAATACTGTGTGAATTGCGAGATGCAGCTTTATGGAGGGGGAAGAGAAGAATCTCATTGTGTATATGACAAAATGGCGATTAAATGGTGCAGCTGATATTAATTTGGGTTGCGTTCGTCTCCAAAGCGTCCAGGCGTGGATGAGAGCAGCTCTGTGCTAACTCTTGGGGAGCACTGAAATCTCATCTGAAAATGTTATAATCTCAGGATATAAAAAAAAGATGTGATGGGTAAAACCAGAAATGAGATGAGGGAATATAATGAAATGCCAGTCAGCCTGATTGCCAGGGTTCATAATTCACCAGCAGCCCAGCCACGGGCGAGGATTTGCATAGCCATTAAGGCAAAAGGAAGAGCCTCAGGAGCAAATGTGGTTGTCCGCGGGATTGTTCGGAGATACTAAACAGTCCCTGACACTTGTCTCCCGCGCGTTTTCGCAAACCGTTTATGCTCGATATGAGGTTTTGAATGCCGTATCAGCTATTTTCATCCAGGAGTTTGTCTCTCTCGGATCATCTGCTCCGTCTACCTTTTGGGTTACCAAAGTAAAGTGTATGCTTGTGCTTGTTACCTGGCACTCCCAAAAACACTCGTCGCTTTTTCCTTTGCGCTTGTTTGTGTAGCTGTGCCCGCTGTCGGACACTTGAGCTGCTCCCTGCCTATTTGTGTGGCCACCGGGTGAGCCTTTTGTGTTGGAAGAGTCTATTATTTACAAAGTCCTCTGTCCGGTTAAGAGGATACTTGAGACATTGTTGCTGTTTATCTCCCCTTGAGTTGGTGCAGATCCAGTGGAGAAAAAATGTTTAAGGTGATATAAGGAATTTATTTTTGGACTAAACAGTTGGTATTTAGGCAAATTAAGTTTCTCAAATGTTCAGAATAATTTCCTTATGTAAAAAATTGTATTTTGATATTAGTCTGTAACACACTTGCAGCGATTGCTATCCTGCGTCAGTTAAATCTCTGCTGTCTGAAACTCTGGGCAATACATTATAGGCACCAAAACTTCACTGAAAGAAGAAATGGTAAAAATATTCCGCTGGGTGTTTTTGCTGTTTTCCTGTATAGGTTTTCTAAAGAAGAGTCTTAGAGGCTAATTAATTGTTAATTTATCAGACAGACTGGGGGACGTTGTAATCACTGTTTTCACGGATTAAATTAGTCCCCTGATTATACATTGTTTGAAATTATTTACTCTGTGTGCTCTGACTTTTTCCGGAGGACCTCCTGTCCTGCTTTGTTTTGCATACGCCGCTTTGAAGCCATCTGATACCCTGGCAACTTCTCTGAACATCAAGCGCTTCCTTGCCACATACTTCGGTTGTGATTGAAAAGATTCTCAATCGGTGTCAGTCGCAGCCGGCATTGCAGTTGAACAGACACTTCTTGATCTAGATGGAAAATAACCCCGCCTGGGCGCGTTCGTGTCCAGCCTGCTCTAGGTGAACCTGCTTTGGCCCCGTGGTTGGACTAGATGATCTCCAGAGGTCCCTTCCAACTCCTGTAATTCCGTGATTAAAAAAAAAGATGCTGTGCGTAGTTGTGGCTGGGATGCAAGTCAAAAGGGCTGTAGTTGTGTTTGCAGAGAGGGAAGTTGGTGCTGATGCTTCAGGCAGAAGGCAAGGCAGGCTTCCTCTGCGGTGGTTACGGAAAAGGAAAAGTTTTATCTGGGACTACAGCTCTGCTGCTGTTCAGGACTGCGCCCGGTATTGCAGTCTTCACCATCGCTTCATGTTGGCGGGGGGTGAATTGTAAAGCTTTAACAAGGAGCGTTTCTTCAGACCGCGCTCTCTGACCTCCACCTCTAGGGAGAATTATGGCTAACGTGTGGGGGCTGGCGGAAATCCTCAAAGAATGGGGCTTTGTGAGTTGCAGAGGGAGGCCTGCTTACCACCAACAAATACACTAGCAGGGAGGAATACAAAATACAGACATTTTTCTATCGGATCCCTAGAGTCAGGTGGGGAAAAGTTCATGCTATTCTGGAGCTTTACTAGATTAGTTTGCTGTTGCATAAAAAAAACCCCTACACACCAAAAATATCAGTCTTCCTGCCTAGATGTTTGTGCTGTGAATGCAAAAGCTTGTCCTGCTCCAGGGACAAGCCTCTTAGCTGGACTTTGCTTCTCAACACAGACACCCTGCTGCTTCTGTCTAAAGGCTATAAAGGCAAAAGGCCAGCTAGAACTATCTCAGAAAGTAAGAGGAACTATTCAAAGGCTGACTTGCTCATCTTCAGGTCGAGTGGAAAAGCCATCATTTGGCGGTGGGATGGCTGGTGACCTGTAATGATGGGCTATTTTTGGGAGAGTGGATTGTCTCTTGACTCTGGACAACGTAGGTCCCTCCTGTGCACACAGTTTATGCTGCGCCTGGGTTAGCGTTGTTGGAAAAGTATGCTAAATCAGATTAGGACATGCTTTTTTAAATACACATTGTTCCTCCATTTCTGGGGTCTTAAATGAGCGTACACAATGCATCGTACACAATGCACAAAACATCGCTGTGCATACGCGGTGCTTTTAAATTAAAGTACTATTTGAGACTTTGTTAGATAAATATTCCTTTCATATAAATATCAAGTTAATCTACAGGGATTTTCAACCCGCATGCTTTTTTGTAGGTGTTTTTCACAAACAAGGGTTATTTAATTTTATTTGTTGTATTGGCAAAGTTAATACTAATGTAACTCATTTGTACAGAAACACAACCTATTCATTATTCAGAGCAGGATAGAAAAATACATCGAAAGGCATCTGCCACTTTATCCATTTATAACACTTAAGAAATAACCGAATTGTCTTTTAATTGTCTTAAATATTTGTCCTCACCCGTAATTGCGGATTTTAGAAATAGACTTTGCCGCTATGCATTGATATTCTTGGTATTTGTATTTCCCTTTGAAAGGAAGATGTACTTCTGATAGGCTCCACTGTTTCTTTGAGCTTTGTTTAAGTGGAGGTATATTTGTATTTAGCCTCTATGATGCCTGAGTCTTCAGCTGTAACTCACGGACCTAAATTTTTTATACCAATTTCAAACTCCGGGTGTTGTCAGCTCCTCCTCTTCTAAATGTTAAAATTCATCGAAGGAATTTTGCTGGAATGGTAGAAAGGTGCGTAGGATGGTGTACTATAACGTATTGGTCTAACAGATTGGTTTACAGTCTTGCTTTTACCCGCCTTGTTTTCTCATGATGCAGAGTTAGGTTTTAGAGAAAAAGTAAAGCATTTTTAATTTTTTTTTTATTCTTAAGGTAACTTATTTCCTGCTGAAAATGTTGCCATAGCAGTGAGTTATAAGTCTGAAATTCCTAAAGGTTGACTTTATTCTATCATCCGGTTTTTTGATATAGATTCATATCCATCAATCAGAAGAGTTGCTTTGGAAGGAAATTTCTGCAGTATCATAAATCCATTTAATTTGTTTCTTTGAAACACTTGTTTAACATGTAAACTATGGTATGACTTTTTTACATTTCCAAACTGAATTTTCTCTCCCATTTAGCCTTCTTCCTTTTTTCTTACTAACTTTTTTCTTTTCTTAGGAATTTTCCAGATCATATCTTTACAAATTAACCCACTACATTAAGTTTTTAAAATTTGCTTAACTACCGTGTTGGCTTTTTACATCTGCATCAGATGAGGAGGGTGTGATGTTTCCTTTTGGTTACAGAAATTGCTATCGCTGGCCGTGCTTTTGTTATCCCAAGGTGAACCTGCTGCTCTGTGTTGCATGTGCTCCCAACCATTTCTTCCCAAATGACCTTGGCAGATTGAATCGCAATCCTGTTTCTTCAATAAAGATTTCATTAAATGAGATGTATTTGGCAAGACCAAGTGTAAATCGTTATACCTAAGCAGAGGTGTTCATTCATCCAGGAAAGGCTGAGGACTGATTGTAGCCTGAGGCAGAGGTTCCTTGGAGAATAAGATGGAGTTTGCAGTTGGATCATGCACTGGAAGTGAGTTCACATCACCCTGTTGTGGGGAAACTCGAGAGAGGAGCAACTGTAGAGTGACAATTAAATGGGAAAGATCTGGGAGTTACCTATTGTGCTACTTGAGTAGAGGGAAGGAGACTGTTGCGTCCAGTGTGGGGAACTGGAGCCGGGGATGGTGGGGGAGTTAGAAACAGCACCAAAAGTAGAGCGAAAGAAGAAGTTTAAGCCTAGAGAACAGAAGAAGGTGAAGAGAGGAAGACAGAAAAAAAATTTAATGTGTTGAAAAAAAAAAATTGAAGAGTAAAAGTTCATAAATTGTTGTCTGTCTGGAGACAGGACAAGAAGTAACAGCCTGAATTTTTAGGAATGGCGTTTTAGGTTAGAGACTAGGAGGAACTTCCTAGGTGGAAGGATGGTAAAGCACTGTGAAAATGGTTTAGGAGGGTTCTGGCCCCATCAGGGGCTGTATGTGGGCCCATCACTAGCACTTGTTGAAACTTGGGTTCTTAATGCATGAAGTGCTGCCAGAAGCCCGAGGGCTGCAAAAGCCCAAAGGTTGAGCTCCAGCAGCCGCAGCCTTGGCCAGATCGGCAGGTAGCCTCCTCGCTGCGGGAGCTGGCCCTACAGTGCAGAGCCAGGCAGATTGGTTTATGTTGCAAATAGAATTCCTTAAAAAAAAATAATTGGTGTTAATGCTGTTGTCGTTCTATTGTTTTGTTTTGGTCACACAGTTGCCCCCTTTTTTTTTTTTTTTTCTCCTGGTCAATCTATTTTTTTCTGCCTTGCCAGTGTGCCACTGGGAATGGTTTTCCTGTTCAGATAAACGTCTTTGTTTTCCATTTCTCCTGCTATCTGGGTACCCTTCTTTCTCACCATGGAGGGTTTTGTACAGACAGCAAGAGGATAACCAGCTTAGGGCATGCATACAATAATGTTGCGGCTTGTGTACGCTTCTGGGTTTTTATTAATAATCTGTTTAAACTTTGCTTCTGCTACCATGCAGTTATGTATTCAGTATAAATTTCCATGGAGGAAGCAGATTTGTTTTATTTGATGCTGGAAGCATATTGCAGGGCTTGTTTTTTATGGCTGAGAGTGGCAGGAACAGCTCGGAGGGATACGTGGATCAGTCATGAATATGTTTGATGGTGACAGACCACATAGAAATTATTTGTGGTAAGGATGATGGTGTGACCTGATGTGATTATTCCCTTTTTTTTTTTTTCCTTTCAACTATGACATGAAGACTCCTGGATAAGGGATATCACTTTGTTCCCCCCCAACTTCCAGGTGTTCAGAAGTGGTTTGAGTACAGACAGGGTCAGATACAGCCCCAAACTGAGCGTGTGCTTGAACTCCTGCCGACGGACAGGTCTCAGGATGCTGGGCCTTACATACTGCACCAAGTGGCATTAACAGAGGGCAAAAGCCGCTATAGCCCTTCCATCCGCCTGCTTCTACTTCTGCCTGACCACAAACAACTGTCTAGGTAGTAGAAAGAAATCACAGCAGTGCTATAATACAGGGGTGGCATTACTAGGGAGTCTCAGTTCTTCGTTTTGCTCTTTTGTGATATTTCTGTTGTAGCTGTTCTGCAACTTGGTGATTTTGTGATGGGAAGAGGTTAGTTATTTTTGTTGGGTTTAATGAAACACTGATAATAAACACTTTGAAAAAAACCCCACCCTGGTGAAATAAAGGAAATGGCTTGTTCAGGAATAAATTCTGCAAGCTTGTGTATGAGATGGGTTTAACGCGTGATAATTTCCCCATCACCCTGTGGGAATCCTGTGCTCAAAAGGATGAAACTTTCTAGAAACATTGCCTGTTGGCCCAATAACTGGGGAACTGTCTCGTTAGGGAAGGACAAAGTACTAATCTATCAGACCGTGGACCAAGATGCTAGTTATAAGAGACAGCTCATGAAAACCAGAGATTGCTGGGAAGTCTGCACCATAAAGTGCAGGGGAAGAGAATGATTTATGTTTCCATACAGAGGAAATTGTACTGGGGGCAAAAAAAATCTTCATTTTGATTGGAAAAAGAAAAAAAATTGTAAAAACAGACTAGAGGAATTCTTATTTGCATGCAGATCTTGGCTGTCCGGAGTCAAGGCTCTACGATGCTTGTCATTATTTGGAAAACAAGTTCTTGTAATGGAAATTCATAGGAAAAGTTGATGGCAAATACAAATTCCTAACAGAGCTCATATCGCTGGTGGGCTGTGGCCATCAGGCTCTGTGAAAAGTCACCGTTGTCCATCTACTTTGCTTCCACTGACCTCAGTTCCCTGTCATCTTGTTTGCAGTTTGTAGGCTCTTTGGGAGGGCTTGTGTTTGCTCTGTAAAGACAGTCTGTGTGTGCTATGAAGGTGCAATCCCTGTTAAGACTTACGGGATTTGCAGCAATAGCAGTAATGGAAAATAATACTTGCAACAGGGTCAATTTTTTTTATTTTTTTTTGACGCCGGCTTTCTACATCACTAGAAGTGGAGTCAAATGCTGCCGGAGTTAGAAATTGCTTATTCACAGGTTTTCGTGCTGTAGGTACCCTCCGTGATGCCTAGAAATGTATGCAGGGCCGCCTGGCAGATAGTGACTTGTCACTCCAGGCATTCTTCCTTGCAATTTAACGGCGAGGAAAAGAACGCGCGATGCTGCATTTTAGCACCACGTTGGGGCTCACAAGGTCCCTGTCACTTGGCATTTTTCATCTGATAATTTTGAGACATCTTCCGTACATCCTGTTTGCTTGTTTAAACATTGCCTTAATTTATCTGTACAAAGAAAGAGCTATCATGAAATGTGTATCTGCTTTTTACCTGAAATCGGTCCATTTTTCAATTAGCAAAGTAAAAAATATTTTGCATGTTTTTACTTACATAGTTAATAAAAAGCAAATACAAAGAGCATAAATTATTCTGTGTATCCAATGGGCATCATATTACTTAACTAGGTTTTTAAAAAGGTATTTTATTACAGCCTAATACCTACTTAGGATCTGAGCAAACATATTGAAAAGCAGTTCTGAAAAATAAGCAGGAAGGGCATGCTTTGATGAGCCTTGTTTGCAGGTCGTTAAATAGGTTTTCCCTGAATTGCTACTAGTTGCTTGGAGCCGTATACATTATACAGAAATGATATAGTATGTCATAGCTACCTATAAGAAATAGCAATTATGAGTAGTTAAATAGCAAACTTATACCCTGCCCTGAGAGGTGTTTAATACTGTTCCAATATGATGATGTCACGCTATCTTTTAAAGCCTGTGCAGAGTAAAACAGATGTAATTTGAACAATCTAATTGAAGTAATATGGCTGATACTTCAGTATTGTATTCTGATGAAAAATTCCTTTCATTCATCTGAAAAAACTGTTCTCCCCAAATATAACCTACATGCAGTCCATATTCAAGGAAACAGTTTAGCATTCTTATTTTTTTCAAAGCTGACTTGCTGATCAACTCCCAGTGATGCCTGCAATTAGGATTTAGAGGTTCGTTCATAGCACAGATGAAAGCAAATATGGCACGTGGATTTTAGTAGCTTTGGTAAAGAAAGCTAGGAATGAAAAGATGTGTACTGTAGCATGGCTTCCCGTGGTTTGCCATAGAAAGGCATTGCTGCAAGGGGGAGAGAATATTTTTAAAATTGGGATAATTACAGGTAGATTTTTTTTTTCAATTTTGTCTTGTTATGCCTTTCCTTCCTAAAAGATGACTGCCTAAATTTTTGCCACGTATTTCTGTAGACTGCGGTTTACTTGAGCATTTCCGTTACTTAGTGGTCTTATTAAAAAGGTATTTATTCTTTTCAGATTGGAATATATAAAAATCTTAGCTTGCAAGTCTTTTCTTTTAAGAAAAGCAAGCAGGGTATTACTAGTTTTTGAGTTGCCGTACCTTTCTAAACTTTGCAACATATGCTGGCTGGATTAAATCTCAATTAATTAAATTTCAACCTGTGTCCGCTCCATGCAACTGTGCGCTTCCAGAAGAGGAACAGCCATGACGCCATGGTTTTTTGTTCATACCAAACAACATAGTTTGGACAGAAACCTCGGAAGATGATCTCAATCGAGAAAACTTAGATGGAGCCGGGGCAGAATTACCTGCTAACATGTCCTGACTCTGCGCTTGTATAAACACAGTGCAGTTCTTTCCCCTGCTTGTGCAGAAAAGAGGAAAACTGCAAGTGTGCCCGGGCGTATATGAAAGGTGAGAGAGCATAAGCCCAAAAAGTTTTATATTTATTACCTGTTGGTATTCCCTGTTGTGGAATGCATCCCTCCCTGCGTCAGGCACAGACAGTCAGGCTGTGTGCAGGAAACTGCTGGCGTAGTAGTGATGGGATTAATCCTCCTAGTTCGTAAGCAGCTGATGCTGTTTCAGTGTGACCTCTCTGTGCTCTTTATTTCTCCCTGTCCTGGTTTCATCTCAGGCCACCCTTGTAAATGAGTTTCTTTGTGTTTTGGCGCGTTGGAAGCTAAATGCGCCCCCTCCTCGTCACATCCCTGAAGCTGAATGTCTGAGTGTTTGCCTTAAACAGAAAGCTTTGTACCTGCCCGTCTCCTGCAGGAGGAGGAGTTGTTGCCATTAATGATTCTGGATTACCAAAATGTTTTTGATATTGAAGCTCCATCTCCTATTAAGTTTTCATTTCTGTCCTCTCTTAAGTGCTTGTATTCTCATCTTTTCCACGTGGATCATTGCAGATGAGAATTTTGTTTTTCAAAGCGAAATAGAGTGGTGCAAAGCATTTCTTCATGCATCTGTCACATGCAGGCATTCCTGTTTGACCTGTTCTTATCTATTCTTTGATTCTCAAATACACTAAGACTAAGTTTGGTGACAAGGACAAGCTCAAGACAAATGTAAGTCATCAAACTGTCATTTTTTTCTTTCTTTCTGATGAATTCATGTCTCCCTTGCATTCTGATTCCCCTGTTTACGTTTTGTGGTGCCATATTTTCTTTCTTTAACAGAGAAACAGTGTTCCAAACATCACATTATTATTACTTACTGCAGTCTTGAGTCGTTACGATTGTTGTCTGCATCTCTGTTCCTTTTAAGTGTTTATGTACATCCCTTCTTTGATGCCTCAAAGTGTGTTTTATGATGTTTGAATTCCTTAGGACGTTTATCTATCAATTTCCTTGATCTCTCACCATCTCTCTTTTGTTCTGTATTCTCACATGCCTTCCTTATTTCACCCCTTTTGAATCATCTGCAAATTCTGAGGGTCTTTGACTATCAGAGATGCTGAGTTGCATTATATAAAAGCAAGGTTCTATCCAGACCTAAGACAGGAGATACAGAAAGATTATAATTTATCTCACAAACGTGTCTTTTCTCCGTGACCCTGGCACAGAGATGAGGAGTGTGGCGTATAAGCTAATTTTTTTGACACGGTGTTAATGTCTGAATGTTTGTAATTCACCAGTTCAGAAAATGCAGCTCCCAGTTTTCTTAGGAAAGCAAGCCTATAGCACCATATGCAGGTGTGTTCAAACTGAAATGTAAAAAATTTGCTGAAAGCTGGGAGTCCTAAAAAATAGTTTCATTAGGCCAGCAATCATTTGGTGATCCAAGAAGTCTAGTGGGAGGTGTCCCTTCCCATGGCAGGGACATTGGAACTACATGATCTTTAAGGTCCCTTCCAACCTAAACTATTTTGTGATTCTATAAGAAACATATTAATAAAAAACTGCAAGGTAGCGATGCTGGCTGACATTAGTTCCTTCAAATAAGCTGCAGTCTCAGAGGATGTATATCCATCGTATTTCATTTTAGGACTTCACCCCCAGAAGCTAATGACATTAATGACAGCTAATTCTACTTAGGCCTGATGGTGCTGGTGACTACAGCTTGTAATCAGGTGCTAGAAACAACCCACTTGATAAATTTGAGGATGCTGAGCCAAATCACCTACTGCACTGTTGACTTTAATTAAAATTGCTACTGATCGATGTTTTTAAAAGCAGGAACTGCTGGTGTTCTTCATCACCATTTATTGCGCATCATTTCAGCGGTACGTCTGTTTCCTCCATTTATAGTTGAGGGGAGTATTTTGCCTCTTTCCTGTGTATTTGGCCTTTCTGGAAGGTCTAGTCCGGTGTTGTCAACATCATCTGAAGGATTTCCGTAGGTACCAGAGACAATTGCAATAACTTATCCCATTCAGCCTAAATACTTGCAAATCTCAACCAAAAAGAGCTCTGTCATAGCTGCACCACCTGTAGTCCCTGAACTGGGTAGCTCGGATGCATTAGTACGATTTATCATCATACCTTTCCTGTGCAGTGCAGACGTACTTTAAGTAAATGAAACCATTTTTCTTTATTATCTCCTTGTTAAGAAAACCAGCCCT
Organism: Rhinoptilus africanus; assembly: GCA_013400135.1. Taxonomy (NCBI): domain Eukaryota; kingdom Metazoa; phylum Chordata; class Aves; order Charadriiformes; family Glareolidae; genus Rhinoptilus; species Rhinoptilus africanus. The sequence continues at coordinate 283,328 of VXBO01009345.1, forward strand.
TGCGTTTTCCCCAAACGTAGGGCTTCTCTGAATAAATATGCAAAGTATCATTTCACAAAATGACATTCTGCTGAATCCCTTTGTACTTAGTCCTGCCAGAGGGAGGGAGAGCTGAGATGGTTTCTAAAACAAATGCCTGCACCTTGCAAGTCTTTATGAGGTAGTTTGGGGAGAATAATGGAGTGCTACACAAGTGTCAGGGAGACTTTGGTTAAATGACGGGCTCCAGAAAAGCCTTTGGAGCATAAAATACAAAGTTAAAATCTCACCAGTAGCTACATAACAGCCTGAACTTAATAAGAGCGTTTCCAGCCAAATGAAACATTAGATAGTTTGGGTTGAATTGTGAAAGATTTTGTTAGTTAAAGATATCAATTCCCTCATAATTCTGACTTGTGAATAGTAGCTATTTCAATGCTTAAATCCAAAAGGGAGAACAGCAAATAGGCAGGAATACTCAGGCGTGAATGTGACATAAGCATCGGTCAGGAAGAGCTTGAAAAATCCTACCCAAGGCAAACCTGCAGATTCTACAAACGCTTGCGGAGAGGGCTAATTAGAGGCACATGCTTTGTTCTTTGGAGTTACAGTGGGGCTGGTGGCATGCGTTGGGACAGCTGAGGTCAAAGACTTCCTAAAAGCAGGTATGTAATACATCAGCCCTATAACCATTCCATGTGTTGCCACCTTGTGAACATACAGGTGATGGTGTTTAATTAAACTGCCCCTAGAAGGAGTTACTGGGTGCTTCTTTTTTGTGAATATGTGTGTTCACCTTGGCGTATGCTGAGAGGATGAGAATACCAAGGTCAGCAGTGAAGTTTTCACCGAGATGTTTGCACGTCTCATCTTAGTGTCTTCTGGTCTGCAAAAGAGTTTGAATTTCATTAGAGAAATGGCAGCTGATAAGTGCTCCTCCAAAAATTAGTAAGCAATAGTAGTACCTTTAGTAGTCCTAGGATCTCTCCATCATGTGTTGCCAAAAAACCATTAACTGTTATGAATGCGTGTCCAGAACTTTGCCTTAAAAGGTGTCTGGAAACCTTCTGTGCCTCTAGACTGTAAGTTGGGGGTTTTTTTTCTCTTTTTCTTTCTTTGAGTGACTAGGGAGATCTTTTTGTAAATCCTGTGGGTTCAGTGGGTGTCAAGGAAAGCAATGTCCTTAGTGACTTAGAATTACAGTCAGGCTGAGTTCATGTCAAATGATACCTCACTTGGAATAAGAATGGGTTTTTTTAATCTGTAAAATTTTGGAAGACATGAAATCTGTAGGTAAAGGGTACATGTCCGACGGGACACTTTCCTATTTTTACCAAAGGTTTTCTAGCATGTTTCTAGTGTGTTTATTAAGCTCTTCCAGAATACATTGTTCTGGTGTTTTATACTGAAGAATAAATAAACCCCTTTAATGCAGCAGGCTCTTGCAATGGTGACGAGCAGCCTTGCAGCTATACCGCTATCCTCTTCTGAGGTATTATCAGGAAAAATAAAACCTTTCAAGGGCTCTTGAACACAATGACATTGAGCAATTGCTGGGTACACATTCGGAAATGTTTGTTTTTACAAAACTAAAAAACATGAAATTGTTTGGCTTTCAAATTGACTGATGGTAAGCGTGCTTTTTCCCAACCCCTTGTGGGTGAAAAATATGGACTTGGACGAAGCTCTTGGAGTCAAGCTCCCATGTTCTGTCTCTGAAGTAAATCTCATAAACTCTCAGTGCCTAAACCAACTTCGGTTGGCATAATGACTGCAATCCATAAGTAATAACCGAATCTCAGACTGGAGGAGGGAAGGTTCTCTCAATGGTCTGGTATGTGTTGCGTCACCGCGTTGGTGTCAGACAATGGCGTCAGTGGAAACGATCAAAGTGAGGCAATATTCTGCAGCAGAAGAGTATCAAAACCTTAAGTTTCTGCAAAAAGATTTGTTTGATTTCCTGTAAATTTTCATTTCTAAGGTGACATGAATCATTATATACTTTGGGTTTCACTGCAGAAGCACTCAGCTGTTGCTCCAAGCCATTTAAATATGCTTATTGCAGCTCATGGTCCCTGGCTTCCAATCAGTTCAGTGTAACAAAAATGATTAAAGGCTTATGGAATGTAATAATTTAAAAGACAAAAACGCCGGTATACTTTGAAAGCTTATAGGCAACTTTTGCCATAAGGAGTAGCGACGGGCAAAGCCCCGGCAGTGGAAGAGTTGCGAATAATTGGATGTGTACTGAGGGCTAAGGGCAGGAGCGAGCCTGCCTGGTTCGGTGTGATGCTCTGTCTGCAGCCAAGTTTTTGACATGGGTAGATTCCAAATTCATAAACTGCAGCAGGTAATACAGTGTGCACAGAGAAGCAAGGCTGCTCTTACCTTTGCTTTATTTTGCTTGCCTTGGTTTTTATGTTGGTTTTTTTTCGTAGCCAGGTAACATGAAAGCGTATGTGGTTGGTTGAAAGGCTAGTGTGTGAGAGCTCCACGGAGGAAGCTTTGTGCCCTGTTGTGATTGACTGAGAGGAGGGTTAAAAACCTTGACACACTGTGAACTTGGAGACATTTGTCAAATAACGTCCACCATGGAAAAGGACACACTTAAGGGGATAGGAAATTAAATCTAGAGGGGCTCGGATTATGAGATCACTGACAGAAACAGGAAGAGTGGAAAAAATAGTGTAATTTTTAAAAAAATAAAAATAATTAGGTTATCAGATTAAATAGATGATCTGGTTGCAGAATGTGGTTTGAGTCACAGTACCTTGTAACTGGAAGAAGGCAGAATAGAATTGCAGTTGTTAATTTATTAATTTTTTAAAATGAATTCTGGGACAAAGTAAAACAAAAGCTTTGCTGTTTTGGGAGAAGCCTTGGGAGATGTGACCTGAAGGGTGCAGCCTCTATGAAAAAGGCCAGGATGAGGGGCTAGTGAAGAAAGAATTTAAAAAGAGCCTTTTCTGAAAAGGAAGGGGGAAAAGACAGTAAGGTTTTACCAAGTAAATATTTTCATGGTAATACTTTGAAGTTTGGGTCTTTTCCTTGGAAAAGCAGATAGGTATGGACACAGGCAGGCTGGAGAAGAAGATGATTCTATGCAACTCTATTCAACACAGTGGCAGGAGTGCTTTAGTGACCATATACAGGCCATGGACATACATACATAAATATTTACATGGGAAGTGGAGTTTACTCCTCTGTACTTGATGCAGCTGTTGTGAAACAGGTATCTCTGAATCCTAATTACTCACTTTCCACCTGTAACTTAACTGGTGTGGGCTGAGGGAGTGTGGAAGTCCTTTTACATGTGGGATGCATGTAAAAATAGTACAGGCTGTCAATGGAAATCATATCCCAACTCATTAATGCAGCCTCTGTAACAGCGGGAAGAAAACTGTAACTTTTCCCTGGTACATTGGGAGCCAGTAATTAGCCAGTGACATTGTCAGTGTTGCATTGGTATTTTTATAGTAGCTACGACGAGCTGTTCTTGGGTGACTTGTCGCTCCATTGTAGAAACTTGCACGTTAGTCCACGCGGAATTTTGAGATGAAGCAAATGGGAGAAAATCCTCGACTTCCCTGAAGCAGATGGATGAGAAAAGCCTGAGAGAAGGTGATGGCGCATCCCGAGCATCATCTACTGCGCACGCTGCTGAGCAGTGGAGCCCTTTCTTTGAGTGAGAGGGATTCACCTCTCGGTGCTGCTCATACAAGCCCCAGCCCAACATCCCGGTGGTGTCGTAGGCTGCCGGTGCCGCAGGGCTCATTTCTTCACCTGCTGGTGAGGCTGCTGGAGTGCTGGCTGCTATTTCACGGAGGGAGACTGTTTTCTACTTCCTTGTTCCCCTTCTCTCGCTTTCCTTATAGTCAGCATCCAGGAGGTTGAAGGAGAGATTACAAATGCGTTACGAGTGTCTTATTGTAAGACGCTTTAATGCATCTTATGTGTTTTCCCAACAGATGTGGATTTCCATGTTGTTGTTATTTTTATCATTATACAGACAATGTTTAAAATGATAGGCTTGAAAAGTCTTTTTATGATATTACCAGAGTTTGTAATGTGAGCACAGTAGCTTAGCCTGAAGTATTTTTAATTAGGGCTTTTTTTTCAACATTGCTACCCAGATAAACTGAACAAATAGCGAAAGGCTAATTGACTTACCTTGCTCAGTTTATCGGAATGCTTTTGATAACATTTGACATCATTTTATTAAACATGATGGAGGAGGGAGAGCGGTGGGATGTTTTGTTCTTCCTGGTGTGTTATTTTTGGAAAGTGTCTAGGGTGCATTTAGATAAACTACAGTGCTAAGTCTGAGCAAGAAAAACCTAAATATCTAATGAATTACTCCTATTTGCATTGAGAAATTAACCGTAATTAGCATTCAAGTTTTAATGATATTGTATTTGTGAAGCTGATAAGGCCTCTGGGAGTGTGGTTGCAAGAAACTTCAATTGTTTACTATATGCAAATCTAACCACTTAGCTTTAATTAGAGGTTGAAACCTGGAGCAATTATCAGCAGTTGCTTTAGTATTAATGAGCTTGACAGAGCTGTCCATCATGGTGTTTTATATGATTGAGAATTAGAATATTGAATCCCAGTTGGTTCACTGTTCAAAGAACTTGCAGCCTTCGTCAAGCGAAACCATTTCATTTAGTATGCCGTACATTTCGTTAGTTCAGTCATTGGAAAGACTGAAGTCCTTATAAATTTGTATAGCTGCTATTTTCTGCATGATGGTTTGAGAATATATGAGAGAACTTCTTTTAAGGCGTACGTTACCAATAAATTTTTTAAAAATAAATGGTTCTAAGAGCAGTTATATGGTTGCAATATAAAATTTAGTTGCTTGATGTCCAAATAATGCAGTTTATGCTAACTGTTGGCTGATGAATTTCCTCACAAAATTAGCTGATGTCTCCTCTTTTGTGATGGAGCTAGATACTTCCATTCACATTCTGGTTTTAGTACAGGACAACATGGGAGATGTAAGAAAAAACAAAAAGCTTATAGTGCGTAGCCCCTTAAATGTTTTTTATTTCACTCTTGTTGTAATGGAAGCACTAACCGTTAGTGACTTCTGTTGCTGCTCTTCAATGTCTTTTTTTTTATTATAAAAAAAGCAGCTTTTGTGTCAAAGTAGTAAAAAGTTTCCACAGAAGATCTGTGTAGAGGAAAAAAAAGTTAGAAAATGTCACTTGAAGTTAGTACTTTTGGTAGACACTGTTGAGAGTTTTCTATTTTTGGACTATTTCTTTCTGAAACAATTTTCCCTTCTACGAGCCTTAGAGCAATTAGACACTTTATAAAAGTACGTTAACAATGTTACATGTGTTTTGTATTGCTTTGTATTTGTAATTTTTTATTGTAGATCAGTAGACAGCAAAATATAACTGTGAACTTTCTTATACTCTGACAAGTGAGGCTGAAATAAAACCACCGAAGATGTTTTGAGCATCTGTTGGTGCTCCTGGGGATGTAAAAAGCTTGACGGTATTGAATGACAATGAAATGCCATCGAACTGCTGACCACTGGGGCATGAAATGCTGCGTTAGTCACATGTGTATTTAAATACTAGAGATTGTAGGGTTTTTTCAACAGATGAGAGATATTTACAGAACACCATGTTATGAGGTGCTATTGAACAGCCCCATGTTTGAAAGTTGAGCTCTGGGAATGGCTTATGGCAGGGGTGGAAGCATCTTTTGAAGGGTCCTGCCCTGCCATCAAGAAGTGTGTTCGGTTTCTTGTGTGGATGGGGGCTGTTGCCCTTGCTGCAGGATGGCTTTTTCCTTCTGCTGTGGGTTGGGGTTCTCCAGACCAGCTGCCACTCACAAGACAAAGCCTGGTGACCCCTTCAGCGTTGGAGGGATCCTATTGGAAAAGAAAGCCCTGTTTTTCAGGACGAAGGACAACTATAGAAACTTTTAAAAGGCTTAATAACAATGCATGTTCTAGATCAGTATCTTTGACAGCTAAATACTGCAGGGAGAATAACACACTGAATCTCAGTTGTTTGTAATTCAAAGTAAGCCAGCTAGAGCAGAATTATGAATCAGATACAGAGATGCCAGTACCGATTTATTCCTCCAGGAAAACACGGCTTCTAAGCCATGTACTTTTAAATTCATTTTATAGGTGAATAGAGTTGAGGCTAAGGGACTAATGCTGTATCACGTAGGCGATCAATTGGTTTTATTACATTGGTTTGTTATGCAGCCATGTCATATAGGAAATGTTCTATATTACGATATTCTTAGCAATTTCATCTTTGGGAAAAGGCGAGTTAGAGATCATCGAATAAGTAATCCAGCTGGCTAATTAGAAGCCATTAATTACTACTCTCAAATCATCACCCTTCCACTTTTGGCCTGTGAGTCACTGCTCAGATTGTTCATGGCGGGGCCAACTTTGGCATAATCGTATGTAATAGTAATCTATAGTTTGCACAGTGTCTGGTAATTTGATTTAAGCAACGGACCACACAGACTACTAAAGGATAAAAGACAGCACATAAGTTACTCACCTTAATGAGGCTTGTTTGAGCTGTGCTTCGCCAGTTTATTATTAAACAGTGAAAATGGGATCCATTTTGCCCCTTACCCGCTGGTGTAAGAGGAAATTAAAAAATTGCTGCATATATCACTTCCTTATTGATACTTTCCCTGCTATTAATTTTATAATAATACCATGTGCACTTTTCAGTACCCAAATTACCTGCAGTGTGCATTCTTCAAAGGTTTGCTTTCCCCATGATTTTCAGCTAGGAAGCTGTGATTTAGTCTTGCCCTAATTCGCGCTGAAGGTTATATGTGGTTACAAGAAAAGGAGAAACTGTGGGGGGTTTTTTTGTTGTTGTTTTTAAATGCTGCTAAGGTTTTAAAGTCTTTTTGGCATGCAGACCGTTTAGCATTATTATATATTAATTTTTCTATATAGCAGAACTTAAAGTAATACATATTTAACATTTCTTATCTTTATTTATGTCTCCTATTAGTTACTACATTCATAAAGATAAAAGACCCATAAATTACCCATGAAACAGAACCATGTTAAGCTGTAGTTACTCATCCAGTCGGGCAATGTTTCTGTTGTTGTTTAGGGATCTTGTTTGTGTCCTGTTACTCTTTCATATTTATAGCCATTTGTCAGTAACAGCTTTGTTAAAATCATGCAAATAGGTGACACATTTAACATTTCTTAAAGCCTTCCAGTGGCAGCATTTTTTATTGGTGGGTTGTTTCACTTTCACGTTTCACCCACTTTACTTGTACTTTTGTCGTCTTGGTGGCAGGAACCTGGAAGGGGGGAGGTTTGGGGATTTTTTTTTTTTACTATATATTATTTTATTTGGAAATAGGCTTAACATTAACATTTCTCTCAGGAAAGATTTTGCCTACTCTCTGATCAGACATGAACCATATCAAGCAATCATCACTCTGAACTTTATTAAGTTTGGAAGCAGGGAATGCATTTGCTGGGGCGCCACCGGCGTTTTAGAAGATATGGTATTATTTGTTCTAGATACAACTCTTTGGGTTTGCTTACATCAAATCTCTTTTGCGCTCGCCTAAGTGGTGGCTCTGATAAGTTCCCCAGTAAACAACCCAAGGTCATTGCAATTCATTCCCGCAAGTCGCTTCTCGCCGTGGAGCAATCACTTCAAGGCACGCGTTTGTTATTTAGCAGAGAGAAAAAGAGAGATGGGACCGTGCGGCTGCTTTAGAGCAGCTTTGATCTTCTCTTTCCTAACAACAGTGCACAATGGTAATTACAGTTCCTTTTAAAACTTATTAGAGAGGTAGGATAATAAGTGAAAAGGGAATTTTCAGTCATTTTCAGTGTCGATGAATGCGTTATTAACTCCCAGTGATTTTGCAGATGCTATTTCTGCCAGATGAGCCTGAATGAGCGGCGCTTGCCAGATCAGCTATTTAAGGAGCTCTGTTTTCTGCGCTCAGCAAGGGATGGTTCCAGTCAAGCCTAGTTGTAAATCCAAATGTGGGAGACGAGGTGTCTGTTGGGGCTGCCAGGATATTATGTTACCCCGGCTCTGATTCTTTTGTCTAGAGCAAGACCAAAAACCCTGCTAGAAAATTCCCCTTTTGATTAACGCGGGCTTGGCTGGCTGGCTGATTTCTGCATCATGGAAGGGCAATTAGCTTTGCAGATGTAGCTGGGCGAGGCAGTGAAACTGAGGAAGGCTGCAGCCCCTTCTAAGACAAAATGGACCACCCCATATGGATATTGGATCACCCACACTCGTGCCGGGAATTAGCGTGTTTTGTCTTTGTGCGACTGACCGCCGTACTGTCTCGTCTCCTCTATGGCTTGCAGTATGTGAAATTTGAATAAAGAGCTCGCATGTGACTGACTCAACAGCAAAATATTTAAATATACCGACCCCTAGGCAACTGATATGTTTTGTTTGTTGTTTGTTTGTTTTAAAAAAAAAAAAGGAAAAATTCTGGCTTTTCAAGCCTAAGAACTTGTAAATTTTCAAAAAATTGTCCTAACCCATAGGTCTGCATCATTTTTGTTTGAAATTATTTTGACTTTTTAGACCAATTCTGTGTTTAGTAAAGGCTGTAATGGAATTCCTAAGCTCATAAATAGTAACAGAGCTAAGCGATCGGTTTTAATAATCCATTGGCAGTATTGCTTATCAAGAAAATGTGTGCATTTTGAAATGGCTTCAGCAGAAACTAATCAAGCTTAGTCACACTCTTTGACTAACTTCTGCCTAGCAATTTTGCTTGATTTCTCATATATTGTAAGAAATACAGTTTTGTGGTTTTATGGAAGATTATCAAAACTAATAGCTTTTCAGAAGAACTCTGCTCTTAAAAAATGTGGTAGGATTTCCATGATCTTTTTTTGATTTTTTTTCCTGGACAATATTGCAGGACTAAACCTGCCTTTTCTCCATTTCATTGTCTTGACAATTGTGGCTCCTTAATATGCTTTAGTTACATTCTTGATATGCCTGGTTGGATGTGGCGAAGGAAAAAACCATGACAGCCAGTCAAACTGTTCATGTGATGTTGCGGAGTCTTTGCTCTTATTACATTAGAAATCTGAATCTCAGATTTGTAATTTGAGATGTGTCCTGTAAAATTGGAAGAAAGAAAATAATTTCTTGTGCAAACAAATAACACAACAGCACCTGTAGCAACAGAATGACAGCAAACTGTTTCCTATCTTAGCTTTAAAATGCTGATTTTCTAGCAAAACCTCAGTTCCCAGGAAATTTTATATTTTATCAGATCAATTGTTTATGTGAATGTTTCGAAGAGGGCTTCCTTGGTTCCTAAGCATTTGCTTGTGTATCCTGATGTCAAATATTTGGGGTACAGGTAAATGTAAGAAAAATTCACTTAGCATTACAGTTAAGTCAAATAATTACAATAATAATTCCTTCTTTTTTTTACATTCAGAATAATATTGAAGATACAGAGTAGATATTTTCTGAAAGGAAAGCTTTGATCAAATTTCTCTTTTGAGGACAGTGCTCATATTTAGGATTCTCTTGCAGAATTATTTCTACGGAAAGACAACAATCAAATGTTTTCATGGGACCTGGAGTTGGTCTTCATGCTCTTTTCTTGAGCACTGAGGAATTGAATTTAAACTCCATTTAAATTTAAACTCCGTTTTAAATGGATTTGAAATCCTTCTGCTTCCATTTTTAAAATTTTGTTTTCCTGGTTATCTTTTACTTTGTTTTAGTGTCTCAGCTGTAATGTTATTGTTTTGCTTTATTTCTTTTTTTTGCCCCTCAGTGTATCTGAGGTCTAGAATTCACAGAATTGTTCCAGGGGGTTTAAGGTCTGGAATCCACACAACTGATCCAAGGGGTTTACAGTAGACTGGCTACAGTAGAGGAAAAAAATTAGTTTTACAGCTACCGCGATTAGAATTTGGCATACTTGATGCGTAACTAGCTTTTGAGTTGAGTTGTTAGCCAGAACATTCACAAGGAAGTGTACAAGTTCTCGCTGCAGATGTTTTCAATGCCTAAGGCCAGAATTGAAGCCATTAAGCTGGTAGTGACATGCTGTAGTCATCCGTATGCTGGGGAGCCAGTTGCTTTACTACAGTTTTAGTTTAGTCCTCTGTAACAATTTCAGGTGTTTTGAATTTTTAGACAGGTAGAAGAGTTTCCTCACCTCCCTTGTTGTTGGTTTTGGTTGGTTGGTTGGTTGGTTCCTTTTCTTTGTAGGCAGTTCATGAGCTGTTTCTCCAGGATGGCCACAGTGTTGGTGCTCAGTGATGTTCTCTGGAACTTGACTTGTAGGTGTGAAATTTTGCACTCCGTACTCGGATCAGGGGATTGGCACTAAAATACCGTGCGTTCTCCTCGAGATGTTCTTAGGTATCACATTATTGTGTAGTATGGGATGGATGACTTTTCTGAGGTGGATTGAAGTTGCCTGTCCCCTGTATGTCATTACTATTAACTAAACAAATGTCAACATTGGGGTAGAAATCCACTTTGTTAATGGGATTTTGCTGTTGACTTCCTTGGGATTTCATTTCAGGCCATATTAAGCTAAAAGTCCTTTTAAAGAGATCTGCAGCTGTCCTCTTTATATATTTATTCCTTATTTTGGTCACAATTAATAAGCACAGCGTTAGATAGGGTGTTGAGGCACCTTGTAACTTAACGTGCTTCATTTTGCTTCCTTTAGACCTGCAGTGGCAATATACAATAATAAACCTCTCCAAATTTGTATCGGTTTTTGTTGAGGCATCTGGCTTATCCTGTAAATAAAATATGTAACAATCAGGAAGGCATTTATAGCCTATGTAGTGTTGATGCTATTAAATTGAAATTCTTGTAAATTTGATAATGTTTTAATTCGTAGTCCCTTTATCAAATTGCACTGTTCCTGTAGCAGGAGCACTGGGCAGGTGTTCCTGAGTCAGACCAGAGGTCTAGCTGACGCTCGCTGTCTGCTCTCCAAGAGTGGCCAATCACAAATACTTGGCAAAAAGCATGAACAAAGGAGCAACATGCAGCAAAATGAATATTTTTGATCTTTGTTTGCTTTTCGTAATCTCTGCTAAGCACTGAACTGATGTTTCTGTAGAATTACATAAAACTCCAAGCTCTTGTTTCTGAGTTCTAATAGCTAAATTACAGCTTATCATTGTGTGCATAAAGTCAGGAATGTTTTTTCAATGCATGCTAATTTATATTTGTCAACATAGGATTGCATCTGCCATTTCATCACCTAAGCAGTCAATTATTGTGGCATCTTTCTGCAGCTGTGTGCAGCGGGATTTGGTTTTAGCTGTCTTGAATAGCTTCACCCAGGCGCAGGTCCCTGCCAAAGGTGGTGGTGGGCATATAGACGCTTTCTGGTGGCTACTGGCCATCTGTGCTGAGCTTTAGAGGAATCGGCAAGGGGAGGTGGTGGTGGGACTGGCCTGAGGCATTAGGCTTGAGGGTTGTAACTCCTGGGAATATTTCAGTAAGGGCTGGATTGCATCTAGCGCTGTTAGAAAGGCTTTTGAGCTTTGGTCGAGGTTCCTTTCCTTGCTTTCATTTCTTGGCTTTGGTTTTTGAGGTAGCTCATCGGACCTTGCTTATGGTGGTCAGAGGTGGTCACTGGCTTCTCAAAATCCTTGTCATTTGCCACACACTTGTCGGAGTTTACTGCTGCCTTAGTCTCATTTTGCTTTTATAGGAAACGTGTTTAGGATCAGAAGCACTGTAGCCTTGCAGATGATGTGGGTGGTTTTGTACGGATAAAGGCTTCTGATATCAGACACTCCTTTTGACAGGCCATAGTCCAAATCTGCCGCGTTTTGCGATTTAACACTTATTCCAGAAGTTGTGCTCCCAGCCGCACTGCTGTTGGCTCTGAACGATCAGGATGCCTTTTCCACTCTTACTAATGTTTGTGCTGGTATTGTCGTCTGTGCTTTTTTCATAAATGGTCTCATCTCACTGGAATTTAAAAAAAAAAAGTGTTTCTTGGCACATCCTTCTTCCATGGCACTGGCTGAAGGCGTCTTTGGTGAGCTGCTTATAGCAAATGGGCTGCAGATTTTGGTAGTAGGAAACTAAACTAATCTGCTGTCAGCTTTTCTTACATGCTGCTGAGAGCCATTGGGATGCCTGGCTCCCGGTGGGGAGCGCGGGTCGACGAGTGAGCGCTGGTGTGAAGATAACAAAGGGGTTCTGCTTAACATTTACTTCTTCGTCTTTCATTGCTGTCTTAAGAACATTACTATCAAAAGACTCCTTGTCTCCTGAGAAGGAATGCCACACATTCGTGGTGGTGTATTCTTGGAAAAACCCAAAAACCTCCATGTCTTAGGCAGCATCGGTAATTTGGGTTGGGATTTTTGTGGGGGAGAAGTGGGAGGAGTGTTGATTTTTGGTGCTGCTTGTTGTTTTTTTGAATTAATTTTAAATATGACCCAGTAGATGGTCTAGATGCTTTGTGTTGATCTGCCCAGATATGGCTGTTTTAAACAATGTGTGCCTGCGGAGAAGCAGAGCTTTTTTATCTCCCCAGAGAAAATTCTTTTAGTCTGATGAGGGTTGTGAGCATTTGTATTTTTAATAATTTTATTATGGGGCTTCCAAATAAACCTTCTCCTAAAGGAGTATTGTACAGAGTGGTTAGGAAAGCATATGAATGGTGACAGGATATAAAATACAGACAAATAAGAAAGGATGTGGCTGAGACGTTGGGACTGTATCTAACTGATGATGTCTTGCTCTTAAGCAACTAACTACAAATGACAACCAGAGCCCTGTCTTCCCTCTTCCCAGGTTAAGTGATGCCTCAAAACTCTGTCAAGGTGTTGTATGAGGTTTTTCTTTGTATTTCTTTAAACAACATACATATAAGGTTTTAACAGAGGATTTGCTTGGAAGAAAAAAGTTAATGAGTGCTTTAGTCATTGAAGTGACTGCCGTGGGACGGCTTTTCTCAATAATTATTACACTTTATTTTTTTTGACAATTTATCTTTTGCCAGAAAACACAATTTAAATGTCAGTTTTAAATAATAGTTTTAATAATTTTCCAGTTTTTATGCCTGTTACTGGGAACTTTTAATAAAGATTTTTAATCATTAGCAGTTACGTGTCTTGATAATTAAATGCGAACTTCATAATCTTACCACTTTTAATGTGTCCTGCAATGATGTGAGAGAATTAGGAGGTTGGTGTAATGCTCATAGTCAAGGACACGCTGTTTTAAATCTGTCTGTATCTTAGAAATCTTGCAAAACTGGTGATTGGGCGGCTTTCTAAGATGCATATAAATCCTTGCTCACTGCCGGAAAGTGATAGACAGAAGGTTCTGAAGTAGAAACAGGTTGTGACAAAGCAGTTGGCAGGAATATTGGATTTTGGAAGATTCATTAAAATCTCAAAATCTGATCTCACAGGCAGGGAAAAGCTGTTCTTTATTTCTGAATGATTTTTGAAGGACCGTAGAAAGATGCAGCAGTTTAACTGCCTTATTAATCACACTTTACTGCTGTACCCATTGGAACTAGGATAGTCGGAGGTGTCTTGCTGGTTTTGTGTTACAGACTCCCATTTCACTGGACTTGAGTGTTAACAGTTAACGTTTTGGTCCATCTGAAAATGTTGGGAGTTTTAACTGCATCAGACTCTAGTGATGGATAGATTTGCAATTCTGTGTTGAAAGATTTGGGAGGGGGTAGGTTTATGCAGGCCTCATTATTTTTTAAAATCAACTATTTCAAGTTCTAATTTAGTTTTGGGAAGGAGAAAAAATGGTGATTGAAGATGTCGTGCTAGTCCTTTGAGTTTTCTTACTGAAAAAATATGGAGAATGAAAGTGGTTGTCAAGCAGAATAAGAAAGACATAATGAAAATGCTACATAGTGCTAGTTCACGAATAAGCCTCACAGAAAAAATAATCTTCTCTACTAATAACGGGGAGGCCCTTAAGGATGTGTTTCTCCATCTCATTCACATGTGGAAGAGAAAAGTCAGCACTCTATCCCATTTCAGTTCAGAAATGTCATAGGGTTTATTATTCCTTGCCATTTTGAGACAGATGTTGCAAATACAACTTGAGAGATTTCTAGTTCCTTGGCCTCCAAGAGAGAACCCCATCCCTGATGATGGGGTCTGATTCATTCTCAGAGCTCCCATCTAAACTTCAGATCTGATGTACGCGTTGTCTCTTATTTAATATTTAGAAAATTCTTTATCAAAACCATTGGCAGGAAGGCAGTTAAGTCATGTAAAATTATTTCCAAACTGTCCTGTGTCAATGAGTTCCGTGGTTCAATCTTACACTGTTAAGAGTGCTTGTGGCAATATGAAAAAAAGGAAAATGAAGTTATAATTTGCTTTTTCTGTATATTAATCGCTCTTGTACTTCGATCTTCTTCATTGTTATGCATCTTCCTTCTGACATATGAGCAGGTGGAATATCTAAATCAGTTTAAAAAGAGCCAGCTGGGACACCCACGGCAGCACAGCCGTGCTGTCTGGGCAGTGGCAGAGGCTGATTTGCTCTGCTCCGTTGCATGTAACCCTGCCATGCAGATGCAGCCTAAGGTAAATGATTCCAGTCTTTTCAGTTGCTTTTCATGAGGGCTTTTCTAGGCAGTTCAGGAGTCTTTGAACCCTCTCTAATGCTACAAAATACATTTGGTGATACTTGGTGTGCTCATAACCTCTCAAATCATCCGTGCTGGCACCTGTCTGCTGCTATGCCCCAGTGTTTCCAGTATCTTGGGCTTTCCTTATGGCAGTGATCCCAGTTAACACTCTTGCAATATCAAAACACATAGGAACTGTTATGAAATATTTGTTATCTTTAACTCTGGGTTAACTTGATTTTATTAATGTCAGTCCATGAACTTTAGTCGAATACTTAATGTGGTCTAATATCCTCAGATAGGTTTTTCCTCTACTTTCTCACCCTTCCTTAAGGGTAAATGTACTTTCTTTCCTATTGTGCTGTGTCCAAAAAATTGTTTGGAAAAGGTGATACTCTCCTATGCTCCGCACTCACACATGCACAGAAATCTGCAGGGTAGGACTGGAGACAAAGGGAAGATCTTTATCAAGTTAGGGGGTTTTAAGATTTAGAGGAATTTGAAATGCAGAGGGAGCCTTTGTCGCAATTTGCTGTATTTCTAGAATAGGAGTTTCCCGATGAGCAAAAGGTGAAACTATGATTTAATTGAGGACAAAATTGCCAAAGCAAAACTCTTTAAAAATACTATCCCTCTTGGTTTGTACAGTGGTGAAAAATGTTGTTGAGCTCCCTTGTCCCTCAAAAATCATAGCATACATTAACTTTCTGTTTAGGCATATATTTAAATGTACTTAAAATGTAATGGTTGTGTGTTGCGCTGGGGAGGAGGGGGAAGTACAGCAAGAGTAAGCAACCAGATGGTCCACCAACTTCCTTCTTTTGTGTGTAGGCATTATAATATATTGACTGTTACTTGGAAAATACTGTGTTATTTTAGTTATAATACTACAGTTAAATTATCTGAGAGCAAGAATACTTGTCTGAGTTGTTTCAATATTCTAACTACTTTGAAAGCAAGGAAAATGAGGTTGTTTAACATGCTGTAAGCATATCCCATGACCAAACATTTTATGGATTTTTCTATTCAGAACCTCTCAAAAATATAAAAGGACAACGTAAAATGTTAATACATAGGCTTGAAGGATTGTTTGTTTGAAGTTGCAGAGTGTTCTGTACGAATAGATAGTTTGGAAGAATTACACTTGTAATTGTGATTTGTGGCCACTTAACAATATGAGAAACATAAGAGTTGTGTCGGCATGATGTTATTGATGGTACACGTTAGAAGGAATAGATCATTCTCTTCATTAGTTATACCAACACGGCACAGCTTAAGATGACAGAGTAGGACAGAATGACTGGTTGCTGTGACACGGGAGGACTTCTGAAGAAGCTGCGATAGTCCATAGGAATTGCAGAGACGATTCGTTCTGGGAGTGGGCCAAACCGCAAAAGTTTCTGTATGTGTTGGGTTTTTTCTCCTTTCAGTCAAGCTCTTTTTGGCCTGTTTTAGTTTCTTTTGTCTCCTTGAAGCAACTGATGGCTGTTGCGAGGTTTGCCATGTAGAGTCGCTATCCTGAAGCTGGGAGCCAGGAGGAAGATCCTTGTTATCTCCCGCTATTCTCACAAAGGCAAATACCCCAGGCAGTCTGCAGGAAGAAAAACAGTGAGAGCTGAAAAAAAGACTTCTTTATAGATACTGCGTGATTTAGGCCATATTTTCTGTGCTGATAGTCAGATATTGGTGGGGCAAGAGTAGCAGGAAGCCGAGGCTGAGGTAGTGGCATGTCTCCTTGTTGCACCTCAAAGCCTTGCTTGAACCAAATCAAGTGCTTAAAGGGTTGCAGTGCTTTTGGGAAGTGAGCAGTGATTTAGACTCTTGGGGAAGCTTCCTCTAACATTTCTTATTCATTAATTCATAAATAATTCCTTAAATTCATAGTTGTTTGCTGTAGACATAACTGGTAACTCTTCCACAGTGACACGTTTGGGCATGAACAAAGTCAAGTTGCTGTTGTGTGTCTGCTTTTCAGCACAGTTAATGCATCTTGGACATAAAATGGATAAATTCGTAGTAGGTAGGTATGTTCATTTCACCTCTGTCTTTTGGAGGGGGTGAAGAAGAGGAAGAGTGGAAGCCCCTTCCTATGTAATGCATAGAAATACAAACACAGTAAGCAAAGTAAAGTGAGTAGAAATATAAAATTACACTTTATTTACTGCTAATCTAGAAAGCATGCACTATGGAAGTTTCTCCTCTTGAAGGATAAACCAGATTTCTGAATTGACTGGGGATCGATAAAAAACACAAGGGTGGAATCAAGGAGAAATTTAGTTATCTTTTTTTGCCATCATGTTTTACCGGTGAAATTCTTCTTCTAAGTTGGGTACTGCATGATTTCCAGTCAGTGACCTCTTGCCTGCGTATAAAGAGTGGATAAAACGAGTCTGTGGAGGTATGAGGTAGCAAAAACTGCTTTTGGTTATCATATCATACCTACCTGTGCAGTGTATCACTCCTTTCTTGAGAAAAAACACTTCATCTAATTTTTCAGTGTTGTTCTTAAGAGTTTTGTACATCCCCTACGAATAGTTTCAAAAAGCTTACTGAAATCAAAATACTGTGGACTGGAAAACTTAATTAGTTATTGCTGAAGGATACTTCACAGAAAAAAGTAATTTTTCAACTCCCAGTTGTTTCAGTACTGAAGAAATTGAACAAAAGGAAATGTAAAATTATATTTTTATGAAAAATGTGTTTTGAATTTTCATGCAAAAATGGTTGAATTAATTTCTTCAGAGTACTTGGAAAAACTCATCTTAGAACGCAGCCTGATAGGTGGAAACTTCAGACTGTATTGAAGTTGAAACAGTCTTAAATAGAAATGCTAGGGTTTTAGGCAATCTTCAAGCTGCTGCTCTGCATGCTCCTTCATCTATTATAAAAAGTCTGAGAGAATTTGGTGTAATATTAATCTGTAAAGATCCATTTAGCAAGACTGTAGGTCTGTGAAGGGATTGTATTAAGCTAAATAACTTGCTGAATCAGGGACTCAAACATTAAGTAAAACTAGCTCTTTTAACTTAAATACTTAAAAATTAACAAGGGCGGTAGATGATTTAGGGTGAACTCTCAAATTTTTAATGCTTTTTGCCCTCTTCCCTTTCTGCCAGTTGCAGCCTGCTATGTGACTGCCAATATCTCTCTGATGCAGTAGTTCTGTGGGCGATAAAAATTCTGTTTATTTAAATTGTCTAAATTTTTACAGCCTATTTTGTAGCTGATAGTTTCTTGCTGTCGCTAGTATGACTTATGTGTCTTACAATAAGTTGTTTTTCACAGTATCATACAATGGTTAGAGTTGGAAGGGATCTTAAAGATCACCCAGTGCCCCCCCTGCCCTGGGCAGGGACACCTCCCACCAGCCCAGGCTGCTCCAAGCCCCATCCAGCCTGGCCTTGAACCCCTCCAAGGATGGGGCAGCCACAGCTTCTCTGGGCAACCTGGGACAGGGGATCACCCCCCTCACAGCCAAGAATTTCTCCTTAATATCTAATCCAGATCTCCCTTCTTTCAGTTTAAAACTGTTATGCCTCGTCCTATCACTACAGTCGCTGATAGGGAGTCCCTCCCCAGCTTTCCTGTAGCCCCCCCTTTAAGTACTGGAAGGCCACTATAAGGTCTCCCTGGAGCCTTGACTTCTCCAGGCTGAACAGCCCCAAGTCTCTCAGCCTGTCCTCACAGGAGAGGTGCTCCAGCCCTCTGAGCATCTTTGTGGCCTCCTCTGGACCTGTTGGAACAGGTCCATGTCCTTCTTATGTTGGGGGCCCCAGAGCTGGATACAGTACTCCAGGTGGAGTCTCACGAGGGTGGAGGGATCCTCCATCTCCAAATCTGAAACTTCATTGGTGCGTGTAGATTTTACACCCTAAAAACTATTTAATCACTAAAAACCCAAAATACTCTGTTTTCTACTCAAGTCTGTGAGAGGTTCTCGCTTCTGGGGTGTTTAACAACAGGAGCCTACACCTCTTATCCCTGCCTTTAGAGATATATAGAGATTACTCACTTCAGTAATTCAGCCTGAATATACTTTGCTGCTGCCTGACGTGATTAGTAAAGGACCACCCGAGCAGTAGGTTGTGGTGTTACCAACCTATTGACATACATGAACCAGGTTGAGTCTCAGAAATATTTTCTTGGGGGATCTGCATTCGCAGGCAGGTTATTGCTTCATCAGTTAGGGCTGGACCATTTCTCTGTGCATCTGCAAGCAGCTTTTCTTTAGGAAAAAAGCTGAGGCTGACTTCCTGGTGCAGAGACTGGCTTCTAGGAGCAAGAGCTGCAGCTTTACTACCTGGTGGATTATGATATCAGTATATTTATGGAATGCATCTCACTGTCCACGTGGTTTCACTGCAGAATCATTACCTCACTGTAGATGTTACTGTAAATCAATTTGAAATGAATGAGAGCTTGTTTAGTCAACCTGCATGGTTTTTGTATTTGTAGACTTGTCCTCACAAAGGCACGTTTCCAGAGTCTCAACAGAGGATGCCAATTTTATGCCCTCCTAATACCAACAATGCATTGCAGCCCTTCAGCATTACCTTGCTGCTACTTCACTAAACCAGTCTTGGCATAGCTTGCAGATGTCTTGGGGTTGACGTTTGAGGCAGTCTTCCAGCCCATATCGTTTAACATATTCTCTGTCATACTTAAACTCCTTTCTAATCTTATTTCTCTTTTCAGCAACCTTCAACAGTGTAACGCCTGAGAGATTTTAAAAATTGTTTTTATTACTAGAATCCAACCAGGCTGTCATAGCTCAGCTGTTGTCCCTTCACTCCAGATTCAGTAATGAAATAGGACTTATCTGAACTGCATCAGACTCGGTGTCCTTCCATCCCTAACGCTAACACGTGGTGAGTCTGTGTGCTTCAGGGGGCCCATTCTAGTGTTGAGCTACTGAAAAGAAGGCAAAAGCCTTTGCTAATGATTTGGGAGATCAAGTTAAGGATATTTATGCTTCTTTACATTTTATTCTTAAATAGAGTAGAATCACAGAATCACAGGGTTGGAAGGGCCCTCGGGAGATCATCTAGTCCAACCCCCTGCCAGAGCAGGGGGCACAGGAATGCGTCCAGGCGGGTTTTGAATGTCTCCATAGACGGAGACTCCACCACCTCCCTGGGCAGCCTGTGCCAGGGCTCTGCCACCCTCAAGGGAAAGAAGTTCCCCTTATGTTTAGGTGGAACTTCCTATACTCAAGTTTGTAGCAGGGACACTTTCTTCAAACCTGACACTATTTAATGTGTAGATAACTGGGCAGCTGATATCTGACAAACTCCTGCTAACAAATCTATTAACAATTTGTCTAATCCTCTTTGCCAACAATTTCTAGCTCTAAGGTTGGGATATTACTACTTTTTTTTTTCCCCTCTAATTTTGAAGTTTGGTTAATTAAAACACTTGGATAACAAAATATTATTAATAATTGAACTGCTCGAAAGACCAGTTTTGCAAAGAATTTCTAGGTCTGTTTGGAATGAAACAAAAATACGTTTATGACCAAACCAACCTTTTCCCCCAAAGAAAGGGAGTTGTAGGAACCCTGCTGTAGGCTAAGCAAGGGCCTCGTGGGTAAGGTAATCTCCTGAGCTGGGAAAAATGCCTGCTTCCCTGGCGCTGCAGCTTTTCTCTAAACCTCAGGTGGTTTTGTCAGCCTCTTCCTCAGCTTTTCCTGGTGTCCCTGTTTTACTTATTATGGATAATTAAATATTCATTTGGATGAATATTTGATACAGATACGGAGAGAGAGACTGATGCTAAAGAGTAGGGTTTTTTTCATGTTATGGGAGACCCAGGTTCCATGTAACGGTTTGTGCAGTCCTCTCTGAGCAAACAAATATTGAGTCATCTTTGTAAACTGGAGCACCCTCAACGGACAGACTGAGACCCCAACTCCTCAGTCTGCTAGGTAGGGAATTGCCCTTGACATATGTGGAAAAAGGAATTTAACTTAACTGCCTTCATCACCTTTACCATATATGTGTTTTTTATCACACAGAAGGAACATTTACAAAGAGAACATGCAAGAAATAGCTGTTGGTTCTCACCAGGTTTTAGAAGACCCTTCCTTCGTGTTATTTGATTTGTGTATCTTAAGCTTCTAGTGAATCATAGGAGAAAGCTGTGTCCTCTGTGTGACAGAAAATTACAAAACCACGTAGGAGCTGGAAGGAGATGTCAGGCCACCTCTGAAATCGGTCCACTTCAGTAAAGCACCTGCTGTACACTACCTTATGGTCTGTGCAGGTCTATGGCTGAAAAAAGCATCTTTTTTTTGGCAAAGCTGGATATGATATGATTGCTCCATGATAGCTTCTCTCTCTTTAGTCTCCTGAGTTCAATACAATGTCCATCAAGCATGCGTAAGGTTTTTTGTTAGATGTTGAGTTGCTTTTTAATTGCAGACTATTGCGTATTAATGACACCGTTTTGCTCTCACATCGGAAGCTATTTTTAAGATGCTAAAATGGACTATTCACTCTCTCTGGTACTTGTTTAGAATTTTCCTTGGGGGTTAAAAAACAAGCTTTGTAAGAAGAAAGTGTGTTTCATATAGTGAATCGAATCAGTCTCTAAGGAATGTTAATGAGTCTAATTACTAAAAATTATGTGATGCTTGATTGTTTTACTAATTTGGGAGGAGCTGGTGTTTTATCTTGACTGCAGTAAGCAGTTTGGATGACATTTAAAGAAACCTTTTCTTCAGGGAAAGAATGAATCCAATTTTCGTTTATTCTTTCATTTGCTTTTGGTTCTGGGCAAATATTTTCAGATTATTGTCAAACAATTAAGGTAGGATTCTGTTTTGGTTATCACAGAATATTAATTTCCCTAAGATATTATTGTACACAAGTGAAGCTTAGATAGGTCTGGGTAAAGGGCAGATGTCTTAGTGATGTCTGGCATTTTTTTTTACAATATACCCTAGAACCTTTGTTCTGATCTCTTCAAATCACATGGAGGAAATATTGAATCTAGGTTAGAGACGGGCAAATAGTTATGACCTTCATTTGAAGCATTAAACCTTTGTTTTGGAACAGAGGTTTTGTTAGGCTGAAGTACTATAGTTTGGATTTAGAATGCCGCTAGCACTGGAGTTGAGAATAAACCGAAGCAAGTACATTAATTCCCTCTACTTTTAACTCAACTCATATAATAGACATCCACGATGTCGATTTACAAACTTTTTGGAGGAAACAGCTGCTTGGAGGGTCTCGGCGTTTGAGGAAAAACATCATTGTTCTTCATTGTTGAATGTTTTAGAGCTGAGACGTGGCAGTTTTACTGGTCACTGTGATTTGCTGGAGCAGCTGCAAGTACTGGCTGTGCCTTGCTGGCTGTCGGCTGGGAACCACTGACCCAGCACATGAGAAGCTTTGGGGGCAGAGGGAGGTCCGGTATGGTGTCCTTTAAAGGTGGAGATGTAGCTGATATAGTGTATATTCAGTGCCTTTGTCTCTTCATATCCTCAATTTCACTGGGTCTCTTTGATCCACTTTTTTGTGAAATTAGTCACCATAACTCAGAGATGGAATTAGTGATTCTACATTTTTCAGTTCTCTCTGTATTTCATGCCCAAAGAAATAACAATTTCAGTAGCGAAGAAACGTTTAACAATTGTATGCCTGAAGTTAGCCTTTGACAAATGGTACCTAACTTTATTTTTTCCCTCTAGCTTGATTGTGCTTGGGGTGGCTGTTTCATGTGACGATGTTCTGCTTGCAGAGGCAACTTTGCTGATGTTGCTCTACCTGTTTCTAAGGCCAAGCATCTTTTCCTTTGTCTTCACTTACTGTATATCTTAGCTCCGACCTTAACACTATGAATCAGATACATAATTTTATCTCATTACTTAAATCACCGATCTCTGTTAACTACGAAGGCTTTTTTTGCCATGACAAGACCTTTTATTATTAGCCATTATCTAATAAGACAAATCTTGACCAAATAACCTGAAAAAGAGGTGAGCTGAAATTTGCGTAAGGACTACCCATAAATTTAGCTGTGTTAGTGCTGCGGGTGGACAGGGATGCTATTTTAAGCAGAACATTGCAGAAGTAAAATTGGTTCCAAATCTTTCTTGTCCGTTTTGAGAATTTCTCTGCCAAGGTTGCTGTAACTTTTATTCTGTTCCTTTTCACTTATGAAGCCTAATATGAACCCAGAATTAGCAAAGGCTATGTTTTTGGCCTTCCTTTAGTCTTTTCAGGCTGAAAAGATGTCTATGAACCATGCATCATTATGTGTGATATATGAATATGAATGTTATATATAACATGAATAAGATTGTGGCTGACAGATTGATTTTTTTTTAAAACCAGTGTTTTACTAATGTGCCATTCTGACAAATGGAAGGTAACTACTGAAGTATTAAAACACTATTACATAAAAAAGGACACCCTAGTCCTGTAACACAATGCCATGTAGGGTACGGAAATGTTTCAGTGCATACTTGGAGCAAGTTACTTGCCTGTTCCATGGTTTTTGAGCTTACCTCCCTCCCTCTGTTTAGACAAAGGGTGCATGTTGGTGTCATTCGGAAGCAAACAGAACTGGAATAAAACATTTGGAAAAAGCTTAGTGAATTTGATTGACTTGGGTTTCTCTTTGCAAAGCATTCATGACAGGAAATATATTCTGGCTTTTTGTTTATCGTTTATCTATGTAACATGAGCAGACTCCTTCTGTGTGGCCAAAATATGCGAGTGATTGAAGTATTACTCTTGGCAGAGATAGAGCCAGTTAAAGAGGAATATTTGTGCTCAATTCAGATGAATTAAACTTTTAATATTTCTTCCATATGGATTTTAAGCTATCTCATCACTACAATAGGATAGACTGGGTTGGAAAAAGAAATACCCTTGTGTTTCAAAACTCCTTTGGAAATGGCTGGTGGAGACACACACATACTGTTGCTGTGCAGTCTTGGCAGTTTCACCCACAACCTGCCAACTTCCTCTCTAGTTTTGGAGGTAGCTTTCTTAGTAAA
Source organism: Rhinoptilus africanus (assembly GCA_013400135.1). Taxonomy (NCBI): domain Eukaryota; kingdom Metazoa; phylum Chordata; class Aves; order Charadriiformes; family Glareolidae; genus Rhinoptilus; species Rhinoptilus africanus. Next base: position 306,930 of record VXBO01009345.1, read on the forward strand.
GACTTTCCTCTAGATTTTCAAAGATGTCCAGCTCCCATTGAGTAATATCTAAGCATTGTCTAACCAGTCTTGTAGAAGAGAAACACTTACCTTAGAGGTTTGCACATGCTGTGCCACTGCTAGGCTAGTACTAGTTGTTTGACTGTGGTAGTGGTGTCGAAAGTGAAAATACTGGTATTTTAATGAACAGTACCCTTTCCTTGGAAATAAGGTTAGGAGATGTACGTATACTCTGTGTGTGAGAGAAGTGTTCATAGCAAACGGGGAAGGGGGGGAAGGGTGCTGATGAAATTTTTCCTTATAGAAGAGGTGTCATAGCACTATATCCCTGTTTTCCGTTTGATTTAGCTGTGACTGTAGTAGTGACAATAAATGGCATTTACACTTCATGCTTGCTTGGCAAGTATCCATCCCCAAATATTGTAGCCGTGTTCGATGCAAGCACAGTTAGTTAACTTCTATATAACTGGTTTGGTCAAACTGTTGTAGACACTACAGATGTAGAGAAAGAAGCTTAAAAATAAAAAAAAATAATGTACCTGGAATGAGGGAAAAACATGCATGAACATTGCCTGTTGCACATTTTATTCTACTATTAGTAGATTTTAATTTACCTTAGTTCAGTATTAGAAAATAATTTTAGTCAAGAGTCTAGTTTTGTTAAACTTACTGAAGTCCATTGCAATTCTACCCTGACTTCATAACAAATGGATAGAGTAGTGCTCTGAAGTTAGGAAAATCCTTCTCTCAATGTTTTTATGGTCAAGGGGGAATATGGTGGTCTTCAGAAATTCCCTTATGGCTATGAAAGTAATGCTCTCTTAGATGTTGCAGCTGGGCATTGTGTTTTGGAGTGTTTTCTTGCAGGGCTGGGGTCTTCTATACGCTCCACTGTATGCTCTGTGGAGATCTAAAGATGTTCATCCGTTCCCCATCCTAACCCTAGGCCTTGGAGTAAGAAAGATGGGAAGACGGCAGGGTGCATAATGGAGATAACAGGATTTGCTGGAATCTCAAAATGAATTTCAGAAAATCTGAGTTTTAATCTGTTGGATTGTGGGAAGGAAATCTACATTTTTTGGCTTGATTGGTGGTTTGAGCTTTTTATTATCTAAGTGGGTGATAGTTTCTTCTGTTCCTACTGTCAGGCTCACCTACATGTACACGGTAAAGCTGCGATAAGTGAACTGCCCCACAGAGACCCAAGCATGAGTGGGCTTGTATAGCACGCTATCTCAATGATAGATATGTGGTTTGTGTCTTAATAGATATTACAATGCTAAATGAGCTTGAAGATCACAACTCTGACCTCTGGATAAACTACCTCAAATACTTGGGCAGAATTGGTGGGGTTTTGTGTTCAATAGAGGCTTATGTTATGAGCTGTTACGAAAGTGGAATTATTTCTCCACTTTGCAACAAATTTGCTACAGATCATTATTGAGGTCAGTGGCTTGAAAGTTTGAAAAACTATCTGTAGAGCTGTTGGAACTATCTGTCTCTCTAAGGGACCATTAAATTAGTTATTTTTAAAATACTTCTGTAACTGTCGCTAATGAAAATGGAGAATTATAAAAGGGAATTCAGTGACCAAACACCAAGTTGGGGAAAAGAATATGTTTGTTGAGATAGACATAAGAAATAAGCAATAGCGAGTAAAAGACTTGCATTCCCCTTCTTCCCTGATAAATTATAACCGTAAGATTCATGTTATTACCCAGAAGCAGTTCTGGCGCTTTTGCTCAATTGATGGTTATACTACTGTCCATTTGTGCACTTGGACGTGTCCAAGAGTTGAGTGAGTATTCAGAATAAAATTGCTTTTCTCTGTGAGGCAGTAGAAAATGGAGGTGATTTTTCATATTAGCACATTTGTATGCCCCCCCGATGATAATATGGGGGGTTGGGGTTGGCACAGAAGCCTGATTTCTCAGTGCTGTCTTGTCTTTCTCTTCTAAAATAAGACTGTTTGAGTTTTATTTTTTGAAGTGCGGGGGGAATCACCTCAGTAAGGCATAGCAGAACTGTGCTGACTTGGCACAGTAATGTGGTTCATTAACAGAGGCTCAGAGTACTCCCATTTTGATATCAGTTCTCAGTAATATATTGGAATCTGTAAATGCAGATACGATTTATTATTTAATAATAGGACCTTACCCTTTCCAGTGGCATATGAAAGATGTTTGACAAAGCCTTGTTCAGTGTTGACTTTTTTTCTGCATGAATAAAAAGCAAACTGAAGTTTTAACTGCATGAAGTAGCTTCTTGATATAAAGAATTGTTTTGTGGTGAGGGGGAAAGACGTTTCTGTGACGATGGGGTTTCATCTGTATGAAATCTGTCTACATTTGGTAATTGCAGTTAGTTTTTAATGAGCCACGTGCAGACTAAAATTAATGTGATCTTCTGCAGACTACAGCGTACTTATCGCCTGCTCTGTAATTCATGAGTATTTTTCATGTAATCATGGAATAGCTGGGGTTGGACAGGGCCTCTGGAGATTGTGTTGTCCAACCTCTCTACTCAAAGCATGGCCACCTGGAGCAGGTTGCACAGGACCATGTCCAGTTGGGGCTGGAATATATTGACCCCACAATCTTACTGGGCAACCTATTCTGGTGTCTGACTACCCTCACAGTAGGTGAGTGCTGTTATAACAGGTAACCAGTGAATTTTTATGCAAAGTCTACATTTTTTTAGGAAAGTGCTAATTTAGGATGGGAAGATAAGGTAAATTTTACTTTAAAAAAATAAAGAAACCCCAGGACTTTATAAATATCTCTTCAGATTCGTATAGCATGTCCACTGTGGTCACTTACTCTGAGCTACCTCCAGCTGAAATCTGTGAAAAGCATATTGTCAGCTTGGGTGGATGCTTGGGCAAGATCAGGAGCTTTGAGCCTGTGGAGATAACTGAGCCATTGCAGTCTTTGGGGGGCATGAATCAGGTTATCTACTTCAGCAAGGTGTCAGTCAATTTAGAATAAATTTTTTTCCTCTCCACTGTTGCGGCTGATTAATTTTATTGGTCAAAATTGCATTTCCAGATGAATCAGAACAGCTATTTCTGAGAAACCTCCCTTTTGGATGAGCAACCCCAGTCTTGCTTTTCCATTCTGTATCAGTGCGTTACACATACTGTTTGAGACAGAATGATCAACCACAAGTTATTTTGTCACGGAACGAGTTAACTAATTTCTGATGCAAGGCTTATGAGGACCGCAGACTACCAAGAATCATTTCTGTTTATTAGAATGAATCCTTGAGGTCATTCTCAGCATATCAAAGCAAAGATCTTAATTAGGATAAGTTCCAGGTCTTAACGAAATTGATTGTGATAGCTTAGGAAATTGGAAAAGATCTGAAGAATGTGCTGTTCTTAGCATTGTCAGTGCTGAAATTTTGGATTGAATTAGAAGAAGAGTTTTAATGGCTTTTTTGTGGGCAAAAGAGACAATTTTGTTAAGCGTTGGTTAAAGAATTATACTTTTTTTTTTAAACACTTAATCTGTTGCAGTCAGCCAGAGAGCTGCACATTATTAAAATAACTACTGCATTCCTCATTTGCATCAATCCAAGACTTTCCAGTTACTGTGGAGCTATAAATCCACACATACATGGATTTTATCTATGGATAGATTTATACTGTATATAAATATATATATAGAAGAACATTTAGTATAGCATTATCGTGAGGCTTGTGCAACATATAGAAATAACCTAGTTCAAGTTTCTGCTTTCCATTTAGAATTATTGCCTATAATGATTTTGCCAGCTTGCTCCCATTTTGTTTAGCCTAATTTTGAGGGGATGAAGCTACCAAAATGATAGACGGTACTGCCAGGTTTTCCAGAAACTTTAGGTTAGTTGTTAGTCTTTCACCACAAGAAACGAGATCTTCTTTTGATCAGAAGGGAAAATTAATTCAGTGATGTCAGCCTGGGCTGGCCTTTGTCGACATTGCAGAACAACCACCTAGTTTGACACTTCTTGCCTGCCTGATTTGGGAGCAATTTAGAACTGAAATAACGGGTGTGCTTTAGATCAAGATTTATATGTACGAGCAAGGCTCTACAAAGAGTTCAGGCATAGCTGCTGGCGCTCTGCCTAGGGCTGTGTAGGAATTGTCCTTACAGATCAGAGCGGGAGTCCGTCTAACTCAAAGTTTGCTGTCTGACAGCTTCTTCAGAAGGGCAAGGAAAAAAGCCCTGTGGCACACAGCTAAGGGACATCCTGCCCCTTACCTGCTGTTAATCCCTTGTTAGGAGAGGCTAACTTCAACTCTCGTGCAAGAAGATGCTGCATCTCTTCTGGAATGCTTATGATGCCAAATATCTTGCATTCAAATTTATTGTTTGTTAATATTTTTGCATACTGTTTATCTGGGGTTTTTTTCAATTTAATACTCTTGCAGTTAGTTCCATGCTTAACTCTGTGTTGCATAAAAACAAACAAGCAGATATTCCCTTTGCATTTTCAACTATTTTTCAGTTTCATTCACTGCCACTTTGATCTCCGAGAGGGACTGGACATTCCGAGTAGATATTTCTTATGTAATTTATTCTTATATCATCTTGCTGTTTGCGTGCTTTCATCGTCCTCTCTGCCTCCTGTGCTGTCCAGCCGCATAGCCATCAGAGAGGGGTCATACCGCATCGGGGCAGTGAAGACGATTCCTCTTCTGGCACACCACTTACGTCACGTACCCAAGTCAAAGCCAACAGCAGGAGTCGCTCGCAGACAGATCTCTAAGACAAGAAAATGCTCGTGCTCTCTTCAGTTCAATTAAAACAGACCATTCTGCCTGTTCCCTGCGTCGTATTTTGTGGCACCTGATGTTTTTGAGATGCAAACTGTACAAACCCCCTCTCTGCGTGGTGCCACTTCCCATGAACGGGCGTGGGACGACGACATCCCCTGTGCGTTTCCTAGTTGCAGAGTAGATATGTGCCTCATGTGTGGATCTTTCTTTTAAGTAGTATCTTTCTCATCAATAGTATATTACAAATAATTGCTGTTGGCAAGGGAAAATAAAGTTGAGCGTAGAGTTTTTCTGTTGCTGTTATGAAAGTACAGTTCATGCAGTTGCTATAATTATTTTATACCATAAAGCACTTATATTGTCGAGCTTCACTGCTATTTTCTTATAGCTCAGTTTTGATTTATGGTACATATTGAGCCCTGTTGGAATGCTGCTATACATTAGGATGAACATAAATCTTTTTTTTTTACTTTTTGAACTCGACGTTCCTGCTTACCCCAACTTGCCACTATTAAATTCTGCAATATCCTCCGCATGTATTTTCCAAGAGTCAAGCCTGTGGTGGTGGCCAGCTACGTTTTGTTCTCGTTAAAGGTGTTACAATGATGAAAGAGCCTATTCTTGAGCTCTGCTGCCCCGGGTACATCTCGGCACATGTTTGTGTAATGGTTCTCCAGGCCTTTCTCCTACCCTGTAAAAAATGGAGGGGAAATGACAATATACCGAACAGTTTATTGAGAGGTTTTTTTACAACAGTTTATGTCCTGCCTCCGCTGCGTCTGAGTGACCATGCAGTAAGGGTAAAAGGGTAACCTGGAAAACTCAAAAGCTTTGAAAATAGTTGGGGAGGAAAAGTCTTTGGCAATCTGGAGCAGAAGAGGAGGACAGACTTAAGACATGCTTCCAGTTTCCTAATCGGCAGTAACAGCAGGCTGCTGCTAAACCAGCTTGGTTCTTTATTATTTATGGTTTACAAGTTCTTTTAAAAGACCTTCATAATAATAGTGCCATTTCGTTTCTGTCTGTTCTATAATCGCATCTCCTCCACCACTTCATTTTCAGCTCCAGCGTTTCAATTGCATGGCGCACCGACAATTGTTGTTCGTTGCTGTTTTATGGTGGAACACATTTACGCTCAGTAGTGGAATCACATTGTGTGTAGATCTTAGGTGATATGTTTTGTCTCACACATGGGTTTTGAATATGTTGTTTTTAAGAATGAATGGAGAGCGAGCGAGCCGAACGCGGCATTAGGGGGATGTAGCAGCTCGGCCTAATCTATCACTGACTTTACTAAGTGACAGAGGCAACACCGAGGCAATCAGTGCAACTGTCTGCTGTGCCTGCCAAGCACCTACGAGTTACATTATGTGCCAAAAAATACTTTCCCCAGCTTGCCATGTGTTTACTGCAATGACTTGAGTCAAATGCGAGCGCTGGAGGAAAATACCAAGGAGGAAGAATCCCAGTTTGGTAGTTCAATGTGAAGCTGCCACTTAGAAAGGGATCAACTTATATTGATGGGCCCTCTGTTTATGGTGGTTTTGAAGCTTTAAAAATATTAAACAGGAAATTAATGGTTTTCTGGCTTGACCTTCTGCTTCGGTGTGAACTCCAAACTCTTCTCGTGCTGATCAGCTGGTCTCTTGTTGGCACTTCCTTACCATTTTAAGGAATTTTATTTTTTCCTTTCTTATATTACTTTTCTGCCTACTCCTTACAATTGATTCTGTTTGGCTAAAAATAATATTAAAAATGCCCATACCCAGTCCTGATGTCACTTTTTCTAGTGATTGAGGAAGTATTTTTCCTTTCTCTTCCTGGGCACCTTCCCCAAAGATTTATTACAGCCTGGGTTCAGTTTTGGCTGTGGTACAGAAACACCTTTCCCCTGTTTTATGATCTCCCTCACCTTTCTGGTTATGACAGTCCCCCATTTCCGCCCCCTTCTACTTGCCCTTTGAAAATATGGACTGTTACTTTCTCCAATATCACCACCTCAGCGATTTCTGGTAGATTTGCTTGTTTTCTTCTGCCATGCCGGTGCTAGCCAGGAAATCAAAGTGTTTTCCACTTTGCTAGCGATTGTCCTTCTACTTTGTCGCTCTTGGCAGGGAGAAACTGGTCCCAAATGTGAATATTCCTGGATCCGTAAACTTCCTTTCCCTGTCTCTTTGCTGGAGGGGCCCAGCCTGACATCTGCATAGGGATGCTCCTCTTTGTGCGCTTGGCTCTCGGTGCCAGCCGTCCCCGGCTTAAGCCTGGCAGCTCGTGGGGATGCTGTGCCGGGGGCTCTGGGCAGCCACACGGCATGTGCAGAGCGGTGGCTGCTCCAAGCGCTGCCCAGTCGTCCTCAAATAAGGGGAGCCATGATAACTCCTGCGGGATTTGAGGTCCCTCCACCTGTCCCTCCTCCTGGACATCTTTGTTGTTATTCACGATTTGCAAGTAAAGACAAATGAATTTGATTTGATTGCAGTAAGAATTAAGTACTTGGTAGGAGACGGGAAATAAAGTTGCAAGACGATGTTAATGGGAGGTGTGTTGCCGTCAGCTCAGTAACTGGCAAGTCCCTTCCAGGCTCTCGAGGGTGTCCCGCTGTCTTGCTGGCGTGTCCCTGCTGCCAAACCACGGGCTGAAGGGCCTGCAGAGTCGCATCGCTTGTGAGCTGCCATCTAATCAAACTGCCGGCTCTGAGCAGGTCCGGGTAAAGCAGAGAATATAATTTAAGAAGCAAGAGTTATGCAAACAGCTGATTAATATCACGCCCTTGGCAGTGCGCAGAGATTAGACGTGACAGTTGAGTGGAACAAATGACGGGGCTGGGAGAAGAGATTTTTGACCTGCGTAACACTCCCTTTGTGCTGAGCGCTGGTGGCAGGGGACGCTGTCAGAGAGCGGATGAGAAACAAGTTGGTGGGGATGAGAGCTGGGGAGATTGTTAGGAGAACTCACTAAACTGGAAAATTAAAAACAAGCTCTTGTTTGCGTTTTGTGTATTATGTACTGCGTGCTGAGGAAATGGAAGGGATGATACAAAGGAAGTAAAAAAACAAAGCAATGTCACATCTGACTCTCGAAGTCTGTGAGATTTTGGTGGTTGCAGGATTTGCTTAGCTGCATGTATTTCATTTTTATTTGCATGAATCCTGGCCACTTCCAACTTTCACTTACAGTTTAAATTTGCAGGATTTCGTAAAATTGAAAAAACACTGATTAATCTCTGTGCCTGCACGTCAGTCGTACCCATGTCATAAAGTCAGGGACGTAGAACTGGGGATTGGTTTTGCTCCATTCCTGGACATCAGCAGAGCGCATGCGATACGATACCAATGCTTTTGTAAAAAAAAAAAGCTTTGTGATTGAAACCAACCGTATCGCACTTCCTAAATACACCTAGGGAGTTGTGGAAGAAAATTACATTTTAATGCATTGATTCATTGTGATGAAATATAGAACCTATTTGGGCTTGAGCTTATTGTTTATTACAGAAATATACAGGTAGCGTGTAAGATATAAACACCGCAAATTCAGTATAAACATAGGTAAGACCTTGTCAAAACTACTGAAAGAGAATGACACGATGTTTGGAAATTAAGAAGTTCAGCCCACAAAATAACAGCTGCAAAGTTTTTATCTTTGATGTCTCCAGTTGGGTTGCAGAGAAAACGAAATCTTTGAGCAAGGAAACAATTTCAATTAACTGTGCTCAGTGTTCTGCAAGGAGTCACTGATTTGAATGAAATACCTGAAAATTACTAATAATGTCCTCCAGATCTCGCATAAGGAAAAGAAATACAGCTTCTGCAGTGGAAAGACACTGATAAGTACAAGATGAGTTACCAAGGAAATATTCTCCAGTAGGGCTTTGGGATCCCTTCTCCTGCTGAGCTGTGGGCGAGAGAAGCGTTTTAGCAGCCAGTTTTTCCATCTGTACTACAGCAGGCTGGCAGCCAGGGGTAGAGCTTGATCAACAGCCTCAAGGGGATATGGCTTACCAGCCAATGAGTAATCTGTTTGGCCGTTTTGTGTTCAGTAGATTGATTTTTTTTTTCTTTTCTTTTTTTTTTTTTTTAAACTGGAAATTGCCAAAGTAGCGGCCCACCTGCCAGCAGTCCAGCCGTTGCCAAATAATTTGTGCTGGCATCCAAATTATCTGGAAAGTCCAATTCAAAAAAACAGAGCTGCAAGCAGGAGGAGAGGAGCATTGAAGGCATTTTGAAACTGTTTCACTGACAGGAAAAGATGTATTTTACGGGTTTTTTTTTCCCCAAGGAATACGATTCTGTTTGATTTCTGCCTCCTAGAAATGCGCAGTAGTTTCCTGCACAGCGTATGGCCGGCAGCCGGAGTGCAAAGCAGTGATTTAAGCAATCTGGGCCGAAGGAGGCCTTGATGGAAGTCCTCCAAGGAAAAAAATCTGTGTACTTGCAGGCACATGAAGAGCGGGTCGGAAGGTTCGGTAGGCGGCCCTCCTTCCTCCGGAGTCTGTCTGTCCCAGGCCGTATGGGCAGCAGGTTTCCACAGCATGGCAAGCTTGGGTTTGCTGAGATCGTGCAACTTAGAGTTGTATATTAATTAACGGGAGAGCAGATTGAATTCTGGATGAATTGAGCATTTTTGCCAGACAGATGAGCTAAGAAATTGGGGTAATGAGAATGTGGATATGGAGAGGATAAGTAAGGAATGATGTGGAAGATGGCAATCGTAGCATCATGCAGACAGAGCGTGCCACAGAAACTGGATTCTTCTGAAAATCAGGGGATCCCAGGAGGGAAAGGACTGGCGTCAGTGGGGAAGGGAGTTCAGTCCTGCGTTCTCTTTAAATGTCGGGAGTTTTGCCCAAAACGTTTTTTAGAGGAGATGTCTTCTAGCAAATCCTAGACAGTCACTGCCTTGTAGTAAGCAACCTTACCCATGTCTTTTATTTTGTCGTTCATCCCTTGACATCAAAGCAATAGCTCAAGGGACATTTCCCACCTATAAAGGAAAGAGGATGATGGCAGCCAAGAAAGGTGAAGTGTCCAGGCAAAACCGTGAATTTGCATCGAGGTCTCCTGAACTGAATGGTGCTTTGGTTTTCAGGTGAAATATCTCCCTTGAACAGACTATTGTGCCCGTGTGATTTGGTACTAGTAATCTGCAGGCTACTGACTGCATTTCAAACATCTCCTGTTCCTGTTTACTTTGGACAGAGCCAAAGGACTTCTGCAGCTGGCGAGACCTAGTCTTTGGTACATGAAGTTTTCTAAATAAATGTCTCAGGCTCGTGCTGTAGCAAACCTTCTTTGGCACACGAACAAAGTTTTTTGCGCCAGCTTGTACTAGCTTGGCAGAATATACAATCTTGTGCAGTTGGGCTTAGCAAAACATTGTATTCGGACTCAGCAAAGTATTTAAGTAGGCGCTAAACGTCATCGCAATTTAGCAAATTGCGTAAGAACCTCAGTGTTTGTTCAGCGGTGGGCCGTAGTGCAGGAATTTAAGCCGTTTTCACAATCAGAGCTCATGTTGTTTCTTACCAAAAGAAGAAAAATACCAACAGCAACTTCTGGTAATTCAGTTATTCATGGTAAATATAGCCATTTCGAAAGACTTATTATAAGAATATTGTAGTTGATAAAAAGCATCTTATACTTTAAATATGGAGAGCAAATAAGATATATTCTAAAGGGACATTTACTTCTGCAAGAGCCAGTGGGGTTTGGGTTGCAGAGGTTACCGTGTTCTTTTCCTCATTGTATTGGTGGCTAATGTAGTTATTTGTTATACCAAAGGAGAATTTGTCTAAAAGGAGATATATTATTGTGTGTTGATTTTGACAAACAGAGTTGTTTTTAATGATTTCTTTTGTTTGCCTGGATTTATGGAGTGCACTTTACCAACATTCCTGCTCACACTACGTATTGGGCAGTTTTCTTTCAGTGCGTTTCATTTGTATGCCCGCATTGCTTACAAATACTATATCTTGTGCCTTACTATTCATTATAGGATTGTTTTTAAGATTTGGCATTTTCACTATTTTTTGTGTGGGGTTATTTTTTCTTTTCCATTTGGTGTAATTATGTGCTCATGATTATTACCTGCCTAAGTCAGCTAAAGCATTTCTTTGCTCGAATGTTAATCTTTCTCAATTCTTCACCCACTAAGTGTGAAGTTAATAGTGTTGCTAACTGGTTTCTGTGAGTCTGCCTGCTGAAAAACATTTCACGTTAACAGGGTAATTGAAACTGTAGCTAATGTACTGGTCGGAGTTGGTAAGTTTTCTAAAGGCTCCTTGCAGGGATCTTATGGAGAGGTCCTGCGGCAATTATCTTACAGAATAGACAATGTATGTAGTGAGCTATTCAGACTAGAAATTCAGTGCCTTATGTGCCATTTGGGGTAACTCATTCCGTCATCGCTCTGCCTCTTTTGGACATTGGAAGGACTGTTGGTGGAGGAAAGCCTCACTCAAGCAGAATAAAAGGCACCGTAATTTTGTTTTGTCCTGGTATGAATGGTTCTTAGATTCAGTGCATGGGTCATGCATGCGTCCTGTGGACATACTTTGCTTTTCGTCTTTTTGCAACTAGAGGTTGTTGGGTTTTTTTAAATTTGTTAAACGTAAAGTTTTCCACTCAACAGACTACTGGAAATCCTTATGTTTGAATTAATTATTTTTACCCGCTTGTTATTAAATTCAAGTGATAAGTTTGCTGCTGCATTACTAAGGGTGAATTTGGCTGTGAACATCTGTATTCTCTGTGTTGCTTTCCTTTAGCTGTCTATATAAGCCAGTTGTCTGAAATTTTACATAGCTTTGAGGTTTTCCCCTTGGGGAAGCTGGGAAAAATGAGAAAAAGAGGTACAATCAGATCCTCTTAAAGTTAGCGGCAAAACTCTCGTTGCTGTAACAGCACAATATCATTCTAACCTCTGTGCTGATTCTTTTAGAAGGTAGAGAAAATTGGTTGACATAGAGATTGCAAATTGTTTTGATAGATTTTATAAACTAAACCTTCATTCATTACGTGAGCCAGAATCACTGGAGGCAACAGTGTGGAAAAAATCGGATGTTGTCCTCACCTTTTCTTTAAGAACAAACCTTAAGGCAAGAAAACTTGTGAAATGGAATCGATGCTGGTTCAACTGTCCAGTTGTGGGATTTTACGCCAGACCTTTGCAATGTGAACAGCTAGAATAATGGGAAGCCACAGGCTGGTGGGTAGGGAGAGGACGGGAGAGAGGAGTCTTAGACACAGAGGTAGGGAAACAGAAGGAAAAATGGTATAAATTGAACTTGGATGGCTCCCTACCAAAACTTATTTTTTGTTTTGTTTTCAAATTAAGTTTTGAGTTTCTCTAAGCTCTAGCCATTGGAGTTTTTAAAGCAAGATTCAGTATCCTTGCAGAACTGTCTTCAGGTAAGCTACAGTTACTGAGTAAGTAATAAATATTACTCGACAAAGCACTGTGCAGGTGTTGCAGTATGGTCAGAATACATTATTATAGCGGTTATTTCTGGGTTTGGAAGGCTATAAACTTCATAAAAGTAATTTGCCTTGAAGGCATGGAAAAAGGAAAAAATTCAAGTGTCTGGTTACTTTAGCGACTATGTTTTTTCCCCGTGAAACTCCACAGTTCAGTTTATGCTGTGGATGCTGTATGGATCAGCACCCAAAGTGTCTCAGAACTGCCTCTTGGGGTCCCGTGTGCGTGCTGAACGGCGGCGTGGTGGAGCAGGCTCCGCGCAGAGGAGCCATGAGGATCGCGGAGGTGCCTGGTCCTGTTTTGTCGGGGGCACATACAGAATCATCACAGCAGTGGTGTTACTCATCCAGCTCTTCAGTGTGGCATCGTGTTCTGCTTAACTTCATAAAACAGAGGATAATAATAATGTCTGGCATCTACAGACATTTCTCAGTGAACAATGAAGAAAATAAAAGCTTCTAGCCTCAGGGTGTTGCCAGGAGGAAAGAGAATCAGTGTTATCTGTGCATGGGCAGAGGTAGAGAGCCACATGGTATCAGGTGAGGGTGTGAAGGCTTTCCATTCTCCCTGCAGGCTTTCTCCATAGTCTGAATGGAAAAAGGAGACAGTAGCAGCATGAACAGGAATTGGTTAGAGTATAGATTCCAGAATACTTCGTTTTGAGTAAAGACCAAACAATTATATTTCCAACAACTTCTGCCCCATAGAAAGACATCAATGTTTTAAATCAACCACCGATAGCCCCAGGAATCCCCTTAAAGTTTCTCCTAGCCACAAGGAGCTAGCACCTAACAAGGCCAGAGCTCTCCCAGTGCCTCTGGAAGCATACTGAATATGACTTTGTCATGACCATGACAAATTTAGTCCTAATCTCGTTAACCTCCTCCACAGGCTAGATTGATGGCTGGAAAACAAATAGTCACAGTCATTAGGCTGACCCTGAATAGAGGATTTTGATCAACACTTATGTGCATTATAGTAAGAGTAGTGAAAGATTTCTTTGTCATCGCTGCAGTTCTCAGTTGGACGTACAAATGCTTGTTTTTGGAGGATTTCCCCTCCCCCTTTATAAAGACCTGGATTCAATAAGTCCCTTTGGAGGAGCTCAGAAAATATGAGCAACAAGTAGTTATTAACTGATGTTCTTGATGGTGAATGCGCATATCAGTTTTGGTACTGCAGACACTGCATCTTTTCTCTGCCAGTTCCTACAAAAGAGAAATTTGTCTTTGCGTTGGGCTTAGCAAACTTCCTTTGACATGCAATTTCCAAATTTCATTGGGACAATACCTCAAATCTGGGCTTGGGGATGGGAAAACGGAGATTTGGAGTTGCTTTTACAGTTCTGGTGAAATACAGTCTTCCACTTTATGGCAGTAGCTTGTCCCGTCAAGGTCAAGAAAGCTTACTGCTTGCTGGTTGTTAGCATATCAACTTGCAGCAGAGCTGAAAGGTAATCTTACAGCTCAATGGGGATTTTACAAGATATTTACAGTCTTTTTAGGCGGTTATCAGGAAGAAGTATATATTTAAAAGTGAAAAGGTGTTCAAGGACAAAAACTGGAAAACGTAAAAGTGATCTGTGCTCCTTAACTAGATGCTAGTTAACTTTCTTTAACTAGTTGTCTTCATCAAATTCAATCTGATGTTTTTTGGAGAGGGGGGAGATAGGAATACTTAGAGACAACACTCTGTTGGTAAGCTAACATGAAGTTTAAGACCCCAAAGTCCAGAATTTCCTTCCATTTTTCATTATTGGTTTCAGCTTCTATTTTGCCTCAACTTCATTCTTGCAGGCATCCTTTTGAAGAGCTAATTTTATTCCTAGACATAGCAAGGAAGAAACTGCGATTGTATCTGCTGGCAGATCTTGCATTAATAAGGGTGTTTTCTGCTGCAGAACATTACTGGTGCAGTCAGATGCCTGAGAAGCCGCAGCCACGTGCTCCACTGTACTCTTGGAAAAAAAACAACAACAAAAAAGTAACTCGGAGCAATTATCCAGCAAGAGCTTTACAGGCTGTGCACTGGTTCTTACTTTCTGCAGTTACTAAGTATGCTAATCAAATAACAAATCCTGGATCCGTTGAGGATATTAATGAATATGTTGTCTCCTAAGATGAATTAGGGTGGCAACCTAAAAAGATCCCAGCAGAACACTGGAAGGCTAAAGTCAATATAAAAAGCACAGATGCTTATGGTATGCACACTCTTGTCTTTCTCCTGTGAACTTCCCAGCCTGAGTAAACTGTACATTTTAATTACTTATACTACGTTTACCTTGTATTTAACTTTTTAATGTTAACCAAAACATTGCTGATATTTAAAGAAAATCTCAGAGCTGATGATATCCTCGCTTGATAAGATTTTGTTGTAGAATTATCTTGCCGATCTCCAGTGGTGTTGAACATATACATTAACATGAAAAATGTGCTATATTAGGAGCATGATTTTATACACCCACATATAAACTCCCCTAATTATATATCATTGTTAATAATATCATATGCAATTGTTATTTTATCTAGCAATTTATACAATTTTAATTATCAATGGGAAGTGGTATACTGGTGAATTAAATCGGAGAAAGATTTACCATAACTGTTTTCCTTGCTAACATGATATGTAACATTTAAATAACATCTTATTAGCAATGATATGTAATGAGCAACTGTAATATAAATTAACAATTACATTGTTAACAGTGCTATATAATCATTATATAGATGGGAATGCTTTAGAAGCAAAGAACAGAAATTGAGTTTTGTAAGGTGAAGGCTAGAAAAGGCAAATGTTTGATGTTTACGCTGACTTAATTTGAAGGCATCTAGTTACAGGTGAGGCTTTGTGAACACTAATCAACTCTTTGATTACTTAGCCTTTTTGTTATTGTTCTCCATGTTATTTTTTTCGTGTTTGTTGAACACGCTTCTGACTTTTACTTCAAAAATTTTTTAATCCTCTTAACATTTTAAAAGGCGCTCCTTTATTTTCTGCTTCTTTTTTCAGCTACTTGCTGGAAGAGCATAGAGAATATGGAGTTAGATTCTCCACTACAGGGATTGCATTGTATCTCCCCCTTAGTTTTAAGCGACTTCATCTGACTTTATTAAAATAATTGAGATGGATAAGGTCTTCTGCAGAGATGACCCTCTTCCCCCAACTCTAAAAAGCTTGCTTTTTCACTAAAACAAAGGCGGAATCCTTTGGAAAAGGAACTTGAAAGCCTGAGACATCATCTCTTGCCCATTAGAGGTGTAAGGAATTGTTTGATGTGTTTCCAGTAGGCGGAGACTGAGAATGGAAAGGCTGCTATGCTAGCAGATTAGTCTAAGATGCACTAGGAATGCAGAACAAAACAGGTTTGTTATTTCCAGATAAAATCTCAGACATGATACTTTCAGCAAAGGGAAAGACTAGTCTACAACAATCTCTTACAGCTAAGGACATGTGGCATCTTGACAGCCAGTATCACAATCGCTCAAAATGTTACCGTGGAAATTACAAATTCCTTCCAAAAGCTGCCCGGTCTCTTTGTGGATCAGCTGGGGAAATAGGATCTTTTTTGAGGTTCCCTTTTCAAACAGTTCAGGCAAATCCCAGGCTCTAAACTGCAATTGTTTACATTTTTAAGCCCTTGCTGGGATTCTGTCCTAGTAGGGTTTTTTTGGTAGCTTTTTAGCTGCCTATTTTCTAGCTTTACAGTTGACTATGAGCTGCAGCAAACAAACCACAATAACAACTCTCGCTTGTTAGTGGCATCCATCCTGAACCCTTTGCAGACAAAAGGAATGCACACGTCACTTCCCCATTTCGTATAATGAGGTTTTTCTGTCAGCGTATTCACCACCAGACACCCCTCTGGCTGCCACAGCCACAATCTGTGCGGGCTGGCACGCCAGGGCTTTGTCATAAGATCTCTGGTGTGCAGGTCTTGCTTCCAGGAAAATGACGTATGGGGTCTTTTATTCCCCCTCTCTAATTAAATCGCCCTGTGATGATGATTGTTTTATTGGCCTGAATAAAGAAAATCCATCTTCTAACGGGTTGGTAAGGTAATGGGGATGATTTCTGTTGTCCTAGGTATGAACGAGGAAAAAGCCCCACCTCATGAATTTTGGGCAGCAGTACACTGGCAAATTAAGTCAGAGCAAGCTTTGGTATAACCATTTCCTTGCTAACATCCGGATGGCTCTGGCACAGTTGGTAGAAGAAGGGTAACTCTTGTAACCGTCTTTAGAGAAGGGACAACTTAGATTAAACTACCTAAAAATAGCTCCAAGAGTAACCTACAAAAATAGGTTAATTAAATAGTGAATGGGTATTGGGAGAACAGACAGGGACTAATGTGATCATTAAGTTGACTCTATGCTAAATTCATTCAGTAGCAGAATTAATTTTTTTTTTCCTCCCCCAAGGTTAAAAAATGATAATTCAGGAGTGCGGAGAGCTGTAGGTCAGCTGATGTGAATCCCTGTCCCCCCTCACTCCTCAGTACGAAGTCTTTTGTGATGGCATCTGTGTGTGTGTATATATATATTTATTAATAGTGAAATGCACAATTATAATTGTGGAATTTCTGAGCACTATTGTAAATTTAAAACTGGATATATGTGTTATATATGGGAAGTTATGTCATACAACAGTCAGATTACAAAGGTGGGTCTGGTGAAGCCTGCTGTGTCCGTAACTCAAAACAATGGGAAAACACTTCGGGAGGAATGTCAACAATTTGGAGTTATTCCTTTTTTACCCTGTTCATTGTTAGTTTTTCTGAGGTATTTTGCTTTTAATGGTTGGAGCTGGAGGATGCTGATGGACATGAAGCTGTAAAGTTCAGCTGCTGGTATGAGATTAGTGATTTTTACGCCTGTTGTTCTATTTGTACCTATGGGTAGCAGATGAGATGAGGGAAGTGTGGTACCATCGAGCCCAGGCAGCCCAACCTGGCTGAGCTCAAAGGAAAGAGGAGAACAGCAGGAAATAAATAATCATTTTGGCAATGTTTTTTCTCAGCTCGTTTTTATTGAGATCTTCTGGTTTTTACTGTGATCTAGTCAGCATCCCATCATCTTTGGATTTGCTCTACCAACTAGCTGTGGAGCACCTCCCCTGCAAGGGAAATGCTTGTTGGTGGTACAGTTAGGCATCGTTCCCACATCTAAAACTGAAGAGCGCATCTGTGGTAAGAAAGCTCTTACTCGTCTTTCAACTGACCACAGCTCCTGCAAGGAGGAGTAATTGGAGTTTGGTGACTCTGGAGCACTGGTGACACTCGATGTTGTAGTTCAGGACCCAGCAAAGCCTGGGAGAATTGCTTAATGCCTCCCCAGGGTAGAGAGTGGGAAGCTTTGTACTGTGAGACTTCATAAACAGAGAGGGAAAATAGATGTTGCCAGTGAATTTAATCCTGCAGAGATTGTGTTCTCCCAAAACCTTATTTTGCCTTTACTTCATATTGTTAAAACCGGAGAAGTGGTGACTGTAGTGGTGGTAGCCTTGGACGTGCTTGGTGAGGAGAGCTGGAAATGAAAACGACAGGGGGAACAGGCAGATGGCACTTCTTGGTCTACCGGAGTGGCATCAAGGTTCTGCGGAGAACGTCTCGTAGTCATCTCTCTGCCAGACGCCACCGCGCTCCATCGCTGCGTCACCTTTGAGTCCTTGGCCCGTGGCTCTGGCTGCATCATTCGGACAGGAGCCCCCATCTGCTGTGGGGTAGGAGCCAGTCCCCAGCTCAGCCTCCCGGCTTTGGCTGACTCTTTGCCGGCGCGGCGACTGCCGAGCTGTGAAGCTGCTTACGGCTGTTTGTTTCTGCTTTGTTAGGGAAACAGGATTTTAATGCGTGGGGATTTTTTGTAAGCTAACAAGATGATGTTAATGACGTACCTGATTCATGTTGCTGATTTTATTACATCACGGAAACGACTCCGCGAAGCCCCAGCCATGGGCTGATCTGTGAGGGCAGGCTCCTGAGAAGGAGGGCTCTCGGAAAAAGCTGCTCGTCTTGATAGTTTGAAAATATATAAGCTCAGAAAAAAAAAAAAAAAAAAGCTCTTTGTGGCATTTTTGGAAAAAAATTGTGTGGAGCACACAAGGCAAGAGTATAGCCAGCATGGGAAATGTCCGAAAGGGTATTAGAGGGCTTTTCCAGAAAGAAAGAGTGAAGGAGAAAATCTACAAGCATTTGTTTGATAAAACATAATCCAGCTATGGTAATTAGATCCCACTAGGATGAGTTTGAGGTTTGGGGTTTTTTTTTATTTGTATCCAACCAAAGATTGATATATAGCAAGATGTCATTGCTTCAAGGATGCAAATAGAAATGGAATATTTAATAAAGATCAGGGTAGCAAAACCAAAAGCAACTTCATTTTGCACTTGGGAGCGTACCAAAATGGAAATTAATCCTGAAGTGTCTCGCCTCTGTATTCTGCCAACAGGTGGGAAGATATCTTTTTTTTTTCTTCTTTTTTATACATAGCTGGATGCTTTCTTTTGTGGTCTGTAACCAGACGTGGTCCAACCAAAACCATTTGTCATCATGAGGGCTGCTTGTATTACGCTGTTCAATATAGAAGGCAGATAATGTGGCTGCTGTTACTGAGCAACTGATGGACATCAAATTTTACTGTTGAAGAAACAGGCAAGTTGTAGAGCTTCACAGATACTGTGGAAGAGGTATCTGATAAATGGGTTTACTGGTGGCTGAAATCACCAGAATTTCAGGCCATGCCGCACAAGCCGCTGCTTGACAATCAGCAGGAACTGGGAATCTGGAAGCGGGACTTCACACCAGCAAAGAAAGAAACCCTTGAGGAGGTAGCGTGTGTGAAGCGTGTGTATGGAGCTGGAATTCTCCATAAACTGTTAGAGAAAAATTGTTGCTTTTAGGAGAAGGGTCAGCAGGGTGACTTGTTTCTTGTGCTTTTTTTTTTTTTTCCTCAGATATTTGTCTGTCTCATAAACTTACTTTTTCTCTGGAAATCGCATTCTTTGGAAAAACAGTTTAGAAGCAAACATTTCAAACTTGTAAAGAAATAGTTAATTTCGACAGCAGAAAACGGCAAAGCTGGCTGTTGTTAGGAGGCAGCTGTATAGGGCAGTTGAGCAGAGCTTGAGAGAGCTGAGCAGCGCTGGGGTGATTTGAGGGCTGCCGGCAGCCTGAGCATCTCAGACTGCGTGACACAGCCCGGCTTCGTGAGCCGGGCAGCCCTGGGCCAGTGCTCAGGCTGCGAGTCTGGAAACTAAACCTGGAGCTCGGCAAGAGAAGCGTGTTTCCTCCATGTCACCGCTGTCGGTACATAAGCACAGATTTCGTTTCATCACCGCAGAGGAGTTGGCTGGAGCAGCCATCGCGCGGCGCGGTGGTGTGATACGCTGCAGGGTTGCCTTCTAGGTCGGCCAAACTGAGGGACAGGTGTGTGCTCTTTCCAAAATGTGTTCTTCTGATCTAGCTCTAAAAAGGCTGGGTGTGAGGGGAGCTCATCAGTGATCAAAAGAAACACAGATTTCTCCCCAGCAGTAACAAATCTCTAGTAAAAAAAAAAAAACAAAACCAACAACAACAAAAAGTGGGAGGTGAGTCAGCTGTATATCTAGCTCTGATAGTGATTTCTTTTTCACATGTGAATACCCCACACTAGGAAATCAAGTTGCTCCTATTTCAACTATGGTTTGATGATACAGTAAAATCTGTTTGGGGGCTCTCACTGCTGCGGTAAGGCTGCCACAGCCATGTGCTGAACAACACTCTTCTGGCATAAAATCAGCACGCTGGCTCAGTTTTGAAAACCTGGTCATATTAGGTGTTACCTCTCTGCACCTCACTAATTTTATACTGGATTAGACTCCATCTGCTATAGTATAGCCAGCTTAAAGCCAACATAAACTTTGTGTGGGGCGTTCTGGCTCCTTCATCTGAAAGGTAGTCATGGGTCCATCTGAATCAGGGTCCAGTTTGTATTGCTGCTGGATCCAGACGTTCACAAAACCTTTCCAGTGAGTGCTGCATGGCCACCTGTATGGTTTGGAGAGTCAGGAAGGCCAGGAAATTGAGGCAAGATGCTTAAAGATGCTTCAGAAGATGCTTAAAATAACCTAGTTCACTCTGGTGACTTGAATTGTGCTTGTACGAACTGAACGAGTTAAAGCTGAGCAGAAAGAAATGCTCTAATCATTTAATTGAAAAAAAAAAATCCAAGGAAGAGTAGATGAATGAAAAACTGTAAGAACAATCTTAATTCAAGAGGCTTCTGATTTTTGAATGTCTGCCTTAAAGATTTTTAAACCTGTTTTTATATGCAGAGTCTTATTACGGTCATTCTCAGGAACTAAACGGTCTAATTGGTAGCTCAGAGAGCTTATCTTTCTGAAAACGCGCATGAGAGAGAGATGGCTGAATAAAAATTGTTTTGTGTGCTGAAGGAAATGCTTTGCAAGCTTCGAATACATTCATGTTTGGTAACAGCCTCTCAGATACTTGTTTCCCCTTCTATCTTTAATGTCGTGGCATGCTCTATAGCAAAGCCTGTTTATATGTAAATAGTTCCTTGATGGAGAAAGCGGCTTAGTCAAGAAAATACGCAGCAACCTTCCCAGGGCTTGCAGGTTTCCCAGGGCCAATAAAATCTCTTATCATGATACGCTGCAGGTAGTGTCGCATAAGTGGCATGTTTGTAATATTTAAATCCTTGCAAAGGTTGTCTCCCCCCTGCAATGAGGCACTACTTGAGACAGTAGCTCGCCGGGAAACTGCTGCTAGAGTAGGGCACATTCAGCTAAGCTTAGTGCTGCCATTCTGGCAGCACCCAGAATACGTTTTTCTTAAAATGTGGAAGATAATGACCTATTCAAGGCCTAAATCTTGTGTCAGGTCCAGCTTTTTTTGTGTTTGTGTTGAAACGAGATATGCGATGTCTGTACTGAGACACCTCTGCTGGAATTACTTTGGGCGATGGCTTTTGTGTGTTCTTTTTCCGTAGGGTTTCCAAATGCCCAACGAGTTTGGTGTGTTTATTATCCCATTGTGTTTTAACAAAATGTTAGCTGGCTGTCCTGAAATTTTGGATGAATATAGAACGATGCTTACATGAAGCTGAATTTCACATGGTAGGCGTAATCCACTTTCCACACAGCTTCTTCATCAGTTATTGTCTGTTGGGAAAGAAGTGGAAATACTGGCAAGATTGAAAATTGTATTTTCTGTAGCTAAACTACCTCTGTATATTCAATAAATGTGAAATGAACATGGTATCAACACAAAGGCAGTTGAAGTAAAATGTTTCACAGAAACTGAATGCACGGCGTAGGCGCAGCCATTGGCAGTGCCAAGTGTGACGGGATCAGCTTCATCCCCACAGCAGGAACAGTTATGGAGAAGAGTATAATAGTACTCTTTACTGTTTTTATTTGAGCAGATCGCTGTTTCTGCTACATAAAGGCCAATATTGCAAAACTGGAGCACTTAAGGCTTCAACACAGCGGTGTCGGGAGAAGTGAGTACAGGGGGTGCTGCCTGTCTGCGTCCCCAGGGGTTGCGGTGCCGATCCTGCAGCCTCTTCCAGTTTGGCAAAGCTCTGGGATCCCTCTCCGAGTGTCCTGTTGCCTTCCAGCACTGCGACTCCGAGCAGCATCTGTGTAAAACATACTCCCAGTAGCAGATCCCTGTCACATATAGATCCCTTCCCTTCCTGGTTTGTGGAATAAGAGCTTGTTGGGGCTTCTTGTTTTGGTTTTTTTTTAAGGCAAGGAGTTGCCTTATTCTAGCTAATGATGACAAAGCTTGATCAGTTTAGGCTGTGTTTCTCGTAGTAATTCATAGCCCGAACTCGGTATTTAGACTGTTATATGTGGATTTCATGGCAAAGTGTGGCATCTGGGTTGTGGTGAAAAGTATTATCCGTCGGGTTTATTTTGGATTCAAATTTATTTATTTAATAGTTTCTTTTTGCATTTAAGTAATTAAAAACAGAAGTAGGTATATGTTGTCCTTTTTTTGGCTTAAAATACAAAAGAATGGACCTTCCTGCCCTTCAAGAAATGAGGTAAATTATTTTGCAATAGAACAACATTGAAGTTGTGCTGTAACTTGAATTATTCATTGGCAGTAAAAATTTAGAGATGATACTGAGAGGAAAAAAATTAATTTCAGTTTTGTGTACAACCATCTACTAAATCTGTGCTAATGTACATCGTATGTCTTTTGGGGAGTAGTTATTTTATGACAGTGCTGAAAAATAGTGAAACTATTGATTTTGGCCATTGCTTTTTTGATTTAATTCACTTCTTGAGAATTAACTTAAAATGATCAGGAGAAGCTATTAATTACCTTAGAAAGAGCTTGTGTTATTTTTTCCATGGAAATCGGTGACACAGCAAATGCCCACACATCTTTGAGGTGCTTTATAACTGCAGAGTAGAGTTTGCGACGCTGGGTAAGTTTGACCAGCCGTCATGTTTGGAAAGCACTGGGGAGCGTTGGGCTGGTCTCCGGGAGCCCCACGCTCGGCTTTGAAACTAATTTTTAAAAGAAAGAACAAAAAAGCCCAAAGACCTCTTCCCATCCACTTAAAGAAAGCAAAGACTACCCTTGTGGACCAATCCATAAGTGTTTAGGCATGAGCAAGCTTTGATTCCCATTCTTTGTATAACTGGCATGTGGAGAAAAACATACCAAACACTCGAGGAAGTTCAAACTGTTTTGGAATAGCCATCATTGTAAAGAGTTTTGGCAACTTTAGTTGCATAATGCAGTAGTTCAGTGGGATTTGTGTATGGCCTTGAGTGAGATGGTCAAAACGTAAAAGCAAGGGTACAGCTGGTGCCCTTTCAGTGCGATTTGAAAGTTCTTAAAAGTATCAAATACTCTGGCTTGCAGAATTTCACAATAATTAATGATGTTTTGAGAGTGTAAATGTTTATGACAGTTAAAAAGGAAATTATGTGGCTCATACTGAAGTTCACTCAAGGAACAAGTTAAAATTGAAACAGGTCATCTTTTGACCTTACATGCTACAAATTATATTGCTTTCTGGGAATTTCGTATAAAGCTTTGAGCTGGGGATGGACCATTTCCCTCCCCTCCACCTCTTCTTATTTGTCCGCATGGTTACGTGCAGTGAGGTAGAATATTTTGCAGGAGGGACGTGCTAGTATTTTATGAAGTAGGTTCCTACTTGTTTATTCTTGGAGTTTTTACATTAAAATAGAATACCCATAGATTTATGGTGTCTGCAATTGCAGCCAAACGCTCTCTGAATCTCTTTGATCTGACAAGTGTTCTTGGAGTAAGACTAGAATCCTCATCAGCTTTCCCTTTCTACCCTCCACCAGCCCACAATTTCCTTAATTAGGCAAAATATTGCAATTCTCAGACCAGGATTTCTGTAAATGGCAATCTGTTACAGGTGTCCCGTAACCGACCCTTCACTATCCTGAAGGATGATGCAGGCATCACCTGGAAGCTCACCAGGCTTGGGATGCCATGAAGGAGTATTGCAGCTGCAGGGATGGACAGAGGAGAAGGGACTACAATTTGCCAGATCACATAAGTTTGTTTTCCTGGAGTCACATTATGGAGTTGGACGCTTTCTGTTCCATACCATGATGCCAGACTTATGGCTATACTTGTTCTAATACAGTAAAACATATTAGTGTTGATGTTAATTATGGGTGAAGTGGCAGCCAAAATCCTGAATGATATTAAAGTGGGTTTAGCTTAATCTGTATATTTTAATGTTCTGCTTTTTAGTCCATAAAGAATTTATGGGTTGTCTTTACTGACCTCAGCAGCTGAAGAGACCAAATCAGTCACAGCTGATGCCTTTTTATTGCTGGTGTATTTAAGAGTGCTGTCTAAAGACCAGGAGCCCACCAAAGAGGGTAGTGTTAGCTGTCATGTTTTGAAGTAGGCTCAGTGTAACACCAGGTTACGTTTTGTTATGGTTTTTAGACACTGATGTAAAAGGAAAAGGTTTTTAAGGAATGATCTGAAGGAGAGAAATGGGACAGCTTTGTGCCTCGCTTGTGGTACTTTGGTAGTCAGCCAAATTACCCAACATATACTTCACGTACAGCTTCAAGCACAATATTTTGATACAGCATTAATCAGTGTTACCACTGTTTTTCTGAGTGGTGCTGACTGTCATAACAGTTATCAAATAGAATTTTTTTTTTTCATTCTTAAGAAGAAAAGCCAAAGACCTTCACCAGTGCTCTCCACCCTGCGGCTACGGGAACGTAGCTGCAGCCAGGGCTGCTGTCACAGTGGTCCGGGCACCAGGGAAGGCAATGGCTGATGCTGGTTGCCGTGTATGGACTAACAAAGGTCAGGGGCCACTGCTCAATGACGGGTAGCGTTCAAGCTGTTTCCCTCGTTTATTATTAGAATAGGTCGAAACTCAACTGAAATGGTAGGTGTATTGGCCTCCCTCTTTTCTGTTCGCTTCCACTTGTTCTTAGTATGGCTATTTTTTGCCCAGCTTTACCTGCCTGTCCCGGGCAGCGCATGCCCCCCTTCACCCAGCTACAGACCAAAGTCTTGCCTGTCTGTCTTGCAGCCCCAGAGATAGTCTCCGGCTTTATTTCTGACAGTATCTAGACCAGGAAGGCTTGTGCTGCAGTGACAGCCCCCCTTTCGCTGCCAGGTATTGCTGAGAAAATAAGCAGCGTTGTTTATTGACAGTAGACAAATAAAAAATAATATTCACAAGATGGAGAAGTTGATAGCCTTTGGAAGTTATGGATTAAAAATCAATTAGCAGATGAGAAATGAGAACAAAGAATAAAAAAGCCGTTCTCTTGATGGAAGAGGTTGACAGTAGTATTAGGGGGAGCAGTGTCAGGACCAGTTTTGCTCCATATATTTAACAGCGTTTCCAGCAGTGCAGTGGAGAGGGCTATGATTTCCTGATGACTCAGAATGACTGACGTTATGCATAAACTTCAAAGACTTTAGATAAAAATTGCAGAATTCACAATGGATTCATGTAAATGACTAAACCACGTATGGGTTCTTAATTAGTTGTAACTCCTTGGGGGAAGAATTTTCTGAAAGTGATTTTGGATGACTTCTTGGAAACAGTGCTGGCTGGAAAGGCAAATAAAATGCACAGCTCTTAAGGCATGACTAGGGATGATTTTTTTTTAAGGATGTATATAATGTGAATGCTGCTATCAGGTGGAACACTGAGTTACCAAAAAAGGATATAGCAGGAATAGTAAAGATCTGTCAAATATTTAAAATGTTATGACAATCAGTGTATTCAATATGTTCATGAAAGGAGAGCCTAAACCATACCTCATCCTCATGTTTATTTTGTCATAAAGCGAGAGGGCTATAATAACATAAGACGTAGTGTTTTACTTTTCTGACTTGGAGAGCTGTTCTCTGTGCGGGGATGAAGTCCTTCCCAAAGCCTCCCACCGCAGCCCGTTGGGAAGAAGGGATGAAAGCCAGAGAGACAAAACTCACAGGGGAAGCAAAAAAGCTTCCTTGTGGATGGAGGCAAGTCCAGCAAGGATAAGGATTTGCAAAATAGTCCCTTTTACGATTAGCACTGACTAGTGTGGTCTGTGTTCCTTGCTCACGCCATGGGGAGGCAAGAGGATGTTGCCCAGCAAACTCCTCTGCCTGACGCCCTCTTTTCAGGTGAGGGTTGCTCTAAAGGCCGTTCATGGCAGAAAATGGGATGAAAGACTTGCTCTCCATAACCCCGTGTCTCAGGCAGGGCAGAGGATGCTCGTGGGCTGCTTCTGTGTGTTGGAGACATTCCTTCCCCTTTGCAAAACGGTACTGCGATGGTCCCATGCCTCTTACATAGGTCCTTTTTAGGGTGTTTCTGAGCTTTGCTGACTCTGTGGAGTCTTGGTAAAAGCACGGTGAGACGTTCACTGAGCAGGAAGAGTCTCGTGTTACTGGAGGCGGAGGGTGCAGTGGTGTCCATCCGATGGGTGTGCCGTTCTACCCAATGGTGGGTGGCACGCCAATGGTCCCGTGAGCTGCATTCGCCTGAGCCAGCGCTGGGTTCCATGATCCACGTCTGCTGTTTGCTGCTTCAGTGGCTCTCCTCCTATTTGGCGATTGTTGTTGTCCCGATGCAATATTTTATTTTCACAGACTGTAGCCTACAAAAGAGCCCTCCTCTTGCTGGCCTGTCCATAATTTTCTCAAGAGTTACACAGCAAGTTTGTTGAAGACTATGAACGGCCACGCTGGGTCAGACCGAATGTCTGTCTCACTTGGTGTCCTGCCTTTGCCTCGTGCTTCGTGAGGAGCGTAAGGACAGGCAAGCATTTGATGGCAGTTCTCGGAACTCTTCCCCAGCCTTGGCCTTTCATTGCTCAGGGGCTTTATGGTCCACAAATTTTACCTTCATGCTTTAAATCCCTCATTGGCTTTTTCTTAGGTGAATTTGTAATATTGATTTTCAGCTCCCATAAACGTTTCTCTTCTGCGTGGCATCCACTCTGCTTTATGTGAAGAAGCATCTCCTTTCGTTTGTTTTGAACTTGCAGTGCTCGGGTTTTGTTTGGTACCCCCTACTTTTTTGTTCACCTGAAAGTTTGATTCGAAGGAACCTTGGTTCTTATTGTTGGAACGTAATGTACTGTCACTGCGGGCCACGCTGTAATAACCCAGCTTTATTGTGGTGGTCATTTCATTGTAGGGTTTTGATGGTATGTAAAGGGGACAATGCATACGCTTTAGCTAAAGGGGGTTTTTGTTCAATTTTTTTTTTTTTAACTTCAGCTGTTGTTTTTTTGATATAGAATTAGTGTCTTGATCATCTGTTAAGTTTAATGTAGTGTTACTTAGTGCTATATTGAAATGATGTAACATTTTAATTCAAGTCTACAGTGTGATTATTATCCAAATATATTGCTTCTCTCGCAACTGGCTAAGTCTTGACTATACTAGTAATTTTGGAATGTCGCTTTATTCTTGAGCTGATGGTTAATAATGTCAGCTTTTTAGAGAAATAAACAGTTTGTGGATGTGTCTCCATCTACTGGGAAAATACTCAAAAGGACCTACAGATTTTGCCCGTATATAATCTCTTTGCTAGCTAACATGGCGACAATTCAGGAAACATGGGTGGTGCGTCTGTCAGATGTGGGTGGCGGAGGAATGAGTTCCCAGGTGGGGAGAGGGACAGAAAGGGACAGAGAGACACTCTTTCCAAAGCAAAGTGGGCAAAAGGTCAGAGAGAGTCCTATACTAACAACAATTAAATCCCTTAACTAGTTAAAGGAACGTTGAAAGGACTGGCAAAACAGATGGTGCATAAGTTAAAACTGTACAGGAGCAACTTACCTTCTGCGGCAATTTCAGCAAGACGGTTATTTCCGTGGCTGTTACTCTCTCATTCAATCACAACATGCAATTACTATAGCAAACCTTCTGTCACATTGCACACGTTTTCACACTTGTCAGAGGAAAAGTCATAGATTAAACAATATGGTTTAAAGTACTGCTTAGTTATGAATTTCGTAACCGTGTTTTAATGCAAGACAGAAGTGTTCTGTTGAAGCAGATCTCAAAAGAACAAGAACCAGGGGAATATGCTCAGGAAGAAAAACAAGTATCGTTGGCCGTACAGATCCCATTAGCACAAATGGAGATTTCTCCGTGTTAATGCCTTTGCATCAGTCTGAAAACACAAGCAATTAGAGCCCCGTTTTGGAGTCACTGCATGCGCAGAACTCTCGCTGAAATCAATGGGAGCTTGGAGAAATGACAGAAGGAAGAACTGGGGCCTTAATGCTAGCATTTCCCTTTTTCTTTTATACCCTCCTTACCATAGCGCATGGTACACAACCTCTCAAGTGTTTCTTGATTCTCTTCATCTGACAACAAGAAACTGTAAAACCAGTTTCTTAATCCTTTACTGTCCACAGATGCAAGTTCTTCATTTCATTCACTTGCCTTACCGCTTAGGGATTTTTTTGTATGTTTTTTTTGTTTTGTTTTGTCTTTCCCCTCTGCGTGCTGTATTTGCTCTCCAGAACGGGTATCTATTTGGCATGTTTAGATGTATATATGGTGCTTTTGTCTCTCACGCTAAATGGTTTGCATGAATGATGAAGTATTAGTAATGCAAGTGGTTGTTCCTTATAACGTTTCTTGAATAATAATGCATCTCTGGTTTAGACCTTTTAATGTCTGGCTTTCTTTTAAGAAAAAAAATTCAAAGCCACAGCACAAGGATTTCAATATGCTTTTTTTTTTTTAAATGAAAAGGGCATCTTGGGGCAACTCAAACAGAGAAGACAGGGAAATCAAAATGATAGCTATGTTTTTCTGTTCTATTTTGATTACTCTGTGCAGTTTTCTTCATTTGGGAAATAACGATTTTAAAAAAGAGAGAAATCTTTGTCTTTTTCCCTAGTTTTGCCACTTCTACTATTTTAAAAATATACATACCAGTTATTTCCGTACAAACCACTTGAAAATAGGAAGAAACTGAAAAGGCGTTAAGTGTTACTTGTATCCAGTACAAAAATCCATCTGGATCATTATATTAAAGAGGAGGACATAGAAAATTAAAGTCACACTTCCATTTCAAATTGTTAGCTTTGTATTTTTGCAGCAGCACCTATCGAGAGAAAAAACCAAATGTCTGTAAGAGAATGAAAGCTGGAAGAACTTAGAGAAAATATACATATTTTCTCAGGATTTTTTTTTTTTT
>VXBO01009345.1:335880-380482 GCA_013400135.1 Rhinoptilus africanus
TTTTTTTTTTTTTACTTTTCCAACACATATGATGGCCTTTCTTGCTCTGACATTGAAGTTTTATTGAGATGAATCCTGACACGTTTACTGATGCCAAGCGAAGCATTATGCAAATTCCTTCAACTTGGTAGAAACACTGTTGGGGTTACTCAGAGTGAGTGTCAGAACCTGCAAACCTGGATTGGCCTTTCTTCAGGACTCCTCATTTTCTGAGCGCCCCGTTGAACATGTTGCCACTTGATTTTGCCAAAACCTTCTTTCAGACAGCGTGTTGTTTTCCATTTTTTGAACCAACCCTGCTAAACCAGAAATGAGGCATCCAGAGTTGTTGACCCGTTTTTGGCAGTACTGGTGCAGCTTAAGTTGTTTATTTGTGTCATTCGACAGCAGCTTGAAAGAGGGAAAACGGTAGAAACAGGATTTGGATTGCAGTTGAAATGCAGGTTTTCTTGCTGCCTGCAATGGCTCCGAATCAAGCCACAGATGGTGACGAGGTTCCTGTAGCTGCTGCTCTTGTTGCTCAGGCACTCCAGCAATGCCGAATGCAAGGAAGGGCCTGAGGAAAAATCGTGAAGTGGGTCTGAAAGCAGATGTGCCACAGCTGTAAGGGAAGCGATAATGGAAGCGGTGAATTCCAAACGGGGCGGATGGCAGCAATCTGTCATCTGGGGAGGGGTGGAAGCACAGGAAGGAAAAAGCTAGAGTGGGGTGACAGCAGAGAATAAATAGGGAGGGTGAAAATACTGCATTGAGGGGACTCACGATAGCTATAGAAACATCTGTAGAGACTGTGCCTGGGAACAGTAGAAAATAAGTTGAAAAATACAAATAACCTCCTTAGTCTTTAAAAAGAGTCTCAAGTCGTCTTTATCGTGATTTATGTTACCAGACCTCCTCAACAGAATTACAGTCGCGTAATCCACAACTGCTGTTATTTATTCTGGATAAAGAAGGCAATTTTGACTGTGATCTCCCTTGACATTTCCCAAGGTCTACTCCTGTCTCATACCTTTCATCATCATGTACTTCTTCAAGGCAATCAGCGCCTCTCTCAAAAAGAAACATGCATTTCAGTCGCTTACCCTGGACCAGAGTGACACAGATGTTACAGGTTAGGGGAGATCAATTGCATAGCCCTGCTCCTCTTCACCTGGGAGGATCTTTGATGTGTTGGCGAAGTTGGAATCCAAATAAGACACTAACCCGCTCTATCACAGGGGCTGAGGTGGCAGGAAGGAAATAAAACAGCGTTTTATTCAACAAGGTATCCTCCCTTTTTCATTTTACAATCTGTGTCAATGGCAGTTGGAACTATTAGACCTGCATTAAAATTACATATTACTTATATAAATGGGAGCTATAAATATCACAAATAGTAAAACTAAAATTGCGCGGAGGTTCAGGAGACAGTATGTCTAAAACCTACAAAATTAAGGACATTTAGAGGAAAGCCTCAACCTCCATCTGCCCTTAATTTACCTCATTATTCTTGGTTGTCAG
The DNA here is from genome assembly GCA_013400135.1 of Rhinoptilus africanus. Lineage (NCBI taxonomy): Eukaryota > Metazoa > Chordata > Aves > Charadriiformes > Glareolidae > Rhinoptilus > Rhinoptilus africanus. Next base: position 337,381 of record VXBO01009345.1, read on the forward strand.
AGAGTGATCTCAGTACTACGTTAATGTCATTTAATGGCTTTTTCTTGCAAGGTTGGCTCAGATCTGAATCAGACCGCAGTGAAGGTGCAGCGGTGTTTCCTTGGGTATGTTGGTTTAGGTGAAGCAGTAAGGACAGGCTAACCTAGTGTTAAGGATGAAGCAGTTATTGCCACTGCAGTCAGTAAATAATTTTGTCGCTGAATGTCTCCTTTTGAATTTTTTTTATATGAATATAGTCTTGTGGCTTCTTATTCCTTTTTCTTTTCATTTGAAAATATCATAAATGTAAAGCTAGTATTGATCTGTAGATGTGGCACGATATTGATTTGTATCAGGGCCCCACACACTGAATTTGAGCGTGTTCAGAATGGATTAGTAAGTGTAACGACCAGTATGCAGGAAATGCTAATGCTGCAGTAGGTATGTGCCCTCCTGCGTGGGCTCCGGCCAGGCTTGCAATGTCCGTGTCTTCCGAGCACGGCATACATCTCGGCATTTGCATCCCCTGAGGTGGAAATTGCCCTGGACTCCCAGAAGGCTGCACTGTGGCCAGCAGACCTGACCTTCACAGCTGCGCTCCTGGAAATGGGGCCAGTGCACAAGACTGAGGATGCTGTGTAGTTCTTAATTAGCCCTTGTGAGAAACAGAGCATACTCACTGTCCCGGAGGTGCCTCAGTGCTGGTGTGTGTGTGTGTTTCTGTCTGAGGCGGGGTTTTGCCAGACAGACCTTTTCCTGCACTGTTTTAAGGTCTCCTTTTGCCATCGCACCCGTGAGGCTGACTACCATACAGGATGATCTCATGAAGCCGGAGAAGTCTGGCCCATCATTTTTCATTAGAAGTAATGTTGTATTGAATCCATGGAAAGAATATTCCTGTGGTTAGGACTCAAGAGAAAGCGAGTTCCTGAATATACTTTCTGGCAAACACGTATGATTTCCTGTGCTCAGGGAGAGATTTGTTTCACCTAAATTTAGCTTGGGTATCTAGCTTCACTCTGTAGTCGGCGGTTCCCCACGAGAGCCATTCATTTGACCTGAAACAGCTGAATTACCCTCTTTATTAACTGTAGAGAGAGCCTTAGACCAGAAGTCCAACCTCAAAATGGCTTAACTGAGATGCGGCTGGATCCTTGCTTTCCCCTTAGCGCCGCACGCGTAAGATGAAGTCAATGGATCCTGCAGGATCTTGTGAGTAGAAATATGCCGGTGGGGGTGAGATGCCCAAACACTTCTGTGAAGATGGCCTCTGAGGCTAAAGAATTAGAATTCCTTAATGCAGCAGGGCTTTTTTTTTTTTTTTTGAAGTGAGTATGATTAAACAGCATTATTAGTCTTCTGAAAATAGTCGATACCTTTAATTTAAAAAAGTAATAAGGGCTGTATCTGTGTTGTTCTTGTGAAGGAAGGCGCATGTTCAAGCTGTTCTTCACAAAATAATTAGTCGCTGATAGTTCAGGGACTCTAGAGGCAAACCTAGCAACCACTCCATCCTCTGCAGTGCCCAGAGGCTGATGCAATACGGGGTGCGTAGGTGAATGTCCCTTTCTCTTTTAGAAAAAGGCAAAGGGATTTTTAATTTCTTGCTCTTTGGTATGAAGGAAACTCAAAACTGTTCGCTACCGGGGCTAAAAGCACATCAGAGGTGTGGTTTGAAATCAGTTTGTCGTTAACTTCAGTCCTGTTTTGGCATGGGTTGGCATAGAAAGGAAAAGAAATAATTTATATCTGTTCTAAGTTCTGATTTGATGTTTTATTCTTTCCTCACCATCGTCTGTGCTTTCATTGCTTTAATTGGTGTTTCAACTGCGATGGCTTCTGAACATCCTTGGCAGATGCTGTCTTATAAACCCAATTATTATGTTTCTGTCTATATTTTTGCTGTGTGAGAGGTGGACTGAAAACTTGCTGAGCTGCTGGGATTAAAGGTCGTGGTCAGTGGCACAAAGTCCAGCTGGAGGTCAGTCGCTAGTAGTGGACCCCAGGGGCCGATAGTGGGGCTGATACTCTTAAAGATCTTCATTAGTGCCTTAGTTGATGGGGCAGAAAGCACCCCAGGGAGTTTTCAGACAATACAGAGCTGTGAGTATATACAAAGCTCTTCTCAGCGGTGCCCACTGAATGGACCAGAGGCAATGGGTACAAACTGAAAAACAAAAATCACCTATTTACTCTGAGGGTGGTCAGACAGCAGAACGAGTTGCCCACAGAGGTTGTGGAGTCTCCATCCATGGAGATACTCCAACCTGACTGGCCATGGTCCTGGGTGACCAGCTTTAGGTGACCTGCTTTGAGCGGGTGGGTTAGAGTAGGCAATCTCTAGAGGGTGTTTTCCAACCTCAGCTATTCTGCGGCTGTTTGAAACGTACCATTTCATTTCTGAGGATTTCTAAATATAAATGGTTTATGACTTTTAAAAATGTGAACCAAACTGTTGATCTGTAGGCCCCCTATAAGCTTTTCATTCTAACTACAAATGTCCAAAGAGTTTAGAAAAAACCCAGACAACTTCCACCCCACGACTGAGTTTATACTTGGGGAAATCAAATAAATTATTTGACCAACTTTCAGTCCGGGCCCATTTAATTGAGTTGTTACTTTAAATTACTGAAAGATAATAAATTTGAAAATTTCAAAATAAAAATGTTGTGAGATGCCTCAAGTAGTGAATCTTCTTAATTTAATTCCATATCACAGTGCTGTGTTTCCTATCTTGCATAGTTCGTTGTAGCAGCCGGTTTCAATGTCTTCAAAAATCTACTTTAAATTCATGTAAAGTTAGAATACACAGCTACTAAAAATAATTTGTAAATCTAGGTAGTGGTTCCTCAAAGTTTTTTTTCCCCCCACATTCTCATTGTTGAATGAATGTTCTTTGCTTGAAGTTTTTAATTATTTCAGTAAAAATTAAACAAAATTGCCACTTACTGTGTGAGGCGAGACATGCAATTTGATAATGAGAAGGTTGCAGCTTTTGTAGCAAACAGGTCATCAAAGGAAGAACCTCCCCCGCAGCCCCTTGATCTACTTAGTTTGGTTAACAGGAAATATTAAGGATGTTCTTTTGGCCCTTTTAACCTCTCAGGTGGCTTCTTTCAGTAACTGCCCTTTTGTATAAATAAACAGACTTAAAGGAAAACTGCAGTCTTTGTGGTAAATGTTTATCCAGAGAAGTCTTTAAAGTGTGACCAGGAGGGGAAACTTGTGGAGATCCTCTGACAAAGTGACACATGGTTGGTTTGGATTTCTGTGTTGTCTGGGTTATGAAGAAGTTCTCTATGCACTTGTTGCAAATCTTTTTTACTAAATAGAAGTCCTTTAATCAGCTTTCAGTGGCTTTGCGATGGTCTCTGTCTCTCAGTAATCATTTGCCCCCCAGCTGTTCGATTTTTATTTAAATTTAGTTACTGCTGTGTATAATTTTCTAAACCCATTGTCCTTTCTGCAATATTAACTTACATTTTGGTCAATGAAGGTGCATAGAGAAGTCTTGAGCCACAGTATAGAAAGGATGTTTCACGTGGGGTCTGAACCTGAACTTCAGCTGAAGTTGCTTGACAGGTATTTTGTCAGCGATCAGCACCCTTTTAGAACTTTCAGGTGCCTGGCATGTAAACTCTTAGGCATGTAAAATAGCCGGATGCTTGTGTTTCTACAAGAAAATTCCCCTCAACTGCTTTTGGCACTTGCATGCCCGGTGTTTCTGCCCGTGCTGAACAGCTGGATGGTGTCGCTCATGTACCTGCCAGTGTGGGAATGAGCAAGCTCATGTGAATGCCTGAAGGTTTGCGTGTGATCTCCCGTATTCCAGAGTCGTTTTGGAGGCAGTAATTACTTCTGTATTCTTTAAAGACAGATTCATAAACATGCTAATACGATTCGCAATGAAACTGAGTTTAAACATTCTCACATTCAATTCTTCCATTTAATGTTTTTCTCTTCATTTTCAACATAGGGAGTTGCATTAGAGTTTTCTATGAATAAGTTTTCTTTGAGCGATAGTTATTTGCAAAATTTGTCCACTAAATTAAAGTTCAGAATGGCGATAAATATAGAATTTGTGGCAGGCGATTGATGGGGCAATAACCATAAGTTTTTATTTTATTTTTCTTCCAAATATTATAAGGATTTTTAAAAGGCAAGGGGCTAGTATTATACTAGTGGTTTATGAAATGGTTTGGTTTATAAGTTTAATCTAGTAAAAGTAGCGAAACTTGACTCTGAATGTGTGATGTTACTGATATCATAAAGTGTATGTATGTACCCTGTTAATATTTTGTGCAGCTTAAGAGGCACAATAGGCCCTGAAGTTTATAAGTTTATGTGCGTTTTTTGGAGTTAGGTGATTTTCTAGAGCGTATTTTTTTGAAAAGCATCTAAGGCACCCAATTCTTTTAGCAGCTTTGGCTGATCACTGGCAATATCAGTGTAGTGATACTGAAGTTAGTTGACGCACACTGAAAAATGGTGCTGCAAGTGGATTCAGGCTGTTTAGGCTCACAGAAATTAAGTCAGGGCAGGCTAATGGCCGTGGCAAGGTGAAAGGAGCAGTAATTTGCTGGTTCTCTGGGTGCTATCTCGCACTGCTCGATGCTGGACTGAGGGGTGGATGGTTTCCGCACTTAAATCCCTCTCGCTGTCCCTGAGGTCTACACATCATCCTCCCGTTGAACTGCGGGCGGAGATGGTGCTATTTGTGGTTAAAAACCACGAGTCAGCGTCTGCAGGACAGAGATGATTTAATATAAAGCGGGTAGAGGAGGACTGGCTGTCCGTGCCGTAGTGAAATGCTGCGGGGAGTGTGCCACAGCACTGAGTAGTACTGTTGTGCACACCTGGTGTTACGTTTGTGGGCACGGATGAGCTTTGAAGGGTTTCCAGTTTCGAATCCCTCTGCTTGTACGTCGAAAATAATGATTGCAATGGGTTTGGAGCATGTGCAACTGATGGTTAAATATCATTTTCTGCTGCTAAAAGAATTGAAAGGTTTTCTTTAAGTTCATCTAGGACCACGTGTTCTCTGCCATTTCATATTCCATCTTGACAACCGTAATTCATCTCAAAATGTCAGCCGTACCTAGGGGGAATAAGAACTACAAAATGCACATCGCCAGCCAAACAAGGGAAAGGAAAACCACCTTCTGTTGAACGACACCGAGCTCTCTCCCATCTTCCCATCCTGGCTGAGGTCCTGTACGTTCCCTGCCATTGTAGCATCTCAGCCACGTGCTCCAAGCGATAAACGTACACTGCTGTATTCCCCACCACATCTTTCACCAACCGCTAGATTCAAATCGTAAAAATCTTGTTGTGAAAATAAATTATTAATTATTCAAACAATTGGCACCATTTAATTTAGTTTACTGTGTGGTTTAGCTGAAACTTAGCTTTCATAGCGCCGTGCCACAGTTGTGCTAACAGCACTTCACAATGCCATGATGTACATGCCACAGCTTTTCGGTGTTGCGTGTTAAAAGATATTCATAGCATGCATCTAAACATGGGTTATTTTATGGCCGAAAGCATAGGCTTCAGGCAGTAAATACTTTAAGTTGGACAGGTCAAGTCATAGAGGTAGTAAAGTGCCAAGGAAACCAGAACGTTATTAATCTGTGGTGTTCTACAAAGTTATTACAAATATATATTTACATTACAGTGAACTTTTTGAAAGCACACATGGGCAATGAAGGTGTGACATGTCCCAAACTGTACTTCAGCTCTACACAGCGGAGCTCATTCTAGCACAGGCAGCTTTCCCCCGTAACCCTGTGCTTTGCCTCAGCAGAGTCCCTTTGGCATTCGCCCTCGTGAATCACAGCAGAGCGCTGCTGTCAGGGCTGCTCTCAAACAAGCAGCTTTCTCCCTGCCCACTCACCGGCCACTGTAAGACAAACAATCTAGCAAAGGTGCTCACTGTACTGATTTCCAGACGAGAATGCCTACTGCACTGAGGAACTCATCTTACTGTTGTAACATTTTGGTATAAATGGAGGAAGCTGAAAAACGAAAACTTGGGTCCTACTTTAAGAATAATGAATCTATAACAGAGCACGGTTCAGCTGAGTTTCAGGTCAGGTCCTCTGAGTGGCAGGAGAGAGGTCTTCTCTTGCTGAAGCAAGGATTCGAGTTTCTGTGTATCTTGCAGGGAGAGTGTTTTGGCACTTAAGTTTTTGGAGCTCCAGGTCTTTCTTTGGTCTGGATGTTGGTGCTTCTACAATTTCTTAATGCGGCTAAGGTGCTGTAAGGATAGTCTTTCCGAGTGGAAGGCGAGTTAATTATTTTTGGTCCATAAAAACCAGGCAAAGAGAAATACCTGCGTGTCGTTTTCTTGGCCGCTATGGAAAATACAGTCGTGCTGGTGCGGTGCTCAAAGCCAAGACCCAGGACAACTTCCTGCTTGCTGGCAAATAAGAGGGAGAAGGTCAGAAAGAAAGGCTGTGAACAGGTAACTCCTAGCAATGTCGAGGGGATAAAGGCAGGTAGCGGAGGAAATTCTACTTTAAATTTTAGTGAAAACAAAGACTTTTTAAAAAAAGTTTTTTGTGAAGATTCAGTAATGAAAGTGGCATAAAGGAATGGCTCTCAGGCACGAGTATTAGTTAGTCTGCTTTCATGAGGTGATGCAGTGAAATTAGAGAAAGCTCTATTTGGGTTTGATGTTATTTTTGTCTGCTGTGTTACGTGCTGGAAGAAAAGTGCTTACCTTGGTTGTGGCAGAAATGACACTGGGATGCCGGGGCAGAATGCTGAGCGCTTAATTTGAAGCAAGTCCTTGCTCTGTGGATGCCATTATTAGGGCTGCAGTAGGAGGCATCTGGTCATGTAGGCAGGGCAATTGTATTCATCTAATGTATAGCAGTTAATACACTGCAGCTCAGTGTGAACTGGAACCCCTTGTTGTAGAGAAGCCCTTAAGTATTTAAATACTCAGGTCCCTCTTATTGAAACGTCTTAAGAGTCCAACTCGGCCTCCGCGTGGTGACTATTTCATGAGGAAATTTTCCTCATGAAACTGCATTACATTTCATCCTAATTAGCGCTGCTGCTGTAGCCTTAGTAAAGAAACATTAGATTAAGAAGTACCAGAGGCTGAGCGCCCACATCCTCTCCTACAGGAATTAAATCCATTTCAGTCTTACAGTATTCACACAATTGATTTAATTTGGCCTCTTTCTCTAGATGATGGCAGCAGTGTAGTAGGAAGCTCTTGCCATTATTACTCGTGTTTTACTCCAGAGCTGTATCTGGTTTGAGTGCTGTCAGGGTAGCGTTTCTTATTAGCCCCGGAGTAAAGCAAACACGCTATTTCAGTAGCAAAGAAATTAAAGGTTAGTCAATAAATAGCAGTTACCGGTAACAAATTAAGATGAGAAACGTTTTATTGTGGAAATAGGAATGAATGTTTCCTACTGTGAAATTGAATTTTTTTTTATTGAAATCAAATATATAATTAAGATATTATTATGCACAGAAAAGGTTAGAAACCTTAACATCTTTTGTCCATAAGCCAAATATTGTAGTATGTTGATATCCATGCTGTGAGTTCCCCATTACTGCTCTGCCAGTAATTTCAACCTGGCATCTAGACTAAATTGCCTCCCTGGGAGCCAAGAGGAAACACAGTTGATATGTGATCTCGGGCACGGGCCTTTCTTGAATGAATAAAAGCACTGTCACATTTCACGAAATTACATCTGCTGGTTTTACGCCGTGATCATCTCTGAATGAGGGAGAGGGCAGAGCTCTTCTAAGTCATGGCGCAGACTGCTATTCGGAAGGAGCTTGATGGGATTTTACAGACTCTTGTAGCTCCGTGCGGATAAGTTTCAGGTGCATGACAGAAACTGAAAGCAAGGTGACGATGATGACACGTCTACGCGGTAATTTTGAAGTAGGTATTAAAAAACACGCACAACATGCAGGTTGCTAGCTAAAGCTTGCTGCCCAGCCCCAGAGCAGCGTGTTCTGCGAATGAACAAATGCGACAAGGGTCTGCAATGCCGAAAATGCAGTTGTCTAACCTTCTCTTCCCTGAGCAGGGCTGCGGGTTGCCTTCAGGCACTCTGCTCCAGTGGCCTCGGTAAACGCATCCGAGCCGGTGTGTGCTGAGCCTGTCCCACAGTGCAGCAGCCGGTCCTGTACATCCCGTCAAGGTCACCAAGAGCATCCCCAACCCGTGGTCCCCCAGGCTTTGCCACCCCTGTGGGGACCTGAAGTCATTGTGGTGCTGGAGGATTGTTTCCCCTTGCCTGGAGTAGTGGGGCCAGTACGAGAAGGAACCAGAATCCTCTGCACCTTGTTCTCTGTGGCGATAAGAGTATCTAAAGCACATGCTGATACTTGAGTCGTGGAAAAAAAGGGAGAAAACCCCACTGGTTTGGAGCAGTTACTTTAATAGGTGAAACTTCAAGAGTGGTGAATTTTAAAATCTGTTACTAAACTGGACAAAATCATGCTTTATGCCTCTCTTATTGCTGGAGCATCGTTGCCACTTCAGCCTGAGCTCTGTAACTGTGTGTGTGTGTTGGGGGTTTTTTTCTACTCCATTCCTCATTTCCTTAAAGAGCTGATTCATTGATTTATTGGGTACAAACTACAAAGCTAAGTATTTTTCAGGATGTAAGTTGTAGTGGTTGTGAGAAGGAATAAGACTATAATTCTCCCCCACTTTATTTCACTGAAGTATTTTCAGAGGGGAGGGAAGGACGTATTCTTTCCATTAGACCTCTCCTTTCTTAATCACCATTCCCTAATTAATTCCCTGGTTAAATATAAAGCAAGCATTACCTTTGAATAATGTTTTCCTGTGTGATTAAGTAAAGAAGAATTCCTTTCTTTTGTGTGATGACTCATCGCCAGGGGATGTGGAGGGAGCCTGAGGGTGGATATTTGAGACTTTGGTCCCAGGTGCTCCTGTACCTTTGAGCTGTGTTTGCTGTCAGTCCAGAGGTGGGAGGCAGAGGTGATATCACGTATCAGCTGCGCACAAAGAAAACCCTCTCTCTTGTGAAGCCACGTCGCTAGTACGGCTTTGGTTTCTCCTGGTGGAGAACTGACTCTGGCTCACAGAAATGCAAAGCTCTAGACAACACGTACAGCTAGCAGAAATGTAAATTGTCATTCTTGCCGGCACATCGTGTATAACCATCTTTTTGTGGCACAAGGCGTTTCCTTTGGTGTCCAAGCTGACCCAAAAATGTTCCCTTTCTTTGCACGCAGCACTCTCTAGTTCCTCTCCCTGCACCAGTTTGCAAGCCTTTGACTTGTAGCAATACAGCTGTGTTGGGTCACACCGCAAACCACATGTCTGAAAGGAGCGAGGTTAAAAATGAAAGGCTCTGGAACAAAAAAGGAGGTTGCGGTAGTGAGCGAGGGCATGGCAGAGAGGCAGGGGAGGGCAGGGCAGGGTTTATGTTGGCCAAGCTTATTTTACTACTGAAGAAGCATTGTCTCGCTCTACCCAGAGAATATGACTTGTTTTGCTTTACCATACTAACTTATGGCATAAATTTTTAGCTCATGGCATTAATTTTTAGCTCAAAAGGCAGTTTTCATCATGATTCTGGGCTCAAATGTTGCTCATAGTTCAAGACGAGAAAAAGAATGTGGCTTTATTAACATGGCAGCAAGGAAAACATATGGAATATGTTTCATATAATGACATGAAAACGCCTGTGAATTCAGTGCTGTAACAGCGAAGGCTACAACGTGTAATCTCTGGGTGTTGAAAACCAGGCATTTAAAAACACCCTTGGTTTTGATAAAAAGTTCGGCAAACAGAAATCCCACTGATGATTTTTTTTTTCCCTCTCTTTCTTTTGTCTTGCAGGCATTTCCCTGTATTTCAACGGGAATTTATGGTGAGTAAGACCTTAGATGTCACTTACTGCTAACTCAGTCTTTGTTTTCCCTATTATTACTCTTTTAAACAGCGATATTTCGTATCAGATGTCTCCTCAGTCATTTCAGCTAGCAAATCTGTTTATACTGTGTTAAATAACAGAGACCCAAAGCTTTTGACTGTGGCTGGATGCTGGTGTGCTGATAAGTGGAATACTGCTGTGCAGCCCTTAGCACAACCCTTAGCCTGTGAGCTGAGGCCCACAACTATGATTACACTTCTGCAGCTCTGGTGACTCTTAAGCACACTGCTGTGATTTCAACAGAGAAAAATAGAGTTTTGGCAAAATTTTCTATCCAGAAGGCAAGTAAGCAAGACTCCTCAATGCCCAGGGTGGGCAAAAAGTATGTTTTCCTCAAGCAAACGTGCTGGAATAACATGAAATTGTCTTGGCTCCCTTGAGTTGCGCTTCCATGTTTTTAGTTTATTAATTTACATGCAAATTCATACCGCCTGAAGAGCTGGAGGGAAAGGGTTATTTTAAAAGTTTGTTACTTGCTTTGTTGTAATCTTAGGGCAATTCATCACTAATACACAGCTGCTTTATGGTTGATATTGTGGAAGAAGTGGGCGTGATATTTGAAGGAAGAAAAAGGCAAGCGGTTAAATATTTAGAAAAAATATGGAGAAATTTATGAGAGAATATGCAATTTTTTTTAAAAAAAAATCCTTTAAAAATAGCATAGGCTGATTTTTCTTTCGTTCAGATTCAATAAATGCATAGAAATGGTGGTGGGTTGGATTACTTGTACAATTCAAGGGTTTCAGAGAAACAAGCTAAGCAGCAGTCAATAGAAAAAATGCCGTCATCACGTACCACCATAGTATGTCATAGCTGCTGCTGCGTGAAAAGTAAAAGTTGCTGTGCGTTACTAAGTTAATTTGAGTTTTGACTACTCAGGACTACTACAGAAGCAGGAAAAAAAACAGTGACAGGAATATTTAGAGTTGTTTCTTCTTTTTCAAGGACCTCTTATTTAAAATGGATTGTTTGATGATTGTAAATGTGAATTAGGCTTCAGAAGGTAGAATCTAAATTACTTTGGGTGCTGTATCCTTTTCTACTTGAACTGCAATTTCATTATTGCAGAAGAACATGTAGAGGCTGTTTCCACAAACACTTTATGTCACCGAATATGAATCAAGTTTCAGATAAAGCTCGGCCTTGGTCCTCAGTTCAGGTCCCCCTCTGGAACTCTCAGGGGAGCTCTGCATTTTAGTGCTTGACTCTTTGGCTTAAATCTTGATCTTTAACATAGACACAATTATTGTATTAGTTTGCAAAACCAGACCAGACATGGTCTAAGTACATGGAAATTACTAGGAAGTGGAACGCACAAATAATAATAGTTCATTTCATTTTAGAATTGGCCTAGTTAATAGAAAGGGTCTCAGCAGGTGAGGAATATGGTTCCCTGAAGTCAGTAGAGAAAGTTGAAAAGGATCTCTGGTAGGAATCTTGAGTTTTCTTTTCCTGAGGCAACGGATTGAAGTTAGCATTGATTTTAACTGGAAACATTAGATACTGTGGCAGATGCTATTTCAGTAATTGTTTGCTGGTTTCACCTTTAGAAGTGAATTAAGGCACATTTCTGCTAAAACACTCTGGGTTTCTGAGGCTGCTTTTTGTTTGTTTCTTTTGGGAATATAATCTTTAATTGATTTTACTGTTTATGTTTTAATAAATACTTTCTATTCCTCAGTGAAAAAAATACTCAGCTTGGGGGAAAGGAGAAAGAACCTTCTTTCCAGCCTCTGACATACTGCCCGAGAGTCGTAATTAAACAGTCAACCCTGCATCAGGTGTCAATATTTTCAGTAATGTTTGATAGCAATTGCAGTGCTAAAATTAGGCCATGTGACGTGTTTGACGTGTAAAGTACACCCAAAACCCACAAAGCTATGCTTTCATCTTTCTGGTTCGTTGGGATTTTCCTACTCAATTCGTTCGCATTCCTTTAGATAAAGTCAGTGTCTAGACAAGCAAGTGGATCAACTTCATTCCTGGTGGCCTAGCTGATTAGTATTGCGTTATGCACTGTGCGGTTAGCACGGGGCTATCCCAACGGAATGTTATTGAAGGAACATACAGCTTTGATTTCTCAGCCCAGATCTATACGAACAAATGCTGTCCCTTCAGAAACGCTTGTCTGAGAACTGGGTTTCACCTCCAAATGGAAGTGGACAAATTTGCAAGAGATCAACTGAGTTGCATCTGATTGTAGAATCTGGATTGCTTTCTGCTCCAAATTCTTGTAAATGCTTAATTTTTTTCCTGTTCTATTATTATTAGGAGAGAGTAGTCACACTTCTCTGGAGGGCAATCCTTTCCTGTTTGCATCACTGCAGAGCACTCCTTTTCTCCCATAAAAAGGAAACTGGGAAGAAACAAGCAAGCAAACCTCTTTCCAGAGGTTTTGGCCAAGGGCAGATTGCTTTTCGTGAGAGGGTGTTGGATAGAGAAAAGATCTGCCTTTCCTCCCCAAACACTTCCCTGACGCTCCATCTCCACCCGTAGCACTGTGGATGTTCCAGCTTGAATGAGTTAGAGCCCCGAGAAGGCCGTTTGCCATTAAGACGCTGTGCCAGGAGTCAAAACTTTGATTTTAATATGCTCCTATTTAAAGAGGGCTGGCAACAAATTCACTCATGGGGGATCTTTCTTTTAGAAGTCTGATAGCTTCAAATGAGGGATGAAATCTTTTAAAGAATGAAGTAGAAAGGAGCCAATGCTGAATGTTTGTAAGGAGCAGAAAACAAGAAAAGGTCTGCCCACAGGCACTTTGGAGAAGAAAAGAAGTGTTATCTTTTCCCAAGAGATCCCTGTCACCTCTAATATGCTTATAAACTGATAAATCAGACTAAGAAAACAAAGGTTCTGAAGACTTATATCCCCATGGACCCCTGGGTTACTCTCTTCTGTTGTCATAAATGCGTTCCTTGATAACAAGAGTGTGAAGTTTCATAAACAAACCTGCTTCAGGAGGAGTACAGGGGACTCGCATCATTCCTGTATCGTTGAGGAGGTACTGGAGTATCAAGCCGTGGATCCTCAGTAGCTGCTCAGTAAGACTCAAACATGAGCAAGCCTTACCCCTTACCCCTTACCTAGCCTTACCCACTGTTCTTTCTAGGCTGGCTAGATTTTTAGGGAGTCTTTCTCTTTTTTTCAAAGCAATTTTCTTCCCTGTTTAAAAAAAAAAAAAAAGTGGTAAAACTACAGATAAATCTGTAGTCCGAAGGGTAAAAACTGTTATTTTAGGCTATAGTGTGTCAAATATTCACCTTATACACTGTGAATCATCATTTACACATCCACTTTCCCCATAATTACCATCTTGTTATGTCTGAGGTACTGCCAGAAGGGAAAAAAAAGTGACTTTCTTCAGTAGGTTTTATGGAAGAGCACCTCATTATCGTGTCTTTAAGAAGCTATCCACAAATTCTGGTGTTTGCAGCCTGCAAAGTGAACAGGAATGTCTGATAGAGTGCTGCAAACCTTACGAGCTGCAAAATTAAAACAAGGCTCTGCAGATGGATGTGAGAAAACAGGAATTTTAATGTTTGTCGCAATACTCTGTTGAGAGATAATTATGGGGTGGACTACATCTGGAAGGAGTTGAAGATGTTATGGTCTATGCACACCTATTTGTTCTTCTTACTGTTCTTTTACAGTAATATAGGGTTTGGCTTCTGTTCCTAGAGACTTATGTTGGCTACATAAGCTGCTCTCTGGCAACATAAGCAAGTATTTAAATGTTATTTTAAACTTAAGGAAGGGGGGTGGGGGGTGAAGATAAAGAGAATTCTCCAGTTGGTATTTCTTTTTGTCTGTACGTCAGTGTAGCTGTATATTTTACCTTAGCTTGACTTTCACTAAAATGCTATCATCTATCCTTTGTGAGGAAAAAAACCCCAATGGCAGCTCTTAGGTTTTGTTATGAATGGATGTTTGCATTTCTGCTAAAAACACAGGGAGAGAAGGGGAAAGAAAAAGACTAAAAGCCATGAGAGTGCAGAATGTCTGCGGTGATTTAGGCGGTGGAAGCGCAGAGGTTCACCGCATTTCTAACGCCTTTATTACATTGGAATGAGACTTGTTTCTTTTAGAATCAGGCCACTTACGCTTACTTGGAGCTTTTGGCCTGGTCGTGGCAAAACATTGCAAGGTTAAATTTATTATGTGTTGCTAAAGGAGAGTCTGAAGTGCAAGCTTAGAAAGCAAGGAAAGAAAAAAAAAAAAAAAAGAGCAAAGTATGCAGTGTGTATAGGAAATAGAAGCATATATGTTCTCAAAGCAGGATGCAGGGGAGGTATTGCAGATCCTCTGCTCTGCTTTGTCTTCGTCTGGGGAGAGAAGTCCCCTGGTCGAGTGCCAGCTCATGTCACAGCTGTCCTGACCTCCAGCGCGTCCTCCGCAGTATCCAAAGAACAATTCATCCTGCCAATCCGCAGAGGGCTGGGAGCGTATCCATCAGCTCTTCCCCCCGTGAGGTGATCCAAGATAGATTAGAACAAGGGATTAACCGACAGGTGCGCTACTGAAGGATTATAAAAGCCCTCTGAAAATCTGAGTCAGAGGACTAAACCAAACGTTTTCAAAGGCAGAATAAATTCCTGACATGGGGCTAAAGGTTGAGGCAATCTATTTCCATCTTTCCCATCTGTTTCTTCTCATTTTCTGTTGGTGTTTCATTCCGAAGATACATATTTCTTTAATGAGCAATTCTAATAAGGGTTGCACTGTCATCTTTAGGAGTTAGCTTTACATTTTTCAGAGCCACTATACACAAATCTATAATAAGTAACCACGAAGCAGTCTTGTATTTATCTCCAGTCTGGTGCTTTGAGTCCCTGTAACCATCACAATGACCTGATGCTGTACGTAACCAGCAGCATTTGAATATTGTGATGTCTGTGGTGACCCAGGAAAATAGATATTATCATATAAAGTCTCTGTGATGAGGGAGGGAAGAAAGAAATCCAGCCGGTCGCAGAAGGAAAGTTCCCATTAAGGAGATTGTCTCTTATTACTAAGCTAATTTTTTTAACCTGATCAGCAGCTCCTCATCACTCAGCTCAGACTACATCAACTTTGTTGACACTACTGTGTGGTTTTAACAGTCATTTTTTGTAACTCATTGGGAAGTTAATTTCATTTTGTTATTTACTCTATAATTTCTGTAATGTGATATTTTAGCAAAAATTAAGATGTATGATAACTCATTTTTTGTTGCTTCTTCTGGGACTGATCACCAGTTAACTGAGAGTATTATTAAAATTAATAATAGTAACAGCTATGAAATGACTATTATAATATTCAAGGAATCCTAGAAATCTAATTACTACTTGTATAAAAATTTGTTGCATGCATTATTTAACAGTGTTCTTATTTCAGACAGTGCAGTGTCCATGATACTAATTGCTCTCTTCCCATATTTTAAATACTAAAAAATTATTACTGGAAAGTGTAAATCATTGAGCTCTCAACAGTCTAAAATTAACATTGGTATGACATACTTAGCAGGGAGAAGCTCAAACTTGATTCCAGATGAGAGCCTTAATAAGCTCACTTCTTCAGTGCAAATTGGCATTTTATGGCTATTGTAGTCAGACTATCTAGAATTCTGCCTATTCTGAAGTTCTTGCTGACTGGTCCAACTTACAGCCTTTCCCCTGAATAGTAGAGGACAAATCCTGTCCTTCATTAGAACGGTGTTTAGTGACTGTCTCTAAAAATTTCCCTTCGAAAGCTTAGACTGAACACTGAATACTCAGTTGCCTCGTGGCCTTGCTTTTTGGCTTTTTCCTTTTCTTTTTAGGAAGAGACAGAGAGTTTACGTAGTTAGGTTTTTTTCTTTTAAAATGAGAAGGATTACGATAAACTTAAGGCTTTGTAAAGTCTGGAAAGCCTGGCTCTTTTGTTAGGCTCACTGCCTGAGTTTATATTTGCATATATTTATTGCCCCCTTCCATTTTGCAACTTCTTCCCACAGTCTTTAACCCTCACTGTCTTGGTTCTGCTCTACAAGAAACAATTGTCTGCCTGTTCTCTTGCTCTTATTTCATGGTGGCTTACATCTCGAAGCTCCTAGCATAGCTCATGGCTCATTGCTTTTGCAATAAGCGATATATATACATGCAGACTGTTGAAGAAAAGCCAGTAACCTCTCGAAAGGCATCAAAACCATGCTGCACTTTGGGTGCTTTTCCTCTTTTTTCCTTTCACTTTTTGTATTTTTTTTTTTTCTGAGGCAAACTACTATGCAAAGCATAAAAGAGTTGGAAAAGATCTCTGGTATTCAGAAAACATCTTGCTGATATCACAAACAGGGCTCCAGCTGGTCAGATATGATGTTTGTTTTGGTATTTGTGGTTTTCCATTCAAAGAATTAAGAATGTCTCCATTACCATGATGAAAGTTAAAACTGTGCATTGTTACATACCAACAGTATCACTTAATTCCCTTTTCTAAACTTTCTTGGATGATGTCAATAAGATAATCTATGTGTTTGTTCTATGGCTTTAGAATCAGGAAAAGCTAAAGCTCTTTGAAGCTAATTTATTAAGAAATGAATTTAAGTAAGAAAATAAAGTTAGATGGACCTTGTCCTAGAGACATTAAATTAACATGATAGGTGAAGTACAAAATGCTTCTTGGTAAAAGGCCCAATTACCATTGTCCAAAACTTACTTTGATGTAATTTTGTCCCTCCCCCCAGAAAGAAAGCATGTCTCTCAAACTAAACTTGGAGCCCAGTCCATTAGTGAGTTCCACCATTTGCGTTGGCTTTAATGAGCATGGAACGTCCCACACCATCACAAAAGCAGCCAGCAGCAGAAAGATGCCCGAGTTCAAAATGATGCAGTTTTACTTTATTTAGCTTTAAATGTAGATAAAGAAATGAACTGCCCCAAGTTAACTTAAAAATAACCGTCTCAAAGAGTTAAGAGGCTCCTAGCAACTAGTCTAAGTGTTTGGATACCTATTCAGATAATTAAATCAACCAGTTAAATGTGTAAATTGCTCTTATGACTACTTCTCTACATTTATATTTCATCTTGAGAAGTCAGCATTCAGAAGAAAAGACAAAGATGTGCTCCCTGGGGGGGTTCTCTGAGGCCCTGAGTAATGTCATCCAAGTTTGAAATTGTTCCTGCTTTGAGCAGAAAGTTGGACCAGGTAACCTCCAGAGGTGCCGTTGCCCTTCCAACCTGGATTTTTCTGTGATTCCAAGCTCCTTACATGTTTTCTTCATTGACAAGTGAGATTCGTATCAGAGAATCACACCATTACTTTAGATTCCTTGGTGAGATCTTATCTGGTGATATCGCAAAGCAGGTTTTCTTTCCAGAAGGAAAACATTGTGTTCTTGTGGGTGTCTTTCAACCATATTCATGATTAAATGTAGTGTGACAACTTAGTAATTATACGAACATCTTTTCCATGCCTTCCCCATTTCTACAGAAAATGTTGTATATGAAGTATGTTACCTCTGAGTTTTAAACACGTTATAAAAAGACAGACAGCTAGTTTAATGGTTTCAGTCAAATTTCATGATGCAACTGAGCTTCTTTGAAAGGAGGAAGTTGATATAAAATTAATCTAGTTAAAGAAGAATAGGTATCATCTTGACAGCTGTAAAACTACTCCTGGGTTTGAAAACTTGCACTAGAGCTGATGTGTGTCGTATTAGCAGTGATTACATTTACCCGTGCACTGTGGCATAACTAGTCTTGTATGTAATCTTAGTTACACAGCACAAATTCCCACAAATTCTCTACACTTCAGCGGCTAGAAAAAGATCTAAAAAGTGTCTGGGGTAAGATTTTCAGTCCTAGATTGTCACCCACAGTCATTTTAATGTTGAACAGTTGTTTTATCTGACGTTTACAAATGAAAACTTTTAAGTATATTCAGTTAAAAATGAAGCCCACTCACAGCTTAAAACTTACTCCTCGAGAACAGAATGCACATACTAGTCTGTACGGGTATGTCCTTGGTTTGTAAAAGCCTGGAGACAGTAAAGTTGACTAGGAATAATATTTGTAGTCTGACGTATATCAATGACTTGTAACACAAAGGCATTAACTGTATCTTATTGAACTTCTGTGCCTGTGTTAGCTAGTATATGCCTTGGGAAAACAGCTCTCCTTATTCTTTCCTTATTGCTAGCACACAGTGATATTCCGGTCTGGCCTGGCCACGGAATATTGTGGACCTGCCCCTTATTTGTTCTGGTTTTGTTCTCCATAGCAGATGATGTGTCTTGCTGTGTATCTATACAGTACCTATCATAATGCACCTAGTCAGTGTTGGAGACCCTAAATACTACCTCAGTACAAATACAGAAAGTCACCATGTACATAATTTTTCTCTACGTTACCGAAATCATCTCTCATTCTTATGTTTGGAGTCTGAAGGTTGCTTCAAGGAGTGTGGAAGAAGTATCTGTGAGAATATTGGGGCTTTTAGATGGCCTGTGAGAGGTAAAAATGTATTGATGTTAGGGCACGTACTTTCTCTTTCTCCTGAAACGAAAGAAAAGATCAACAGAATAGATTTGCTATTGAGAGTCTCACCGAAGTACCTGAAAGACAATTTAAAGGTGTGTCTGCCTCCAAGGGTCGTTCACTGTGTTGTCCTTTTTTCTGCATCTTTGTTAGACAGGAATGCTACCATATATCATTGGAAAGGGCAACTGCCGCTGAGGCAGAAGAAGAATAGCAAAGTCGGAGGATTCAGTGTAACAAATGACTAATCCTATTTACAAGAGGTATTCTGCGGTTCTGCACACCACGGGTCTTGGTGGTGGTGGTGGTAATGGAAGGCCACCTTGGGCCTGCAAGAGAGCGGTGCCTTTTTGTCTTCAGAATGTGTTTAAATCCATTGTGAGCTGCTGACTGCTCACCTTTCTTCTGTCTGAAGACGTGGTACCCAAAACAATAGTATAAAATACGATGAGTTACAATAATGGAAGGTAGCATCTATTGCAGTTGTCTGAATTTTTTTGAGGGAAAGAGATTTTTTTTTTTTTTAAGCTGAATTTCTAAGGTAATAGAACGGTAGGTTCGTACACATGAATTTATGTAACTTGAGTAATTTTCTAGTGGTTGTACCAATGCATAAAATTAATTGTGTGCGTGCATTGTTGGGAATGAGGCATTATTTATCAAATTCCATATTCATAATTATTAATAAAAATCAGGTTGTTGTGGAATTGTTTCCTCTGATTAAATCTATCGGAACACGATTATTCAACTTAAGCTAGTTGTATATATCAATGAAATATCGAACAGCTTGAGAGAACACAAGGTTTACAGCAGAGGAAATGCAGCAAGAGGTAAAAATTTACTTTTCTGTGAGTACTGTTCAGGAGAAAGCTTGAATGCTCTTAAGAGCTTCTGTACAGAGCAGAATCGTTGCTGGTTCTGTTTACTTAGCAGTAATGGTATACATATTAAATTCCCCTTCAGGCTTACCCAGGGTGAGACGTTCAGAAACAAACGTGCACCTTGTTGAAGAGTGTTAAGTCAGAAGTTCAGTATGTCTTAACAAGGTGACTGCAAAAATAAATGTGGATGGCCTTTTTATGTACCTGCCAGGCAGGATAGAAGTCAACCATTTACTGATAGAGCTGGTTAGAGAGGGAGGGTGGGAAAAGTCACCTTCTGCTTTAAAATACACTTTGAGTTAGGTTTCTGCTCAATAGAGCTGAATTCAGTTTATTTCTGAGCTGTCACTACAGCAGAATAGCACCGGTTCGAGGGGTATTCTGTGAGAAGACTAACTGTAATTGGCAATCCATTTCTTCATTTCCATGCCATAGCCAACCTTGACAAATTAATCACAATCAAATACCGGCTGCGGGAAGGGGGCGACCTATGTAGCACGGAAGAAAAATGAGGCCTCATGCTGGCATGACAGACTAATCTCTCAATTCACCCCGTTAGACTGAACCAGAGGACTCGTTGGTGTGCCTGTCACCAGCACCACCCATACACAAACACTTCACTCCCGGCGCAAGGGTTTGGCGGGTGCGATAAAGGTTATTGAGTGCCACCCACCACCTCGTCAATCTCTGCTGTGGGACGGGGATCGCCTGGATTACTCCTGAGGAGGAAGAGTCACCGTGCCGTGGCTTACAAAATGCCTGGAGAGAGCTCAACCCCAATTCTGTTGTGAGGAGTGATTTTTTTTTTTGTGTCTGATCCCATAGGAACCGAAATGGCTCCTCAGTTTGGGTGGACATGTTATGGCTACTGCACAAGAAGGCTGTCACAGCAGTGATTGTTTCTAGCAGGTCAGAGCGAGGATAACTAGCCTGTGAAGTTGTCCCAGGGAATAGGACCTAGGCTGGTTCCAGATGGAAAGGAAAAAAATGTCAGCCTAAAGAGTTAGATTTACTCTGTCAGCTATGGAAAAAAACTTGAGATCTTTTGGTAGATGTTTTAGTTTACTTCTTAGGCAATTCTTGGAAGGGTGCAGCAGGTATCTGGTTCTAGGGTTATATTTGGAATACGAGACCCTATTTTAACTGACCGACTCGTAATAATGTTCTTTATACTATCTACTGCTATGACTTTAGGTTTTCATCTGGTAACTAAAGTGGAAACAGCTAAATTCATGCTGGAGTAAATCAATATACCTTGGTTTCAGAGAAGCTTAGAGTGGTTTGCACTAGCTGTGAAATATTCCATTGCATTTAGAGGAACAGATGTAGCTTTTTGTAATTGACCCTATTCGCTTTGACTCTAACTTCATTGACTTCAGCAGAGAAGAAATCTGTCCAGTGTCCTTTCTTATATTGTTGATTTTGAGCAGAAAAGACTTTATCGCACCTTTCTTGAAAGAGTATCTACCCCCTTGTAAGGAACATTACTTTAAAGTCTGATTTGTAAATGATTTGTGTCTGTCTCTTTTTTTATTTCTTTCAGCATATTACTTTTATGTGGAGTGCTTGCTTTCTTATATATTACTAGATGTCAAACTATCATTTTCCAATCGAGTTTTGGACAATGCAGCATATCACACTTTTCCTCTTTTTCCCTTCTTTCTGTGATGTTTGAAAGATCCCTTTAAGAGAAATACTGTATAATCCTATTTATAGGGTAATAATTTACTGTATGTGATGTTGTGGCAGTGGAAGACTTTCTGTCCCCTTCTATTTTCATTTCCCTCTGGAATAAGAACATTAAACCTTCACTGTCGAGGAGTTGGAAGTATCCCATATGGAAAATATCATCTTTCATCACATATTGTGACTTGTTCTGTCAAAAAACAAATTCTGGTTTGCTTAGTCAAAGGGAGTAGCACTTACAGGTTATTTGTTGAGGAAGGTACTGTTGATTGTGAACAATGTTATGCTGATCCTGCATGGGGAGGGCCTGGTTCAGACATCGCTGAGCTAAATAAGAGCCAGTATAAATGTCAGCACCTTGTTCCAGCCGGCAAGCGGGTAACGCGTTTTCTGGGTCCATTTTCCTGTTTCTCGTTTTTCATGATCAAAAGTGTGTTTCTAAAACGGCGAAGATGAGTGTGAACTGTTGGGCATTCTGATAAGAAAATTACAGAATAGGGAGATCTAGAACCTAATCTTAAAAAAACCCCCAAACTCACACAAACCCCTCCCCCCCAAAATATAGTTGCATCCTTAGGATAAGAGCAAATCGGCTGTTCCAGCGGTGACCAACGTGTGGTGCGTAGTTTAAGCTTTATGTACCAGTTCATTATCCAGTGTTGGAACAAAAGCAGTATCGGTTTTATGCAGAATGCGTATCTGTGCAAATTGCCCAGCGTAGGCTGTGAGCTGTAGACAGTGCAGTCATAATAGCTTTTCAACTGATGCAGTTTTATGGCTTCAGAACATTAATCATTTTCTTATGCCTTTAATTACTGTAAAGTAGTTATATTTGTGTCCATAATAGATGCTAAACATTATGCCACTGATAGGTTTTTAACCATTCTTTTTGTTGTAGCTAGTAAACACAATAAAGCAGACCATTATGAGTTCAGAACTTTTTTTTTCTGAGCTGAGTGCCATTAGGAACATTACTGCTGTAAGGCCAACAACATTTTGAGCTTTATTTGCTAGCTGATTGTAGTCTTCGGGGTTGTTGGGTTTTTTTCTGGCTTTAAGAATGAGAGAAAAGAACAATTCAGTTGCTAAACAGGCATTGCTTAATTAAGAGAAGATGATTGTTGTCCCTTTTAGAGAAACAAAGCCTAGTTCCCAAGGTGAGGAAGAAAGGAAAAGTCACTGCATTTTCCACAGTACTAAGTACAACACAGAAGAAAACAGTGGTGGTGCTTAAATGCTGGCCATGTTGGTCAGGAATCTTCTGGTTTATTTTGCTGTCCACTTCATAAACTATAATTTACTAGTTATCAGTAAAGCAATAGTTTACTGATGTATAGTTGGCTCTTCACAAAGGAAGATGTGAGATTTAAAGCTCATTTGTAGTCAAAGCTCTCAGCCATGATGAAGGTAATGAGGGTGCATATTGGCAATGCTTCCATGTCATTCCTAATGAGGATTTTGGGTTGTGTAATCTTATATCAGTCTTGCGTTTGTGTGGCCTGTTTAATTGTCACCGTTTTATTGAATATAGGTAATCGGAAGCAGTGATTTTATTTGCCATGCTTGGCAAGCGAGAAATAGAAAATGTGCAATTGGCAAACTTGAATGTCCAGGAATCTCTAGCTGTTTAATTTATGTGCATACCCAAGGTTTTTTCAACTTCCACGTATATTTTCAGTTGTTGTTTTTCAAAATTGTGCATAAGTGACATGGAAATATTTAAGTTTTCTACTATTGAATTTCTTTAATAATGCCAGTATATTCAAAATTGTCTCACCAAGGGCAGTCAGTGATGTTCTAGTTGTGGAATCTCATGCATTTGATGGTAAAGAATTAACATCCAAATCCTTTCTTAGCTTGTTTCATGTTTTCAAGCTTTTTTTCCCTAGTGGTTGACCTTCTTCTGAGTTTCCCATGTTGATTACGTGGCATTTATGCTGACCTTACTAAGCTAAATGCTTTCTGAAAAAGAATAGATAGAAATGTTCCACCAGCACTTACACCAATAAAACATAGACTTGTAGTTCATAAACATATATTATGTTTAAATTACATATGATTTCAAGAGGTTATATACTTTTAAAAAATTACATTGGATAATGAGTATGTTTACTTAACAGACCAATTTTCACAAATTGTTAAAGTGTTGCAATATCAAAGCTTCCAGCTAGGAAGAGGTCACCTTGATATTTGCACTGAATATATTTCAGCCTTGGCTCCGCATTTTATCATTCTTGGTGTCTTTAAGTTTTCTCTTACCTCCACAATTTTTTTTAATCTACTTATTTTTATTATTTGTTTTTATGACTCTTCCTGTCAACATATTTCACTGGTTTTCTACTTACTAAACAAAATGGTTCTGCCTGAATTTCACGTGTAGTCTTAATTTTTTAACTTTTAATGTATGATCCCTGCTATTTAGGTTACTCTGTATTTATTGCTTGTTTCTATCACTGCCTACTAAATACATTAATGTCTGTGGGTCTCTAAATTATAAGGCTCCTCTCTTCCCCTAAAATGTCAGATATTATGTTGAAACTCTTTTCCTTTTCCTTCGCGACAGATCTAAATATCCACTTAGTAAATGCTTGGAGGTAAGCATGTGCTTCAGTCCAATTCTGAATTATCTGTCTGTAATTTTCAGGTCTTAAGACAATATCACATTAATACTCATTAGCTGCAGCTATTGAAAAGATACTTTGCTTTAAAAAAAAACCCAACCAAAACCACAAAGCTGCCACCACCAAAACATCCAAGCAATCCTATCTAAGCGCTGTCTATTCCAGTTCCACCTGCTGTGAGAGCGCCTGCCCTCCGCCAGCTCCCTCCACCAGCTCCCTCTGTCACCCCAAGTCAGGACTCACAACCTCAGGTCTGTCGGTCTGCCTGCTTGACTGTGTGACTCTTTGCTAATCAATTCCAATCCCAATGAACGTGGCTGGAAAAAAAAAAACAAAACCTAGATTGAAGCTAACCCATCCTGCTTGCTTTGGACCAAAATCAAGGATGTTCACACAAATGTTTTGGCCAGCAGGTCTGAGTGTGGGGTAACTCCTGTGGAACAGAGATGAGTTGCTTGAGGTGGTAGCATCTTTGTTTGTTAAAACTGGTTTTAGAAGGTGATGCTTTTCCACGCTCTGAACTTGCTTTGTTAAAATCGGTGTGTGGGCTTTTTAAATTTGTTTACTGAATTTTCAGAAGTACCTCAATCCTTTTGAATCCTCAGTTATTTTCAGCTGGTGGTATTATCCCACTCTTATATACACAGCACGTGAAAAAGATACATGTAGACTCTGATGGCAAACATCAGATCCATATTAAAATGTAAGCACAAGAAGTGGCACAGAAGTTCACACTCTCATTGCTTCCTCCATTGACTTAGTACTACAATTGCACGCTAGCTCTTTCTTCAAATAGTGTTCTAAGCAGTTTTGAAACTGTTTTACAAAAGCTAGTCTCTACAAATGCTATCCTCAGCATTTTTTCCCCCTCCTTCCTGCTCTTTCACTCTGTACAGAGAAATTTTTCCCAAATTTCTATTGGTGAGGGTGGTTCTTAATTTGAGTTAATTTCCCTTCTTTTGGTGTTGGCATGAACTCAGGTACTTTGTAGCAATTAGTCTTTCTGTTTGTTCAAATTCATTTGTGCCCTAGAGGTTTAAATTGTAATCTCCTATTTTCTGAGGAATACAAATCCTCCTTCTTTAACCCTTCTGAATTTTGGAGATCCTTCTTTTGTTTGGATTTCCGCTACTTTTCTGTCTCTGTTCCTAGAATACTTTTGCGTTAAACACAGAGTGCTGTACATATGATGGTTTTAACATGGCTTGATTAGTATCTATTACAGTGTTAGTATAATTTGTTTTGGTTTTGCTTAACTATTTTAGATAGCCACTGCACCTTTGTTTGCTTTTTGAAGTAATTTAAAGTGGTGATGTTCAGACTTTCAGTGGCATAAAGCTACAAAGTTTGCCTGTTACTCTTTTCCTGTCTCTAGGCAGTTCCTGTAAATTCAGAAGCTTCTATTTGCATAAGCATCAAGCTGCATGAGATTATTTCGCAAAGCTCATATAAATATGTATAATTCAAATAAGCATAGATATTGTTCCCATTGGTTTTGTCTCATCAGTACTGTAAGTTTTCTTGAGTTGTTGAGGAGGTCGTCCTTTCTCGAGCAATTCATTCATAAAAATCAACTTTGCTTCTTGTAGAATGTCAGCCCGTTAGTTTTGCAAATCTAACTGGAGAAGTCTAACTAGAATTGCCTCCTTACCCCCCCAGAATACTACTTTGATTGTTTTTTGACAAACTCTTATGCTGATCTCACCAGCATGAGTACTCTCATGCCTTGATTTTCCATTCTCTGCCTTTTATAGTTTTTCTGCATGTTATTGTGTCTTAGTTTTGCAGTCTTTCAACTTGTGTGCTGTGGTTTTTTTTCCCCACTGAAGAATGACATCTCGCAAAATGAAATCATTTTACTTTAAAGCTGGATTTACCAATATTGGTCTAACCAGAAATGGTGACAGTTGTTAAACATTTGTAAACATTAGGGGTTCCCATTACCTGCTAAAGCAGAACGCATTTGCTTGTATAATGATTTAAAAAAAAAAAGTAAAAAAAAAAAAAAATAGATCACACTGACAACTTGTCAGAATACATGCTGAAAATGTTAATTAAAACAAGTCTTAATAAGACCTAAAGTTCATATCAAGACTAAATTGGATTTGAATGTGTGGGATTGGAAGTGCCACTAACTAGTTATTTAATTTCCTTTTTGATTGAAGTATGCAAGACTCAGTAAATGTATAATTGTGAGTGAAATGCAAATTAGAGATATTATCAGAAATAGTATTTTTAAAAATAACTTGTTTGACAATTAATGCTGTGATCTTTTGACATGCTGAAGAACCTGATGAGATCCGGGATATTTTGTTGATGAGCTGCTATTGTTAGGTTTAAAAGGCAGCTGATGTAGGGGCTGATAGTCAGTTAAGAGAAGTGTTGCAATGAGAAGGTGCTAATGTGGGTATATTTAATTAGCAGGTGAGTGAGTGAGTCCTAAAAACCAGAAAGAAGGTAGGAGAAGAGTCAGGCTTTTCCAAGAGATGGTTTTTTTTTTACCCTTTAATATTTTGTTCTGTTCTCTTTAGCATATAAGGACTTGCTAAAAGCATTGGGAGTATGAGATGCACAGTTGTAACCAGTCAGCTTTGCAGAATCAGAGTTTTAAATTTCAAGTTTTCCTTTTCCTCGCTTTCCAGTTTTCCTGTTAATCCAATCTCTAAAACTCTTTCTAATTGCATTTCTCCTTTTGTGTATATTGCTGCAACCTCAGGTAACAGAACAAACAAAAAGTTTTCCGCGCAGCGTCGGGAGGAAGGGTAAAATAGCTGTTGGTGGCTTCCGTGTATTTTTTGTCCATCAAGTTGCTGCTGTACAGCCTAGAATTAAGCTTTGCACTTTGAGTAGATGGGCTGGTTGCTGATACATACAGTAGTGTAAAACCAAATAAGGCATACTGTGACCCTTTGCTGGACAGAAGGAAGGATCTGTATTTTCAGATGGAGCTCGTCTCTTGGCGGGCAAATGACTTCTACAGAAATGAAGCAGTATCTAGGCAAGGAGGAAAAAATGCTTCCTCTAAAAAATCACCGCATAAAATGCTGAGGTAGTGGGATGATGTGTCAAGTCAAACATCCAGCACAAGCACTCGTTTCAGTAGCGTTCGCATAGCTGGTGTTGAAGTAGTATGAAGTGCCCTACTGTATGGTGAAGAGCTGATGCCATTAAGCATCACATATAAAATGCACCTCCCACTCTGTTCCTCCAAAATGTACTGGCATTTTTGAATTCCAGATTATCTGGATATATTTCAGTTTGGAGCTGTTGTAGACTTCTGAATACAACAGCTACTGGCCTGCGTGACACTTTAGTGTGGTTTATCACAGCCTGAGGCAAGAATGGAAAAAAAAAAATACACAGTGTGAATAACGTATGCAAACCAAGAATCAATAATGTATTTGTTAAAAAGTGTAAACTAAGTAGATTAAATATGCCTTGCACATTATCTTGCTTTTTCACCCAACCTGCCCTATAACTTTTTTCCATAAAGGTCTTTGGGGGAAAAAGATAAAAGAACATCTTTGTTTCTTCTTTTTTTTATTTTTTTTTAATTTTTTTTTTTTTTCACAAGGAGTGAGTATATGTAGTTTCAGCTGATTTTTCTTTATGTGCTCTTTGGAAATCTTTGATTTCCCTGGGAGAGGAGATAAGAACTGCGCTTCAGTAGAAATAATGTCAGATTGTTTTGTTTGTTCTTGTACGCATATGGCCTTCACCGAGTACTCTGTTGGTTTTAGATAATCCAGCTAGGTCTTTGGGTTGCGTCTGTCAGAGCAATTGAACGTGGTGGAAGTGATTTAAAGGATAGAGCTGGGCTGGCGACGCTGGCTGTTTTCTTTATGTGACTTTGTATTTTTGTCCATTGCCTGTGTATGTTTTATTCCTCTGAAGTTTCTCAGACTTTTTATGCTGTCATGTCCCTTCATTTTGCTGTAGTAGTTTGTCTTCCCTCACGTCCCTTAGAAACACGTGTATCCCCAAGTACTTGTCCTGTAACTCCTGTCACAACGTGCTGCCTGTTCCAGTCAAAATACCGAGAGCTCCAGCGAAGCCGATAGCCCTGATTCTGCCGAATTCAGCCCTTCTCCCTAAAGCCTTGCACCTCATCTTATAGAATCATAGAATCGGTGAGGTTGGAAGGGACCTTTAAGATCATCAAGTCCAACCATTAACCTGCCCGGACAAAAACCACTTCTAAACCATGTCCCTCAGCACCTCATCTACCCTTTTCTTAAACACCTCTAGGGATGGGGAATCCACCACCTCCCTGGGCAGCCCATTCCAATGTTTAATAACCCTTTCAGTGTAAAAATGTTTCCTGATATCCAATCTAAACCTGCCCTTGTAGCAAGAGCTTCTGTGCTTGCTCCCTCTCCTCCTCTTCCTCTGCCCCAACCTCTGCTGCACTTCAGTGCACTCTCCCAGCTCCCGCTGTCTGCACGAAGATCCTGTCGGCAAGGAGAAAGAGTGAGCCTTTCACGGCACTTTCTCCTCCTCCTCCTTCCCCTGCCCAGCCCGTAGGGGCAGATGCATTAGTAGACATTAGGGACTCCAGTGAGGAGAGGCACGTTGAGAATATCTCAGCTTCAGATGAGACTTCAATTAGAGTTTGCAATCAATTACAAGATGTATTTCCATAGGGAACCGGACTTTGCAAAGTCCAGGATATTTATTTTAATCCTACTGTTGAACAGCAGATCTCTGGATGCTTAGGCTTCCCTCGGTGCTTAGAGGCACTGCTTGTCACGGAGAGCCTGGGATGGTGTCAGTAAAGGTTAAGCGTCACCGCAATGGACGATTTTTTCTTTTCAGAAAACTACCAGTTTGAAGTGGGATTCAGAGGGTGGGGGTTTTTTGGTTTGCTTTTATCTCTTGCAGCATTAGCAAGGCACTTGGGGAAAGCAGGATTGATTCCCTACGCATTGCTTCAGAAGAGAACAACAAGGCATTTTTATTTAAATCAGTGGGTAGACTAAATGTTTAGCCTTGTTGGAATTGTAACTACAATGAAGCCAATATCCCATTGCTGTTCAATTCGGTGTGTGATGGCAGATTTCACAGCTGACTAGTGCTTTACACTGTGTTTCACATTACTTTTCCTGTGGTATGTTGCCCCCCTCAAAAACCAACTAGCTTACTCTGTATGGATAAGTAGAAGATGAAATACTCAGCATCGAGGAGCTCGTGTACACTTGGAAACCTCTTTCAATTAGCGTTTTTCTGTACAGCACTTGCTTCTGGAATAGCAATTCTGGATATGGCGTGGAGTGTTTTAAGAAGAAGGATGTACTTGAGCTCACGAACAGCTGCACACGTGTGTCTGAAGGGCTATGTAATTTACGCAAACATTGCATATACGCTCTTAGAGGTAGATTTTATGATTGCGAAACTACCTGTGTAAGTGTATCTCTCACTTGCATTGTATATCCTTTCTCTTGCCATATGAGAATGCTAATTGCCGGAGAAGCGAGATCTTCTCCCTTTCAGTGTTGTGGTATTTTTCTGCTGTTTCCCCTGTTATGCTCAGCTTGAAAGCTTAATGTTCCACAGGGGCATTAGAAATAGTCTGACAGACAGAAAAGCTCCGTCTCGTAGCACAGTAAACAGCACAGCTCTGAAGCAGTTTGCTTCCCAGAGAGTCTCTGAGTATTGCTCGCTGTATTTTTTTACAAGAGCGTTAGAGAACCCATTTATCCATGATGCGGATCCCCTGCAAGCATACTCCCTTAAAATCCTGGAAAAAGAATGAAACCAAAATCTTAACTTGAATCTACTGACTGCTGCAGAAAAGTTAAATTCTTGCAAATATACAGCTCTCCTGCGGAATCCCAGTATAATTTGTCCTGCAGTAAAGTGCTCATAGGGAAACTCTATTCCTCTTCAGCAGCCCAAATGTAAATGCGTTTTCAGTAAAAGTTTTTATCTTTTTTCTTTTTTTTCTCTCCCAGTGCTAACAAATACCAAACCACTTAAAATCTAGTTTTTTGGTGGAATCCTAGGACCTTGTTAGTGCAAGCCTCCCTCTCTGCTCACATGACCTAAATAATTATAGTGTACATCCATATTCAGGTGATGCTATTAAGACCGTTGCATGGCAGGGATTTTCCTGTTGATAGGAACGTAGTAGAGTGTGAAGTGGAGCATGGTATGACACCATGTGTTTGAGAAACAGCAACGACGTGGGGTTTTTTGCATCTTAGCCACCTTCTTGTAACTGAGCTCTCTTTGACTGCAGCCATAAAGCCGAGTCCAGGTTTGCAACTCCTACGGAAAGAAGCGGCTGAGTTGTAGGTGGAGGTGGATTGCTGTGCTGATGAGACAAGAGACCGCTGTCAGTCAGGAGGGCACTGAGCACACACCGGGCGTCTTTTCTGATAAGCAAAGGCTGAGCCAGCCCTCTCGTCCAGAGATCCAGTGCCTCTCGGCCTGCAACTTCCCTTGGTTTTGGTGACTTGCATGAGGTTTATAACGTGCCCCGATGCCAGCATTGACACTGGTTGACTTAACCAGGCATGACTGAGTTACCCAGTGCACCGCTGGGGATGCAGGGCTCTCCGTCATTTCAGACTGCCTGTCCGTGTCACTGCATCACAGCAGCGACATTCAGTTTCTGGCATAAGCTGCTAGCTGCTTATTTTGGGTTTATTAACTGTCTTCTACCAGCTGCCTCTTTATCATGTCAGCGATTGAATGCAATTGGCAATCATTCTTCAGGAGCTGTATGTCTTTTCCTGTTGCTGCTGACTTCCCTCACTCAAGGAAAATGAAAAGGCATGTTCCTTGCTTGAGACGAATCGAGGTACATATAATGATTTCTTCAGAAAAATGGTTTGTTTATGCATTTCGAAAATTTCTCAGTTTCCCTTGAGGTTTTATATGCATTGTAATTAATTGTTCTAGCAGAGCCTATACGGGATACCATGAATATATGCAGCTTTGCTTTTTTGGGGTAACAGAAAGGTTACTGGCTTTTCACAGTACTTAATTTCACTGGCTTTCTGAGAGTTCCTTTTTGAGAGGGCAGCAAATAAGGTTTTCTCTGGCTGAGCGAGTTCAATAGGGCAAGGTAGGCTATTTAGCAGAAGATTCATGGCTCTTCTGTTTAGACTTCAACGCAGCTGATCCAAATAAGGGCACTTCCTTTCCAGGTTGCGAGTTTCCACAAAAATGATCAAGCCATCAACTTGTCAGCTTGTTTATCATATCGTCACGTGACCATAGTTATTAAAAAAAAAATAAATCTCGACATTAGCAACAAGCTAAGCATGTGGGTAGAGTACTGCCCTCTCTGCTTCCAAACCGGGCAGGTTTACCATGGTAATGGGAATCAACCTAGCACGAGTGATTTCATTTTGACTGCTAAAATATATCTTTGACAAGATGATTATATGGGATTGGTTGCAAGATTATACCGCTAGTTTCACAAGTGAAGGACAAGCGAGCGTACTGAGTAACCCACCTCAGGCATGCTGGGCTGTGCATCTCATTTGTTTCCTTTTGTTGTCATAAAGCGATAAGGCTGAAGTGTTATGATTAGTGTGTTGCCAATAGCTAGCTTTAACCCACATGACCATAATGAACCTCAGTTATTCACATGTCTGTTGTGATTCAGAAAGCATTTTTAGCCCCCGATAGTAATACTGAGTTTTGGAACGTATATGGAATAAATGCTTAGTGCCTTATTTCTTTTTTTCTTTTTTAAACGAACCTGGGAAAAGTCTTTATTTTCCACACCATCTGGTGCTGATGATTCCCACATAGCACATACTTGATGCATGGTGGAAATACCTTGTCATACTGCAGAGATGGCCTCCGGTACACTTGCACAGTGTCAAAATGTGACAGTTGTGCTACTATTTGAAGAGCTCCCTTTATATATTATTGAATATCATTGACAAATATCTAAAGTAAATAAATGGAAGTTATTACATTTTGACAGTCACGTTGATTAAACAACGGGACTCGGATTTGATTTTAGAATATGAGAGCAGTCCATAAGCTATTGCATCTTGATAGAGGCACAGGCATGCCAGTGCACATACTCCTCCGAGAAAGTATGACAAACACGTAAGGCGTATTTGTGTTGATGTGCATTTGGCTCTTTCCATGATTCAAAACGAAAGTGTAATAAGAATTTTAAAATTGTGATGAGCCTTTCAGAAACCATAGAGAAGGGAGCAGGCTTAAATGAATAAAAACATGTCTAGCATTTAGGCTGTGCTAACAAAAAAAAACACGCAGAACTTTTTTTACCAGGATGAGTTGATTTACAGAAAACATTAGGCATCTCAGTTTAACTGACAAATCATAACACCCCTGCAGCTACTAAAGTCATCTTCTGGATTGACATTTGCTTGTTAGTATTACAACCTAGCCCTTACAATCTGTTATCATCATCTTCAGCTGTATCGTACTAAAGGTTGATTATTCAGTACTTATGTTTTGTTAATGGGCTTGTCGTGGGGAGGTGACATTACCTGACTGTAAGTTGGACGTTTTTAATCAGATGCAGCATTGGATTGAGCACAGTAAAAGAGACAGATAAAGCTACCAGCGTCTCCATACAATTTTGGGGGTCCCTTAAATAGTTTCCTATTAATTTTATCTCATGACATCCTTGTTGCGCTGTTACTCATTGAAGAACTTCTAGTGTACGTTTTTCAGATACTGCACAGACAAATTAGGCAAACAGTAACAGACATTCACAATAGTGTGACTGTTTCTCTGCTACATCCCTCAAGCACAAAAGGCTGAGCATTTACACTATAGTGCCTAACAACAGGGAATTCATCGCGTATTTTCCGTACGTGGATGAAACAGGAGGACTTATGTTCTTACTGGTTGCTTTCTAGGGAATAAATATAAAATATAATGGGAACTTCAACATGTATCTCTACAGTTACTGTCTTAGTTCTCCTCCACACTTTCCTCCTCTAAACCGGCACATTTATTTAATATCAAATATTTCAAAATAATTCTGCCAGATCTTATCATGCCTTCTCTGGAAAATTATGGCCATGACGACTGCAAGAACTTGCACAGCGTACAGCTTGTTTCAGCAGCCACTTCTCAGGTCAGTGTTACAATTTCCAGGAATAAGGTGGTAAAGTCCTGGAAAGAGGTGCAGAAGCTCATAAGTTTGAAGAACTTTAAAAGCTTTCATAGGCTGTCACCGTGGGTAATATCTGTGCAAGGACGTACTGAAAGCAGCAGAGTTCAGATGAGGTATATTTTATGTGATGGTGGTAGGATGGAGTTTTTGTAGTGGGGAGCAGGAAGGCACAGCCATTCATTTTAGGGAGTGACTGTAGTGGTACGTATGTCGATTAACAACATGGGAGAGGAGATTTTGGAGTTCGGCTGTAGCCAGACTGATGCCGGTACCCAAATCAGTGTTAAAGTTGGCATTCGCTTTTCCACAGGCATATACGAAGGCAGCTGTCCTGTCTAGAGCATCATTTTAGCTGTGAAGCAACTGGGCAGAGACGTGGAAAGCTTCTGTAAGTTTCCAAACAAATTACAAGGGTTTTGGAGTAGCAAGTGTTTCTGGAGACACAGCTGTGATACAGACCTTTTCCACCTGGCCAGAGGGACAGGCGTGTGGAGATGCTCAACACTGACATACTGGCCAGAGCTGGCAGTGTTGAACAGCCAGAGGATAGCTCAGCCGTGTCCATGCAAGCACATGGGATCTCCTTCACCCACCATGTCTTTCAAACCCTGCAGGACTTTCCATAGACCCTGTTTCCTGCTGTCTTACTGGGCTTGCACCCACTGTAGCATCGGCTACATCACAGGAGATGGTGGCTGCTGGCATCTAGGATTCGCTGTAGTTGAAGGGGGTGGGAGTGGACCCTGGTAATAGACAGTGAGATGTGATTAGTAGGCAGTGCAAAATGCAGAGGGCTGCAGTAAAGTTCCCACCTGCTGAAGCAGCTCTTCAGGAACCAAAGACAGCCTGCCCCCGTTTTGTGGTCTAGCGAGATTTGTTCCCAAAATGTCAGCTTTGCCACTGGAGGATGTCGGAAGCCCAGCCCAAGCTGGAGGTCTGTGTGTGTCTGTAGGTACGTGCTTCACCCCACGCCTGTCCATGACATACAACTTGCCAACTGTTCCTTTTTCTCTAGGCAGATAAAACCCAGCGAAGTCCTACAGAAGCACCCCTTGCCTGTCCCTTATGGCTAATGCTTCTTTGCCTTTTTGTGGCCTCGTCCTTTTCAGTATTCTGCAGGAGCACTCACTGCAGTAACATGGGCCAGTGTCACTCTTATTACTTTACCTGTTTTATCTTTTGTGAAATTGAGCCTTTAGCCAGAATTGCCTGAGCTGCTGCTCCGGCAGTCGGTTAACTGTGAGGCTCCTTGAGCTCATTTCTCTCAAGTAATTTGATTCCCACGTGCTCCCTGAGATTGCTTTTTCGCTGAAAGGAAAGTGGGGAAGGGGGATGGGGGTGTGCGTGAGAGCAGATCAGAAACGTTATGGTAGACAAATGTAACTTAGAGACAAAAACGACGCAAAAACATGTTAAAAAAGATCCCATCTCACTTTATCTCCCTTTAACACAGTCCTATAAAACAAAACGTTCTTCTGTTTGAGAATCAGAGACACAGTCTATTGTGCTGGTGCAGGTTATGGAACAGGAAGCTAATTCCATCCTGCTTCTGCGTAAAGCCAATAAGGTAATCCTTTCATTAAAGTTACCAGACATGTGTGTAAAATATTAATTAGGTATATTTTTTTTGGTAACTGGTCATAAAAGCCTTCTTATGGATTCCAAGATACTTTCTGAAATCACGTGCAGAATTCAAGGCTTTTTATTTTGGTTGCTGAACTCTTTCTTTGACATTGTGGTTACTTAGCAGTAATTGAACACCAGTTTTCTAGATAACGTTCTATTTAAGATTGGTTAGCATGGCAGCTAAATAACGTCCAATTTATGGAGACATTTATGATTCTTTAAAATTGCCAGTGTTTTATCACAGTTTTGGGCAAATACCCTGCTGCAAAGGAGTGAAAAACAAGCCTGAAAAGTGAATCTTGCTGGAGAGAGAATTGTTCTGAAAATAAACCATTCAGTGCATAAACAATGGTCTATCAGTAGCCTGAAATAAGCGTTTCTCCCTCTGCATGGTGTTCATTGTGTTTCCAGGCAGATACACCCCACTCAGGGTACAGAATTTCTACGTTACAAAGTCCTGGTTTGTTGGAGAGGATATTACTAATTTGAGCAGACGGTTTGCTTGGAGGTCTGTTCTTTTATGTGATGAAAATGAGGCTGCTGGAAGTCCCTGCTTTGGGTTCTGTTCGTGTTCATTAGTTTGTGTCGTAAGACATATGCCTTGATGATATCAGCAGCATTATTAAATGTCATAAGAATATATTTTCTCAGCAGCAGTGGAAGTATCCACAGTAACACTTGTGGGATCTTAGCTAATTTTCTGTCTCGGACCTGGAAAAAAAGATTTTTAAGAAATTAAATATACGCTTTACTGAGAAATGCATGCAAAGGAAGCACGTGCTAAATGTCACTGTTACCCAAACATTGACTATTTCACTTGCTACTCTTGCTAGATTAGATAGTTGTCATCTATCACTTTGAAACGTCCAGCAGGACGCGTACTAAAATCCTGGCAGAGTCCAGTTTCAGGGAGTAACGTTTTGGGGATGTGACTCAAAGAGGGTGGCGGGATTTTGTTCCTTTTTTTTTTTTTAATCTAGCAGCGTGCAAGTTCTGAAAAAGGGTTAAAGGAGGTACGAGTTTGGAGGACAATGTGCTAGGTCAAAAAGCTGGACGTCCCTACTAATTTTTGCAGTGTCTGCATATTTCAGTTAATGGTGGTAGGGTGATGTATGATGTAAGAAAGGCTCCACGTACGCTGCTGATATGCCAAATCCCATGACTGTTCCTGCCTAGCCCTGTTGCCCGCTTGTACGCTCTGCCTGCAGCTCCACCTCTTCAAAGATTTCTATTAATCTGACCCACGGAGAGCTATTCATACAGCTTATGGGGTTTTATTTTTAAATCCTCACAAAAATGATTTGCTGCCCTCAAGTTAGGAATTCAAAGAAAAATTAAATTAAGGCTGCCTAAGTAATGAAAGCATCTTTAGACTTGATAGATAGAGACCATCAAAGCAAAAAGTCTGTATCCCTGGAAAGATTTCTGATATTGTTTAGTGCTGGGGGAGTTGTTATTGCTAGTTTATCATGCAGCATCAGGCCTTAAATTCATATGCTTATGCTTCATGAATTCTTTAATTTCCAAAGTTGTTTGTTATGTTTTAGGTCATAAATTAAGAGATTTCTAACTCAAAAATTTCTATCCTTATAAGGCCTATGGCATTGGGTACATAGTGTTGTATAGTTTTGCTGACAGATGGATTAAAGAAGGAAAGCCTTAAGAAAGCTCTTACGCTTTAAGAAACGTCTGAATTTTTCTTTCATGCCATGAAATGTAAGCCTAGCATTTGTTACTGTGATGTATGTGTTATATGGTTGCCTGCCTAGTATGATGCATGTATAGCTCTCCATTGTTTCTACTTCTCTTGAGCTGTGGCGTTTTCCTAGCTAGATTTTTTTTTTTTTTAATTCAATAAAATATGACTGGTCCCATTTTCAATTTGTTGATCTGGGGAAAAAAAAAAGTAATTGATGCTACCTAAACCCTTTATACAAATCTGTGAAGAAGGGAGTTTACCAATTTTAATCTCAAAAATAGACCAAAAAATGGGGGGGGGTGGAGGCGAAGGTAGGGAAATACAAGAAAATAAAAATCTGGATATGTGTAGAAAAATGTGTGCCTTTTATTTATCTCTCATTTCTTCTGTCTTTAGGTTTTCCAAATGAGCCTGCTGCTGTCATTGCCCTTAACACTATTAAGGAATGGTTGAGCAAGAATCATAATGAGGTATGGAATAAAACATAAATTTCCCAGATTTCTCTTCAAGATTATGGTCTTTGAGTCCAAAACTGTGAAGAGTAAACATAGACTTGAGCCTCAAAGNCCTGCCTAGTATGATGCATGTATAGCTCTCCATTGTTTCTACTTCTCTTGAGCTGTGGCGTTTTCCTAGCTAGATTTTTTTTTTTTTTAATTCAATAAAATATGACTGGTCCCATTTTCAATATGTTTATCTGTGGGGAAAAAAAAAGTAATTGATGCTATCTAAACCCTTTATACAAATCTGTGAAGAAGGGAGTTTACCAATTTTAATCTCAAAAATAGACCAAAAAATGGGGGGGGGTGGAGGCGAAGGTAGGGAAATACAAGAAAATAAAAATCTGGATATGTGTAGAAAAATGTGTGCCTTTTATTTATCTCTCATTTCTTCTGTCTTTAGGTTTTCCAAATGAGCCTGCTGCTGTCATTGCCCTTAACACTATTAAGGAATGGTTGAGCAAGAATCATAATGAGGTATGGAATAAAACATAAATCTCCCAGATTTCTCTTCAAGATTATGGTCTTTGAGTCCAAAACTGTGAAGAGTAAACATAGACTTGAGCCTCAAAGCCTTTTATTATTTAGTCTAAGACCAACAAAATCAGGTTAGGGCAATATAGCCGGAGGAAGATTGTTATATTTAAAAGCTACACTGGAGTTAAAGGGAAGTACCTTTGTTTGAAACCATACTGTGCATTTCCTGTGCATTTTAATCTTTCCTGGCAAAGTAAAAGACTATTCTCTTCTTAAGCTGTTTCTGAGCATCAGAGTTTTCGTGTAATAATGAAGAGATTCTTGGAAAGGAAATGTACATAATAGTTGTCAGTGGAAACAGCCACCAAAGGTCAGTGGTGCTCCAGGGGTCGCTTTACAATAAAGAGCTGTATGATAGTATTCTCTATTTCCATTAATTTTTGGTTTGCTTACAGTTAAGTGTTCATTTTCCCCAGAACACTCATTAAATATGTGATACAACTGTGAATTTTTAACAGGACTGGTCATCCTCCAGTGGCAACATGATGGTGATTATTTTTACAAGACAAAAAAAAAAAAAAAAGCTTTCAACAGAAGCGTCTCCGTATCTCCCCTTTCTAGTTTTTGTCTTTCTCTGGTTTGAGTTCTTAGCAGACTGATAGTTCCTAGTGTTGAACTGGAGAAATGCGACATAGAAATGACACAACAAATAAAATAATCATGATGTCTGAAACTGAAGACATGCCTGTTTCCTCATGAATGACAGCCAGCAGATTTCAGACAGCTCTTGTTGTTCAGTATTTTTGTCTGAAAATATTCAACAAAGCATCCAGTGGAGAAGCACTGGATACAGGGAATTAATTAGTAGTATTTTTCCCTCTAGCAATATGTTCAGGGGGCCTTTTTATCAAGAGAATGTGATACACTTGATTATGAATTTAGCAGTTTTATGTGGTTTAGGTTTTTTAACAACTTGTAACTGAAAGGAAATACTCCGTTGAGATGCGAATGGTAAATTGAGGTTTCCAAACCTGATTTCCAGTAAGTTCACTCAGGAGAGCGCGTGTGTTTGGACACTGGTTCTTTGTAGCACGGAGCTCTTGGTAGCTTCCCGTGACATGGCAGTGAAGCAGGAGTTTTGGATGGACAGTCTTTGTTAACGCTACGGGTGCCTAGGTGTTAGCTTATCAGCCTAGCTCTAGACTGATATTTTTGGGAGTCTGGTCTGTTAATATGTAATTTTAGCCCTTAGTTGTAAAGCTAGAACTCCTACGTTTGCGCTGCTTTGCCATTTTATAATTTCTCTTAATTGTATTTTTACCACATAATTTAAAAAATAGGCTAAAAATCTTTTTTGGCTCCAGAAGTAAGCTTTTGTCCCTCAAAAGATGGGTATGTATTGTATACACACCCCTTAATTACAGTGGTATTACAGAACACCTGGCTTCATTTGGTAGACTGCCTACCAAAAGTGTAGTAATTTTCTCAGTAAAAACTATTTTCTGAAGTATTTTGCTCTATGGTTCAGCCATTGCTTCACAGCTATAAGACAGCTTTCAGTACACTTTGAGTCTGCCCTTTTTTCACCTTTTTCTGCTTCTGGTCTAGAAACTCCCATGTGCCCTGTGTGTCCCCTCTCCATCTTTCTTTTAGTTAGTGTGTTGCTTCCTCATTTTTCTGGTTCCCTCCATAGACTTCGAGTTCTTCCCCTTGTCACACGAAACCTCCAGATCTGTTTTGGAAGAGGACGTAAGGTTCATAGCAGAGAGTGGCTGAAGTGACAGTGTTTGTCATATACATTCATGACTCTTACCTGAGTTACAATTTTTTTATGCGTTTTGACCCACATTTGCAAAATACTACTGTATTTATGGTCCAAACAGATTACTGTAAACTATGAGCACTAAATATGTATGATTCTGGCTTTCTCACTCTCTGTAACATATTCCCTTCTAATTCTTGTCCGCCTTGGCTGCCTAACTCTAAACATCCTGTATTCCTCCCCACAAACTCCACTTTAATCTGAACTCTTCTTAAATAGTACTTAAATAAGTTACTGTGTCCAGTTCTGGGCTCCCTGGATCAAGAAGGACAGGGAACTGCTGGAGAGGGGACAGCAAAGGGCTACCAAGATGCTGAGGGGGCTGGAACACCTCTCTGATGGAGAAAGGCTGAGGGATTTGGGTCTCTTTAGCCTTGAAAAAAGACGGCTGAGGGGGGACCTTATGAACGCTTATAAATACTTGAAGGGTGGGTGTCAGGAGGATGGGGCCAGGCTCTTTTCAGTGGTGCCCAGGGACAGGACAAGAGGGAACGGGCACAAACTTGAGCACAGGAAGTTCCACCTAAACATGAGGAGGAACTTCTTTCCCTTGAGGGTGGCAGAGCACTGGAACAGGCTGCCCAGGGAGGTGGTGGAGTCTCCGTCTCTGGAGACATCCCAAACCCTCCTGGACGCATTCCTGTGCCCCCTGCTCTAAGGTGACCCTGCTCTGGCAGGGGGTTGGACTGGGGGATCTCCAGAGGGCCCTTCCAACCCTACCATGCTGTGATTCTGTGAAGTAGCTGTAGTAGCTGGGCTTATGTCACTGCTGTTTTCTGAATTTGGACTAGTATAGCTACTAGCTTTTATATTAAATGTTTCCGAACACCTTGAATCCCAAACTCACCAAATTGAGAGCTCATGCTCTTTGATGCAGTTGAAGACATACATGTGATGCATTTGATGCAATTATTACATATCAGCTAATATCATAATTCAGAGCTAGTCCACAAGAGCTTTTGTTAATTTTTGAAGGGAGCATTAGATTTTATTCACGGGTACATTAGAGGGTCCAGCTGTCCGTAGCTTTGTACTGCCTTGTACAAAGTTTTCCCATAAGGTTTTTCTGCAGTCTACTGGCTTGACCTTTAGGCTATGGCATACTAGCATGTTTTACGTGTCATAAATCGGTCAGCAGCAAAACAAAAATACTCAACAATTCTGTTGAAGATAGAAGTAACTTAGACAGTGAAAGGGGGCCTTTGCAAAGGAGGCGGTTGTTGGGTGTCTGGTGTTTAATGCATATAGCAAGGTGAGTGTCGTTCATCTTTTTTAAATGAACTGACGTAGCTCTGTGACAGGTGTCAATCTGATCCATTTTATGTTGTGTACAGTTACTCCCCCTGATTTGATTTTAGGCTTTGAGTAGTAATATTCATAGAATCATAGAATCATAGGGTTGGAAGGGACCTCGAAAGATCATCTAGTCCAACCCAAACTTTTCCAAAAAGTAGCTTACCATTCATCAACAGAAATGAAAGGGGCTTTCTGTGTTTCTACAATATAGTCTCCTCTTATTGCAGAAAACTGTATGATATAGTCCTTTCTCTAAACTTCTGTCATAAAGGTAGAGCAACTCCCATTACACCCGCTGGATATTTAAATTCACATCTTCTAGTCTGGCAGCCAAACTTCTAACGATTTGCCACGAGGCCAGCTTTCCAGAGGCTGTCCGTGTTTCGCTCCTGTTACCGCTAACCAGAACCGCTCCCCTGGCACTGGCTCCGCTGTCAAAACGGGTCAGTGTGTCCTGCTAACAGCCTCTCCTGAGCAAAAGAGGTTCCCACACTTGGCTCTGCCAAAGTTAAATGAATCAAAGGCAGCTTCTTTCCTTCATTCCTTCTTGTGCAACCTGCCTTGCCTTTGAAAAGGTTCTGCTCCTTTAGTCCCAAAGAGGTTTGGCAGCTAGTTATCCCCTTGGTAATGTTTGGTACCAGTTTTCCTAAGATCTCAAACTCTCTGAGCATAGAATGTGAATTGACTGAATGAATTCAAGAAGTTTTAGTGCAAGATAGAGACCGAAGTGATAGCCGGCTCACTAGGAAATTTGCCTGCAGAACAAAACACCTAGCAAAAACAGATAGGTGAATAAGATGGAAACTTAACAAATTTGTAAGTCTTTTGTTGTGCTCTACAGCAGCAGTGTCTTATCTGCCTTCCTGCATCCCAGGAAACCGTGACAAATTTGTGAAAGATAAGGCAATATTGTTTTCTCCTCTCTGCCTTCCTGGGTAGTATTTCTCTCCTTTGATGCTATAACAAAGATTTTATCCACACTGATATTAATTCAAAATATAAATAAATCAGTGGCTATATTTCTTAGTCAGCCTCGGGGCCTGAAAATACAACCTAAATGACTCCGTTCTTGCAAACTGTTAGAGTCCTAGAAGTTCTCTGTCATAGTATTTACAAGAGAAGTGATTTGCATTTAATAAAAGGTTTTCTTATCCAAGTCCATTGTTGTGCTTGACCCCTCAGGTGTTTGCATAAAAACTTATTAGCATGCTTAACTGGGGTGTCGCTCAGATGAATGTCTCATTACCATGCAAATGGAGTTCGCTCCTTTCTGAGGTTAATTGTTACAAAGCAACCCAGAGAGAGATCTACTGTAATTTACTGAACAGGGAACACCAGCTAGGCAGGGCAGCAGGCATCATAGGCTAGCAGCCTAAAACTTAACTACAGAAAGTCCACTAGGGAAAAACAACCGTAGTGTAAGTAATGGTTTAGACTTCGTTGTATGTAACGCAGAACTGTTCTGGTCTCAAAATGCAACTCTTAGTCAAACTAATTTCAGGCCATGTTTTACACCAAGGTCTGCTGACTGGCAGCCAGAGGGCAAATCTAGTTTAGAAGCTGGTAAATGGTGTTATACTGTAAGCGTAGAAATCCCTTGGAGCAAACTCTCGAGAATGGCCACAGTCAGCAGTACTGGGTTAATTTACTGCAGACCACCTAGGCTATCTCTTTAGCAAACTGCATTTTCACATTTCACAAAGTGCACTCAAGGTTTAATAGAATTCTTCAGAGCACAAAATAGAATTGGATCCCATCCTTTAGGAAATTATATACTGGGACTCATTTAAGAATGCACGTTAAGCTCTTTGAACAGTTCGGAGTGTTTCTTTCTAGGGTAATTTGGCAAGGTTTGAGATATTGCCACCTGATTTCCCATAATGGTATTGCAAGAGAGTTGTGACACCTTTAAATACTGCACCCCTATATTTTTGGGGGTGGCGGGGAGAAGGTTATGCTTGGTTTTTTTGTGGTCAGGTATCTTTGAACATTTGCAATGTTAGAAATTGTTATTTGCTTTTACTTCGGTACCATGCTATGTTTCTCAGAAGGGTGAAAAATAAAAAAAGCTCAGTGTTTGCCTTACCTTATGTCACTGACATGAAAAGCCTCAGGACTTTTTCACTGCTCAAGAAAAGACTTTAATTTAACAGCACATTTAGTTCAAAGTATTGTTCTTTCTCTTGCACAATATCTCACAACATTTATTACCCACCCCAGTAGAACAACAAGCAGGAAAGTGCGATTGCGATATATGTTCCATTAAAATAACTGATGCAGATTAAAAGCACATAGATGGCAAATAAATCAACACATTCCTGATTCCTTTTCATTAGAATCACAGCTGAAGAGGGATTTTTTTTTTCTTATTTTGCCCGAAGTGCGTGATATTTAGGTCCTCATGTTTTAGCAAGTAGTTATGCATCATCCTACTGCTAAAAAACCCCGTAATAAATGTATGTTTCCAGCAAAACAGGATGAGCAAATCCTGGTACAGCTGAAATTAGCGGAACTCTGTGTTCAGTGGGGCGGCAGGATCACACTTGCTGTCCTTCTCATGACAAAAAATGTTCAGGAGGAAGTTAGGCACACCTCAACATGGGTGCCCTGCACCCGTGCTTCATTTTGTCACGTGTTTCACCCAAATCACGATGACATTTTCCACTACTGAGATGGTTTAAGTGGAATTACCTTCCCTGTGCACTGATTCCCATAGGCATTTGTGCCTTGGTGGCGTGGAGGGGGTGGGCTGGCCTTGCCGCAGCAGGAGCTGTGGGCGTATGGGAGCAGAGGAAATGCTCCCTGCAGTGGGGACCATGGATGTGACTGGAGTGACTTTGATCCTGCTAATAAAAACTGCATGAGCAACTGAATTTCTAAGGATGCGGAGGATGTGTGTAGGAATTCGAGGAAGGGGGAAGGGGCTGTGATGAGAAAGTAGAGCTTCAGGGATTGTGCTGTTTT
>VXBO01009345.1:380727-579159 GCA_013400135.1 Rhinoptilus africanus
TTTCTGAGGTTAATTGTTACAAAGCAACCCAGAGAGAGATCTACTGTAATTTACTGAACAGGGAACACCAGCTAGGCAGGGCAGCAGGCATCATAGGCTAGCAGCCTAAAACTTAACTACAGAAAGTCCACTAGGGAAAAACAACCGTAGTGTAAGTAATGGTTTAGACTTCGTTGTATGTAACGCAGAACTGTTCTGGTCTCAAAATGCAACTCTTAGTCAAACTAATTTCAGGCCATGTTTTACACCAAGGTCTGCTGACTGGCAGCCAGAGGGCAAATCTAGTTTAGAAGCTGGTAAATGGTGTTATACTGTAAGCGTAGAAATCCCTTGGAGCAAACTCTCGAGAATGGCCACAGTCAGCAGTACTGGGTTAATTTACTGCAGACCACCTAGGCTATCTCTTTAGCAAACTGCATTTTCACATTTCACAAAGTGCACTCAAGGTTTAATAGAATTCTTCAGAGCACAAAATAGAATTGGATCCCATCCTTTAGGAAATTATATACTGGGACTCATTTAAGAATGCACGTTAAGCTCTTTGAACAGTTCGGAGTGTTTCTTTCTAGGGTAATTTGGCAAGGTTTGAGATATTGCCACCTGATTTCCCATAATGGTATTGCAAGAGAGTTGTGACACCTTTAAATACTGCACCCCTATATTTTTGGGGGTGGCGGGGAGAAGGTTATGCTTGGTTTTTTTGTGGTCAGGTATCTTTGAACATTTGCAATGTTAGAAATTGTTATTTGCTTTTACTTCGGTACCATGCTATGTTTCTCAGAAGGGTGAAAAATAAAAAAAGCTCAGTGTTTGCCTTACCTTATGTCACTGACATGAAAAGCCTCAGGACTTTTTCACTGCTCAAGAAAAGACTTTAATTTAACAGCACATTTAGTTCAAAGTATTGTTCTTTCTCTTGCACAATATCTCACAACATTTATTACCCACCCCAGTAGAACAACAAGCAGGAAAGTGCGATTGCGATATATGTTCCATTAAAATAACTGATGCAGATTAAAAGCACATAGATGGCAAATAAATCAACACATTCCTGATTCCTTTTCATTAGAATCACAGCTGAAGAGGGATTTTTTTTTTCTTATTTTGCCCGAAGTGCGTGATATTTAGGTCCTCATGTTTTAGCAAGTAGTTATGCATCATCCTACTGCTAAAAAACCCCGTAATAAATGTATGTTTCCAGCAAAACAGGATGAGCAAATCCTGGTACAGCTGAAATTAGCGGAACTCTGTGTTCAGTGGGGCGGCAGGATCACACTTGCTGTCCTTCTCATGACAAAAAATGTTCAGGAGGAAGTTAGGCACACCTCAACATGGGTGCCCTGCACCCGCGCTTCATTTTGTCACGTGTTTCACCCAAATCACGATGACATTTTCCACTACTGAGATGGTTTAAGTGGAATTACCTTCCCTGTGCACTGATTCCCATATGCATTTGTGCCTTGGTGGCGTGGAGGGGGTGGGCTGGCCTTGCCGCAGCAGGAGCTGTGGGCGTATGGGAGCAGAGGAAATGCTCCCTGCAGTGGGGACCATGGATGTGACTGGAGTGACTTTGATCCTGCTAATAAAAACTGCATGAGCAACTGAATTTCTAAGGATGCGGA
This sequence comes from Rhinoptilus africanus, assembly GCA_013400135.1. Classification (NCBI taxonomy): domain Eukaryota; kingdom Metazoa; phylum Chordata; class Aves; order Charadriiformes; family Glareolidae; genus Rhinoptilus; species Rhinoptilus africanus. The sequence goes on from VXBO01009345.1 coordinate 382,350, forward strand.
GGATGTGTGTAGGAATTCGAGGAAGGGGGAAGGGGCTGTGATGAGAAAGCAGAGCTTCAGGGATTGTGCTGTTTTGCTTGACCTCACAGAGCTTGTCGCCCTGATGTCGTAGCGGGTGTCTTCTGCTCGGGAAGTTGGTGTGGTGAGGAAGGACTTTTTTTTTTAGTAAGACACATCCGACAGCGTCGGCAGGACTTCAACCAGCTGCGCTGTGTGTTGGCCACTCAGGCCGAAGCCTGCTTGAGGCATCTGGGCTCAAAAAATATTGTTGCTGTAATAAAAAGAGCACTGCTTTTAGGTGCTCGAGGGAGAACATGAGTGCTGTGGGGCTGGCAGATATGGCACAGGACCCACAGGAGAGCCACTGGCCTGCAGAGGGATATTTGCGTGCCGGACAGGACATGCCAAGCACCTAAAATGGTGCTAGGTACCAGTGCCTAGTTTGGGGAGAGGTGGATGTCCTCCTGCATGGGAGGGCAGAGCAAAGGCTGCTGCCGTCTGTTCTCTATTGCACAAGGCAGGGTAATGCAGGTGTGCCTCAGTGAGCTTTTAAAAAGCATCAGAACTTTATTTGGGGGTAAACCAACATCACAACTTTGTGTTACGTGCAGCACTCTGCAGATAAGCATGGCACCCCTTTGGGTACCACGTTAGTCTGGGAATATCTGTGTTACATCGGCATATACCTAGGAGGTGTGAGACACCAGGGTAGGAGCATTTCTCTTGTCTCTCCTTTCAAAATCAGGTCAGACAGCTAACAAAAAGTTGCTTTTACCTCTGAAAACATCGGGGCAACCCAATTTCATTATTTCTGCAGACTTTTTTTTTTTTTTTTTTTAAACTTTCTCTTTCCCCCTCCCTTTGGTGGTCTTGGCAACCTAATTTTGGCTCTTCAGTCCTTAGAGACAATTAAACAAAGTGGCATCTTGAGATGAGGTCTTGTCTTTATCTCTGCAGAAGGGTGGAGATGGAGACAACGTGTCTTGGAAAATGTTGTCTGATGCAGTTTGCTTTAGTATAAGCTTAGTTATATTCCCCTAGGCCGAGCAATTAAGTTTCTGTGCTTATTCCAAAAAGGAGTGCAGTAGCTGGCTGAAAATATTTAATGAAAGCAAATATATATTTTTTTTTTAAAAAAATTAACTAATGCAAACAACTCCCCCTAGATAGTATTACTTTTGAGTTTGCTTGGGTAGTTTTTATGCTTACAGTTTTACAGTTGTCAACAAAACTATACGTAATTTTGAAAAAAATGAATGTATTTATGCCTAAGGTGATATTTTCTATGACAAGTTTGGGCCTGCAGTGACATGTATTTATTTCAAAGTATGTTTATTACTCATAAATAAAGCTCTGGAAACACGGGTTTCAATTGAGGCCACTGACAGATCCTCAAGGACAGTAAAGGTGCCAATAAAAATTCAGGCGGCTATTTTGGTAGCTCTTATATGCCAGTATCGTTTGATTAACATAATCTCCTCCCCTCCCCCAGCACCGTTCTCTTGGGTAGGTTAAAAAATGATCTCCTTTCTATTTCTACATTCTAATTAGGTGGTAATCATATGCTGCTCTGATTGAAATGAAAATCAGCCATCATGCCACTGTCATCTAGCTGAAGTCGAGGGAAAAAATGCTTTTCAGCTTGTACAAAATTAAAATGATTTACTTGCTCTGCGTAGCTGCTCTCTCACTGGGCTCAAAGAGATTCCGTGCTGTCCCCAAAGCCCAAACCTAACTACCATCCCAACAGACAAGGCATTTTCCGGAATGATAAGGAAGCTGCCAAGGCGGCGGTGCTTCCCTGTATCCTCTTCAGACTGCCGTTCAGGTGGGTGTGGGGGGGTGGAATTGGGAACATGGCCTTTCTCCCTCAAATTTGCTGAGGCTCAAGGAAATCCACCTCTATGCATAGTGTAGATGTTTTCAGTGGATACATCTCTGTAAAGATTTATATACCATTAGCGTACTGCATAAATAATGCCTCCTGTAACTCCGTTGCAGCTAATGAGCGTCACTAATACAAGACTGGGTCTCTGCATGGGTTCTTTTGTGTTTACAGTAGTTAACTATCTCATAATTGAATTTTGTCAAAGCCTTTATTCTTTTTATCCTTACAATTCGATGGCCCTTATGATAGCAGGAACCTGAATAGCTTGAACATCATACAGGCATGTAGCTATATTAGCAATATTGTCACTACTTCAGGGTTGAGATTTTGTCTTGTTCGTATGATTAATTTTTTTTTCCTCCTGATTTCTGTAAATTTGGAGGGGCCTGGGTACTGTGGTGAGCTGCGTGAAAAGACCTTAAAAATAAATAGAGACTAAATTACATATTTTTTTTCTTTCCTGTTACTTCTTGCGTGACAAAAAAGATCGTGATAACATCCCTGTATTTCCGTACTGGCTTTTGGCCAGAAATCACAATAATTTCACCTGGCTTGTGAAATCAGCCCAATGCAGAGGAGCTCCAGCCTTCATTTTGGGAAGATTCCGTTATAGTTGTTCCCTTCCAGACACACTTTTCTTTAAAACTGCTTTGTGCTTCTCACCTTGTGGGTACCTAGCAATAAACGGACAATGAAATGAGGAATAGGAATCCGCGTAGCTCTAGTGAGATGCGTGGATAAAATACTTTATGAGTAAAAGAGGAATTGCTGCTACAATCTTTGTTTTGCATCCCAGCTCTTCATATTAATAAATCTGTTGTGATTGATGTTTTGCTCTACGTTCATGTCTGACTGGACTGTATTTGTGGCTTACAGCTGGATCCTAGCAGGAATTGAGCTGAGATGGGGTGAGAGGAAGGAGGAGGTTTGCCTTCGGCTCTGTGGAGGTTTGCAAGGAGGCTCCCATCACGAAGACAAAGTTTTGGGAGACTCGCAGTCGAAGCTGTCTGCCCCGGATGGGTCTGGCCAGGCAGTTGCCAGCAGTATATACAGCAGGTGGCCAGCTGAAGTCTGTCCCTGATGCCAGACCTCATCAGGGTGCTGGCAGAAACCAGGGAAAGGGTCCCTTTGGCTCAGCCTCGGGACAGGCAGCCCAACACCCAGCCGCCTCCCCCAGAGCCACAGGGTGCAGATGGGGTTTCCTGCAGCCGCAGAGTTTTCAGTTCTCTGAACTGGCTCTCAGGTGACGTGTTCATCGGTCTTTGCAGACAAGAGGCGTCTGTCTGTGTGACCTGGGCCCCTGCGAGCGCCCCGGAGGTGCGTTGGCGTGTGCCGGGAGCAGGCGCGGATGGGGCGGACGGCTTCCAGCTGACGGCAGCGCTGCCCGCCTGGCCGCCGCGCACACTGCCCTGCTAAGCGAAGCCGCTCTGCTGGCATGGGCAGCAGCCCTTCCGCACGAGCCAAGAGCACACGCTTTGTTTTGCTGGCGCTTTCCTGGCATCCTGCAGAGCGTACGACGTCTGCTTTTGGGTGTTCTGTTTCCAACGAACTCACGTAGCTGGTTTGTTTCTGGAAAGTTGCCGCTTCTGTTCGATTTAAATTCAGGTCCCTTGCCTACAATTTTCCCTAAAGCAGAATGTCCAGAATGGCTTGTGAGGGTGAAATAATAATAAAATACAAAGCTACACTTAAGCAAGCCTCACACTGGAGCAAGCACACAAGGGACCAAACTGGTACAAACTAACGAAAAAGGGGTATTTTGTTAAGTTTTATTCTGTCTTCCCATCTGAGATTTTATCTGGCTGGCTCCCACCGTCTTCTCCGAGTATGTTAGTCATCAACAGCAGGTCACAATCAAATCTATACAGAATGAAACCCGCCTGGATTCTTATAGCCGGAGTGCATTCCCTATGAGGAACAAAATGAGTTTATTGCTGCTAGACTTACGGCGTCGTGACATATAGCGTGAGATATACGATTCTGACATTTAATAGGTTAGATTATATTGGCCACATACTTCATAGGTTCTGTATCGTACTGTATTCCTGGGAAGGTGAAAAATGGGCCTGCCTATTATATATGAAATGACAAAGCAGATGAGAAGAGCACGGTGGATGTGGGGGAGCATTCACAATAGGGACCTGTGGAAACGCGGCAATGACTGATGGGCTTCCAAGATAAAATGCCTGATAATTAATACAGAACAACTGCTTAAATTCAAATGCTAGCACAGTTTAAGGGTATGTACTGCCTTTCTACTTAGACTTCAGGACAGATTATGCGATTCTTTCATTTGTTTGGGATTAATGAAAAAAATGGAGACTAAATTAGATGAGTTATAAAATTTTTTACTTCAGTAGGAATAAACAGTGCTTCCTGAGAAGAGTTTTTGAGCAAAGGCTGCAAAAGGACTTGTTCGGGTTCTCATTTTGCTCCTCACATGATCTCTCATGAGATAACAAAGCAAAGGTTAATTTTTACTAGCGTAGGCTGTTTACAACTACTAAATTTGAGTTGGATTAATTTATTGCAGTCTTATTTTCTTTTTCTACATGAAAAAAAAAAGACGAATGTACTTTGGGACTAGTAAAATAACTGGAAAATGATCAGCAGTTAAGAAGACAAATACTGACTGAGGGTTAAAGCAGAATTAAGTAGGTTTAAAAGCAGTATCATTTTACAGTTGAACTGAAAGTCACCATGGCACAGAGCGTAGATTTGACTTGCAATTATGCCTTATAAATAACCACGTTGCTGTTGCCCATGATTCTCTGCTTTTCTGCCTGTCTTCATCCTGATTCAGGAGTGCGTTTTAATATTAACAGAACTGAATTTAGGGTGCTTCTCAGCACCAGAAGGATTGAACTTTTCTGAGCCAGTGTATTTGTCTTCTTTTTGCTATTAGACTAAAAATACCACGTGCTCGCACACTGCTGTACTCTTTAGTACTGCAGTCTAAAATAAAATCCCAAGAACCAGTTCCTACACGTTCATGCACTTGATCAATGCATGATAAAGCTGGGGGTTAAGTGTCTTTCTGGTTTCTCTGCCTTGCGAGGAAATAGGGTCTTTCATGAGCCCGTCTCCAAAAATCATGGATTTGAATGAGGTACAAGGAAGGGATTTTGAGGTTCCATATTCTTTTCTGGACTTTTCCATCCAGCTTTTCTGCACACTTGCCAGGGACTGTGTTTTTAAGCCTCAGTCTAGCTACGTGTTCTCAGGTTGGGGGAAAGGGTTTTATACGTGACTTTCATCCTCCTCTGCTGGAAATCTCACCTTTCATTTAAAGTCCCTTTGGGTTTTGTAAGCCAAAAGGTTAAAAAGCCTTAGTCTTCTATTTGCATATTCATAGTCTTATCCTTTAGTTGAGATATTCATTTATAACTGTTGTTTTATTGCCAAAATACAGCATATTTGGTTAATTTCATTAATTCTTTTTACTTTAACTTTGTTTTGCAAGACTACGTGTCAAATGTCTTTTCCATGTGTGGAAAAAGTCTTTGAACTTTCACCGCTGCTTACTGTTTTGAAGTGGTGAATGCACGAACCTTGCCCTAATGTGAAAGAAACTTATCACATAGCACTTTGAATCCCCTGAATTTAATCTTGATACTCTTCAGACGATAATCTCTTCCCTGTGGACATTTAAACAAACATCTTCCTTTGGGACTGCATACTAATAATATACGATCTGTATGATGATAACCTCATGATGGGGAAATGTTTCAGAAGGCGCGATAGAAATGACATGCTTAAGTCCTCCTGGCCTTCGCTGTGACTCTGTTGCCTCACTGCTCTGTGTTCCCGGTTAAAATCTCTCCCTACAGACATCATATTAAGTTCATTAATATTTACAAAGCAAATATACTTCCCTTTGGACAGTTGAGGCACAAGTGCCCTTGATTTTATTTTTTTGTTGGATTATATGAGCATTGACACAGCTTTATAAAGCATAAGTGCAATATTTTATTCATATGCATACTTACATTTGTAGAACACCCTAGGCATTTTCTTTTTCCCCAGTGTGATTTTTATGGGGCGTATAATAGGAGAATAAAAGTTCATTGTAACTGCAGGTGGCTTATGTGTGTATGGTCCTCAGGGTGGGGTCCGAGTCTTCATGGGAATTTGGGAAGTACCTGAGCTGCTGGTGGTACTGAAGCTCCTATTAGCAAGGTGGAAGAAACTGCAATATCACAGATGATCAAAGACTTGTAATTCAAAGCTCTGAGTGTGAATCCAGAGGGTAAGACTTCTATAGACTAACACTACTCCTCAAAGCTCTCTTAAATTTCAGCAGAGCGAGCATTTTCGCAGTGAAAGAATTTTTGCATCACGGTTGCTAATGAGGAAGGGCGGGTATTCGGTATCTTTAATGATGGCAACGTTAATGTTTGTTCCAGGGTGCACATGAAAAGGCTGAATTCACTCCCCTGTTGAACATGCAAGTATTTACAGAAAATATAGTTGTATATTTACTAGCGCTTGTTTTGTTGTGAGCATAGTGTTTCAGATTCTGCAGTGCTCACTTTGAGACAGAGATGTATTTGAGGGACAGTCCCATCACATGCAATTTATAGCCCTGGTATTACAAAAATAAATCTAGTTCGTATGATGCCTCCAAATAGCGGAAGCTGAGAGGGAAATAAGTAACTGATTTTTCAGAGACTATTAAGAAAATAAAGAATTCTTTACAGGCGGATAATAACGAGTATAAATATTGCTTCAATGCCAGATTGCTCAGTGCACTGGGATTTCCATGTAAATGGTCAGTAACCTGTCTTTATTGGCAATTTATGATTACCTTCTGTGTTTTGTATGTGGGGAAAAAGGGATCTTGCTGTAGCCCGATGAGCAAATGTGATGATGGTGTGGTCTGGCGAAAGAGGGCAGATGTTGAGCCGTGGATAGCCCTGAAGAGTGTGTATGTGTTTTCCCTTTGGTCAGGACTGGGAGTAGAGAGGAGCAAGGTAGGCTGACACTGTCTTTTACCTGGAGTATTTCGGGAACTTTAGGAGTGAAGTGCTGAGGAGCTATTTGATCCAGTTTCTTAGTTCCCAGATAGCCTAGTTGAAAGGGAAAGCTGCCATAGACCTTGAAAGTGCAGCGTTAGCTACTGGGTTTTCTGAAGCTTGCTGGTGGAAAAAGTTGATTTTGGATGTCCTACATATCCGGAGCAGTTGCATAGAGTAAAAATGAACTCCTGATAGAGAAATCTGGCGGGTTCAGTACGTCTTGCTCTCCCCTCATTTTTACCTGCTTTCCCTTTGCAGTTTTTTCCTTTGTGAGCCCTGTTCTGCCCCCTGCATGAGTGGTGAACCTGTCTCTTTATGTTCTGCTCTATTGCCAGGGCATTAACTGAGTGCTTTGGAGCGGGAGAGAGGAGACAAAGACTGTACCTCCGCTCTGGGTCTATCTTGTGTATTGCAGCTGTTGTTTTTAGGTAGAGATTTCAAGTCCAGCTGCTCCTTATTGACCCTGTGGGAAGTGGCAGGTTGAATCAATTATTTGACATGCATGTTCTCTGTTGGCAGGATTCTCCAGAGCCTTATAACGGCACAAATGATGTTACTTGCTAGTGCAAAAGAAAGTTACAATTGGATATAGCAATTAATATGCAATTAGGAAGGCATTCTTGTTTCTTTCCAAGTATTTTTTTCCCAGTTATTTTTAGATTTGAATTGACTGAATAGTTGAAGAATTCCTTTTGGAAAAGAGGAGGGGGGTGGTATTTTTTTCTGCGTTAGCTTTGATTTTTCCTCCTGGAGGGACACAGAGAAGCACAGACAGCTGTTATTTAAAACAAAATTGGACACAAAATGCTATGAAACCATTTACTATCTCTGCATTGTAACGCAGCAGTCCTGTGTTTTGATGATGTATTGTTGTTTATTATGCACTGCATTACTGCTCAAACTTACACATGTTTAGAAAAGTAATGAGATTTAAATGTAATTACAGCGTATCTCTAGAAATAGCCTATATATACCAGCTAAGGTATTTTGGCAATTTACTGATTTTGCCACCCGAGGCAGTGACACTGCCCAGCAGGATGTGAGGAGGAAGGGTTTGAAGGGTGTTGGGCTGTGGGTGTGCTGTCAGCATTATCAGGAATGACAACGTCTGTGAGCAAAAGAACAGAGCAATCACAAACCTTCTTCAGCCTTTGGCACGACCGCCGACAAGGGTGTCAATTTGTGCCAGCTCCTGCCGCCAACGAGGGTGTCAATTTGTGCCAGCTCCTGCAGCATTTTGTTTGCGCTGATGACGCGTGTTGCTTTGGGACTGGATGGAGGCAATCGGTGCATTTCACACAAGCCACCGAGCAGCCCCAGCTGCTATCTGCTTTCAGACACGCATCACCGGGGCTGCATTTGACCCAATGATGTGCAGGCAAAAAAGGCTCTATATTTTATAATCTCCAGAGCCGTCACATCCCAGGTTTTGACTGGATTAATTAGCACCTGTGCGAGTAATTCCATACCCAGTCATTTAGAGCTGTTACCTTTTTTTCCAGATTTTTCTAAATGCTCTAGAAAGTGGATTTGAAGAAATGTTTGTTGGTTACTGAAAACACCTATGAATGTAAAGCCATAGATGGTGTATAATTTATAAAGCTTCATCAAGTGAAAATATATGACGAGTATAGGGTTTTGCTGGCTGGGTGGCCTCTGTGGGCTGTTGCTAAAAGAGGTCAAATTGGATCTGTGAACTTAAAACCCCAACTGTACTAATTAGCGTGATAGGAAAATGTTAGGAAATGCAATATAATTATTCATGGAACTGGGTCATCATTTCTTTTTCAGTTAGTCTTCTAGCATGTTGCTACACCACAGTGCCTTCCATTAATAATGAAGACATTTTTGAGAAATAGTATTAGCAGCTGGTTGACTGTAGTTAATTGACATATTATTGTATTCCAGCACATTCTGTCAGGGACTGCTGTGAATGGCTTAAAGGCTTCTAGGGAGAAATAAAGCAGAGATAACCAAAGAGAAGTTATTTTAACAGGTCTTAGATTCCGTATACCGTGATTCTAGGAGGCAACTTACTGAAGTATGTACAGAATTTTGGTTTAGAGAATAATCATGTAATCAACTTAATAAATTTTGTCTGTGGGAATAGCACTTAAGCTCCTGTAGGAGTAGGGCAATGCACTGAGCCTTTGGAGTGTTTCAAAATCCGAGTGACTAAATGACATAAATCCATTTACTTATGGATTTAATCCAGGCTGCTTTGTCAAAAGTCGGAGTAATGAATTGACAAGGAGTTTAAGAAATGAACCATATATGTAACTGAGGCATGCTAATTACAGTCTTTGCCCCCCCAGCAAAGTTAACAGAGCTTAAAATGAATGCATCTTTGTTTTTAGAGTGAAGTCTAAAGAAGAGAGGCAGAGTGAAGCCGGGGTGGTTATGTAGCCAGCCTTTCACCTCCAGGTCACTGATTCAAATCCAGACCGTTTTGCTCACGTCTGAGAGCTTTTCAGCCTTTGCACTAGTCTGGCCGGGGAAGACCGAAATGGAGAATGTGGCTTTGGTCCCTATCACAACTGACGTGACTCTAGTTGTGCTGATGAACATTATGTATTTAAAGAGTCTGTTTCCGCAGTCACAGCACCCAGCTGGAAAATTTTGCTTTTCTCTCCAGAGTAGCTGGGGTTAGGCACAAAACAGAAAACGGCAGCCTCTAGTGCTGATAGTTTCAAATGTTCCTGGACGTATATATTCTTAGATGTGCGTATTGAAGGAAATGGAAAGTGAGTACTTCAAAGGAACTGAGCTATTTGATCGTGGAACATTTTATTGTACAGTTAATTACGTAAAATAGTCTGAACTGAGATAGAGCCCTTAGTGACTTTTTTTTTTCTGTGTGTATAATTAGATATACAGAGCTGTTTCCTCAGCTAGTGTCAGTCTGTTTAGCTCTATTTAAGTCAATTTGCATCAGCTGAGAAGCTGGGCCCTGGTATTTATGGAACCATTGACTGTTTATTATACCAGAGTAACACATGGCCAAGCTCTGTACCCTACGGAAATTTAGGCCAAGACGTATAAAGTAAGAAAAATGGTACTGTGTTCATTTTTAAAGTATTGATGGGCGAATCTCAACCTTCAGAACTTCTATTTGAAGCTTGTTAGAATTTGTAGCGATTTGATGTGAACTGAAGAACTACCATGAAGTTTTGGGGATGTACTTGCAATTTGGAAGGAAACTTGTGGTACAGGATTTTGGTCTTTGTAGGCTGTGATCAGAAGGCAAAAAATAGCAGGCATGGGAAAGTTATTTGTTTTTTTTTTTTTTGTGGGGTGAGTGTGGGATGGGCCGGGGAAGACTGACCTCTGGAAAAGCCCATCTGTCACTGAGTAACAGGGGAACAAAATAGTAAACGAAGAAATGGTAGTTGATAATGAACAACCAGGGTACAGTGACAGAACTCTGAATGCTCGTGTTGTCTGTTCTTTCAGAACTGTTTTATATTTGAAAAATATGGAAACTGGCCGTGTGCACACTTCCAGATCCTGATTTTAAAAGATGACACTAAAAATAACTTTCCCATTTTATCAGAATGTAAGTTTGAGGCCAGTGGTAGTCTAATGCTTCCTAGAGTTGAAAACACGCAGATGCCAAAAGAGTAGCAGTCTTCTGTATTAATTAAATGTTTTTAAAACAGTTAATCCTTCAAAATCTACTCAAGCTGTTCCTGGATATTTTTAGCACTGAAGGCCTTGGAATGCCCAGTTCCTTGCACTCTGCTTTTCTGTTCACCATTGCCAGAAACAGAGTTAACAGAAGCATTAAAAATATTTAAAAAAATACCAATGTCTAAATCATTGGGAGTCAAAGTCCTGTTTTGTTGAATTGAAACGAACTTGACTGTCTGGTCTTGGAGAGACCTTAATTCAAGAATTGTAGACTTCCTTTAGCTGAAACACTTGACTTTGTTGTTGATATAGACGAGGTGGGGTTTCTGTGGAGGAGTTGTGTGACTGTTTTCCCAGCACTCTGCACCCGATGAGTTGCTGCTTTTCCGAGCGGGACAAGAACTGCAGACTGTGGTCAGTGCTCGGGTCTGGCACTGTGTGGTGACGTTAATACATCCACAAATAATGGCTGTGCTCGTTTTGTTCCATTCAGAATATGGTATTTCAAGAAGAAATATCATTCCTTGAGGCATAAATAATAAATTCTTTTGTTAGTTCTGAAATGGTGATGCTTTTTAATAATCTCAGAATAGTCACGCGATCGTCAGAATTGTATTCTCATGCACTGGGTAGGAATGGTTCATAGAACTTTAGAAATAATTTAATTTCACTGTCGTAATTATGTACAGGAATTATGTAATATTCTGCATTCCTCTGTGGCGTCAAAGCAGTTTAGTTTAAAAGCTTACAATACACCTAGTGATTAATGAGGTTACAGTCATTTACCTGAGAACTAATTCTGCTTTGAAAAGATGGTTTGCCTCACGCTAATTATTTCTGTATTGTCCTTATTTGCATCACAGGCATTTCACTGCTCCTCGCCTCAACTTATGAAATCCTTCTTGCTCATGCATGAATCTGGACAGCTGGATGCCACTAATGGGGCAGCTAGTGCTACCCAGTGGGCTATAATCAACATTCTGTTGCCACACATTAACATCGCACTGCATGCCTAAAAGGACTAAAAATTTGATTTCTGAAGCAACAGCTGATTAGGGATGATTAACAAAAAGACCAGGGGGTGGGTGGATATTGTGTAACGTTGCTTCCGTCCTTTCAGAATCCAGCAAAGAATGGCATATCTGATATATCAGTCTGAACAAAAATAGATGAGCCATTATCTAAATGTTTTTAGCACTAATCGTTTCTCAAAGGCTGTGTAAACCCAAACACATTTAATACCATGTAAATGAAAATAGAGGTGGAAATAATCATAAAACCATGACAAAGAAGGTATGTCTGTTTATCTTAAACAAAACGTGTCACTTTGTTTTTCTGAAGTGTCAAGGCAATACAAGATGCCATGATAAATAGATAAAAATATTGTATGACTAACTGTACCTTACGTGCGTCCCTAAATACAAGAGATTCCCGTGCATTGAGGTTGATTAGTAGTCTGTAAAGAAAGACAGTTCGTTTTGGATGCCAGATGAGATACACTGGAAAAACTGAAGTTTCAACAGGCAATCTTGAATGGCCACTGAAAAATATATTCAGTGGTTTCAGTGTAACCTGATTATACCTTCATAATAGCTCCGTTTCTTCAAACTGCTCCATATACGTCATCTGCACTGGTGTGCAGGACTGTTTCCAGTTTGCAGTTTTGGATGGCAATGCTTTTCTTCCTTAAGAAACAACAACAAAAACCCAAAGAAACCAAAAAACCCCCCACAAAACCCACCAAAAGCCTGTGTGAATCCAACAGTTCCTCTTGCATGTCTTTCATCCTCCTGGGGACTTCAGTATATTTCTCTGTTGATCTTCTGCTCTTTTCGCGCTGCAGTTCGACCAGGAGAGGAGACAATTATTGCTGCTCTTACTTCTCTTGCCGAGGCGTGATTTCAAATGGAAGGCGCTGATCATCTTTGTTGCCTGTCTTCAGCTGTTATCAGTGCTGGAAGAATCATTCTGTTGGGAAATGCCCTTTGCTGTGGGATTTTGGCAGTGTTCCCCTTATTTCAGATTCTTGGCCACCCAAGCTAAGACTGTACGTAAGCAGCAGTTCGGGAAGTGGACAACGTGGCACTTCCTTGTTTCAGTAATGCTGCAAGTCCAGACATGGTCTCTGTTTACCAGGAATTACTTTTGGATTTTATTTTTTGCCAACAACTGTGTCTGGAAATGACCCATCTGGGAAGGGTTAAAAAACCGAACAACAAAGAATTATTTTGTCATGAATATCAAAATATTATACAAAAAAAGGTATACATTGCCCTCTTCCTTCTGTCATACTTCTACTGGCAACTGCTAAAAAGGCAAAAATGTTTGCTTTAAAAATTGGGAAGAAAGTGAAATATTAGTTGCTGTACTCTCCGTAATAAACCACAAAGTGATGTGAATTACAGACCTGTTGGTGCACTTCTGAGGTGACTGTAGGGAGAGAAACTTAATGCACTCGAAGTGTACATAAATAGCCTACTAATGTACAAACTGCTCCACTTCATCATTGTAGTGGACATTATTAAGATAATTATTTTATCCTTCATGACTTGCTCTTCTATTGTGCTGTTATATAAATCAATCCAGCCTAACTAATATGTTTTGAGGGACAATTTTTGTCTCTTCTTGCAAAAAAGGTTTATTGCAGAAGGCAGCCTTATTAAAAACTTGTCACTTCAGAGATCTGGTGACAATAAACGCTTGGCTCTTCATTTACTGGCAGGTCACGTTTCAGTTAAAAACAAAAGCAATGCAGGAAGTGGCATGTAAAAAAATTAGTTGTCTAGCTTGGTCCCTTGGCTTGTTCTATTTCTTGTCATTTTGTTTCAAGTCATATCAAGTTGGGCTTAAAACAATGTCTTCAGGACATTTGGTTTAACCTTCAAAAGTTCAGGAAGTGCCACTGTAATATATATAAAATGCAGATCAAGATCCAAGTTGAAGTTTGTTCTTGACCTAAATCTTTTGTTTATCTCTTATCTCTTTGCTAATGATTTGTTTGTTTCGTTGAAAGGCTGGATATAAAATGATAAGCGGAGATCATAGTTCTGCGTTTCAGTAACAGTGGGATCTTTTCCCGCTCCCTGTTTCTAGTTCAGCTTCGAAGTACTTCTGTGCGTTGAGAGTTGTGGGTTGCTGGCCTGGGGCCACGTGCTACTGAGGTGGCTGCTGAGGTGGACAAAGGCAGGGCTTTCCAGTGCTCCACAGAAGTGTTTTCTGGGAACCCAGTTCTACCTGGGCGGTAGAAATGAATCTATGTTCTGCTGGGTTAGAAACGCATCTTTTCTTTCATTTTGAAAGGATGGTATGCAACCTCTCAGTTGAAGTATTTTTAAAATATGGTTGTTGATACTTGACTGTCTTTTACGAGATTGGCCGCTTAGAAGGTCTAAGAGATGTGTGGAGAGATGCCCTGTGTATTCCTGAGTGAAAGCAAGCTGTCATCCTCCTTTCCCTTCCATGAATGATATTTGACACCTCAAATAAGGATTTTGTTCAGATCAGTCCATTGCAGACATTTGTTTGCCAAGAGAAAATGAGGTTGCCAGCTTTCCTTCCCTGGCAGACTGTTAGCCAGCTCTCCCTGAGGGTCCCTGCGGGGAATCTGTGTCCCTGTAAGACCGGGTAGAATTCCAGGCTTAAGGCAAGGTCTTAGAGCTGAGCCTCCCAAGAGGCAGCGCAGCTACTGCTGTAAGGATGACAGCACTGTGTCCTGAAGGTAGGGAAGCATTTCCATGCCTCCAGGTTATGGTTAATTCTTTGCTATCTATGTATTATTCCTTTTTTTCTGCCTCTCCCTGGCTTATCTGCCTTCCACATACCTACACAGTATAGACAAAGTTTGTGTGAAGAAGGTCCTCTTGTTTCCCCTCTTTTATTTTTCACTACATATGCTGTATTAGAAACCAGGGAAGAGTTGTTAATACTTTGTAGGCATGTATGTATGTTTTGTGCTTATATGTAAAGAGTTAAAATTGATGACTTGTGAATATGTCATCAAACACGGTCCCTCCTTACCCCTAAAGAGCAATTAAAATTTCAGCGGCCTTAGCGAGTACTTGGGGGTAAGATGTTAAGTATGTATTCTACGATACAAGTCTTTGAGGGGAGCAAGGACTGAAACTGAGTACTATAGCAAGAGGGAAATTATTTTCTTTGTGTAGGCTGTTGCGCTCTCAGTTAGTGTTAGACCTGTGTTCTCTGTGATGGTCCATCCCATTCCTTATGTGAAGGTGCCACGTGGATGTTTGGGTCTTCTGTGTCTCAATCCCTAATAGACTCTTCCTATTTCACCAGGGTGTAGAAAAGGGTTTTCTCAAAAAGAAGAAAAATGCCAAATTTTATTGTTTATTTTTGGGTCCTGATAAAAAAAAAAAAAAAAGACAAAGCATGGAGTTGTATCAAGAAAGGAGAAAAAAACCAAAAACCCCTGCATTTTTTTCCAGATAGTTTTTCCAGATAATTATGAAAAATCAGCCGCCTGTAACTTCCATTGCAAGCACACAGTTAAACCTATTTCACCTTTCTTGTGGGCTTATGGATCTTTCAGCTATTGCCTGCGCTTCTCATGTGGAAGAAGAAGTATGAGGAGGTCGTGCTGTCTTTGGAAGGGAACAAATTCAGTGAAAGTGAAACTCCAGTGAAAATCATGCTGGTGAATGTACGCAAATGTTTGTGTGACTGAGGTGGTTTGAGTGACTTACATACACCAAAGTAAACAGCAGCTCATCTTGGCCTTGGCAAGACTGAAACAGTTGACATGTACATGTTAAATCAGCTTTTTTGTAATTTATGGGTTCACTAATCATAACCTGATTTATCTACATGACTGCAATATCTTTTGGACCAAGCTGACCCAGTTGTTAATAATGATATGAACTTATGCTCCATCATTGTAGTACCGGTCATGCACAAGACTGGTGTCCTTATAGAATATTTGTCAATACATTTTGCAGATCATATTGTCTCTGGGGCAATAAGAATCAATCAAGCAGTGCTAGCTGTTTAGTCTGCAAGTACTGGTTCTAGGTATACGTTTGAATGACTAGAGAAATTAGCGGCAAACAGAAAAGACTGTAAGTAATCTAGTATTGAAGGGTAATTATTTCCATAGCTTTTTGTTCTGTGAACTTCTTTATCTGTGTTTTCTGAGGTCGGTGATATTCAGCTGTTATTTTGAATACAGTAGATATAGATTAGCTATATTGTAGCTTTACTTTCAGTGAAAATTCATCAATAGAGAGGTCACGGGCTTGTTTATAGTGGAGCGTTGGCAATTGCACTTGGTAAAGCCTTTTGGGGAGAGAGTTTGGGTGGGTTTGGATGAACACACACAACTATGTAATATTTTTTTGTTGTGCAAAGCCTCTGGGTGATGGTTTTGAGATTTGAGGTGTGATTATTGACAACCCACCTACAAATTTTGCATCCTAAATGGAAGACGTAAAAAAAAATATAATTAATACGTGCACAATGTGGCAAGAACTTTTAATGCTTAAGAGAAGGCAGGCCTAGAAAATGAGATCAAAAGCTGTTCTTGGGAATTTAGGATTTTAGTAGCAATTTGCGTCTTCAGAATGAAAGCGGAAAAACGCGAGGCATTGTTTATTATTGCAATTATGAGCACAATAAAAATGACAATAGGCAACAAGTTCGAGGCAGGTCTGCCAAAGTGCTCCACGTGACAGCTCCTTTTATTTGTCAGCAGTTCTGTTTCCAGAAGCATTTTGCTTTGATGAACAAATTCAGCAAATGAACACTAATGCATTTGCATACGGCAAAACAGTAGTGACTGGCAGTTGTTGATAAAGATGCATCACCCTCTGGTTTTGTTCTTCCCCATCCATGTGGAGGTGAACTGTGAATGTGGAGGCTTTTTATCTCTTCCACATGGGTTGTCTTTGCTGTACAACGGCAACACTGCAAGACTGGGTGCTCATTTCTCATTTTGTGAAACAGTGAAAAGAGTCAATTATTTCCAGTGCTTCAGAGGCTGGTCCTTCTGGAAGAATACTTAAAAAAAGAAGAAAACAGCTACATATTAAAGGGCTCAATGGCTTTTATTCGGCATTTTCCTATATCTCCCTCCTCTCCCATTTCCCCCGCATAGAACTAAAGAAACAAAGCAGCAGCTTTCTGACATTAATCATGAACATTAATTATACTACTATCTTTGGCTTCCAGGACTAGGAGATTATGAGGAATGTATTAACCATTTTGGCTTTTTGAAAACGGTTCATTAGTAATATGGTTAAGTAGGAGTACTGGGTCAGCAACTAAGGGGAAGTACGCATCAAGAGTGTTGCTTTGATTTTGGAATAAATATTTTATTTCATAAAGCAGTCAATTACTTGCGGGTAAATATATCTGGGGAGCATGTAGTGGCTATGTCTTTATCTCAAAACTGCCTTTTCTGGGTTAAGCAAGGCAAAATCTTTTCAATCTCGAATTAAAAGTTATTTTGGGGAACAAACCGTGATTCATGTAGTGCAAAGTTACGAGTTAGCCTATTGATTCTGTATAATTATAATTATTTGTTGATGTAGGACGAGATACCTTCAATATTTTGCAGCAGCAACACTTGCATTATAAAAGCTTTAACAAATGTGTTCATTGTAAGGGACCTAAATGCAATCTCCCTTTCTGAAGAAATCCTAAATGAAGTCCTCCTGTGCTGTCATTATTATGAAAGGATGCTACAGCAAACTGATAATTACTTGTCCATGCAGATTTATAATTGAATTCACATACTGATTCTTTTAGAAGCAACACAGAAAGTATTTCTAGCAGATACCAATTTAAAATCATACCTAGAAACTAAGCCCTACTGTGAAAAACCATGATGCTGGTTATGTCTCTTTCAGTAACATCAAAGTTCTCTAGAGTTATGTTGACAGAGAAGCTGCTTAAATCTCGACGTATGCAATCTACTTGTTGTAACAGAAAAGTAGATTTTCCAAACAGTGGAAGAATTTGACTTTAAAGTTTAACTATAGAATAAAGTATATGAAAGTACAGTTTTAATAAAACACATGGAGCCAACACACAAGTAAAGTTTCTCACCACTGAAGTATGATTACAACATTGGTGCCCCTTCCCAGCTCATGTCAGTGAAGCTTGGAAGCTTTATCGTACATGCAGACCTGGCCCTACGTGTCACCTAATGTATAGCCTGTACATAGAGCTAGAGGCTTTTATACCCTCTCAGAGTACGATAGCATCTATATCTCTGCAGTTGCCCAATGTAGAACTGTGTACTACTAAATTTCATGAGAGCGCCGGACCATGATGTTGGGTTGTGTCTTGGAAATCAAATTTCCTTTAATGAGTGGGTGAAGATTTGCAATTTTTTCCAGTTTTTCCTTCACCCCTCCCAGTTTAACCATCTCAGCCCAGGCACAGGTAATTTAGCGTTTCACTTCTCAGAGTGACTAGAACTTGAATGAACAGTCTAGTGTTTTTTCTTTTTATAATCTTGTAAAATTTTTCCTTTTATTTGTAATGAGACATATTTAGGTGTTCAGGGCCATTCTTGAATAAGGTTTATGAATTTAATGTGATTTATTTTATATTCCTTAATGAGTTTTCCTAATCAAAAGGTTAGAGTTCAAAAGCAACATAGCTTTAATTTTAAGCTAATAAAAAACTGAGTAAATTTAAAAAAAATAATGCAAATTTGTGCAGCTTAACACTTTTTCTCTTTTTTGGTGATGGTGATATACATTGTTTAAGAGAATGGTTTGGAGAGAGAGCCCCTTGAATCTGGCTGTAACACTGATACATTTGCTGTAGGTATTACTGCTATATTGTAGGAATTTCTCCATGCTTCCAGACAAGGCATGCAAGACCTTTTGCACTACTAAGCTAACGATAAGGAGGATGTTGTCTGAAAATATTTTCTTCCTCTTGGTACTTATATCCCCGCAGCATAACAAAAGGTCGTAAATGGACAATAGAGTGGAGTCATGAGTGAGTGATTCTCTTTTAGCTACAAGTATGTCACACTATTTTTATAATTTCCTGTAGGACTATTAAAACCTCCCTTGAGACACAGAGGAAACTGCTGAAGTTCTGGGATAGCTTTCTGTCCCTTTTTTCTACATCAATTTAGGCGGATACAGCTTGTAACTCTATCTGAATAATACAGATAAAACTTACGTCTGGATTGTTACGGGGTGGAGGATGTTGTGGTTTCAGTTCTTTGTTTAAAAATGGTTTATTTTTCTGTACTGAAAGTCTCCATGGATCTGAGTGTGTCCTGTATATGCTTTGATAACTCTGGAAATTGTCTGTTCTTCTTAGAATGTGTGTGTATAGGCACGATTCACCAAAGACAGAGGTGAATATAGATTTAATAGACATAGTTTCATTGAAATCAATAGCTGTTTCAGTGTTATTTTTTCCCGCTAGTTCAAGGTCTTCCCCAAAACACTCACTTAGTTGTCTTTTTATTAGTATTGGCCAAATATACACACCTCTCCCTTTCCTGTAGCTGAAGACACTGGTTGCACAGGTAGTACTGCAGAAGGGCTGATTGCCCACATCTGAGAAGAAAGGTGCGGCTGATGTTTTGTATCAGTTCACACTTCAAATAGTCTGTTGCAGAGGATTCAATTTGCGCTTGTCTCCGAGCATTCCCTATTGCTGGGGAGGATTGTACTGAATGGCACGGTGCGGGAGAGACTCCCTTTTCCCCCGAACAGGTGAACTTCAAGACTGTGGCCACCATAGACGTTTTCCTGAGTTGAGCTGTGTAAGATGGGCTTGCAAGCTGTTGGAGGATAATCAAAAGTGTTCCTGCAGCGGCTTCTTTCATGTCTGTTTAGAAGCAATGTGTAGGTTATCTTGCCATGGGTAATTTACTTTAAAATACCGTCTCTTTTCTTCCCTTGCCAGATTTTTCCTTTTTTTTTTTTTTTCCACTTTTATCATCCCTGTGTTGTGACTAACATGAACCCTAGGAGAAATCTGAGTCAGAGGAGGAGTTTCTCAGGTAGAGATTCAGGTAACATCTAGTGTCAACATTACCCTCATGCTTAGTAGATTCCCTACTGGTTTTACTCTGTTAATTCACTTATCAGTTTGAGGTGCTTTTATAATACTGTCAGCATCTTCCAGGATGCAAAGGATAGGGAGTAACATCTATAAAAATAAAGTGATTCAGTAACCCAATAAAACAGACTGAAACTTGGATTTATTGCCAGAGGTTTTGAAACTTTACTGTTAGCCCCTAAGTTGAGGATGATTGTTGTGCCTACGGTAAATACTTTACATATGCTTATGTTACTCAAGTTTCTAAGTTTTATGTCAAGCATATCTCTTACACCTAGGAGCCAAAGTCCCATTAACTTTCAGTGAGAAATCTCAAAAGCTTTCCATGAGAGCTGGTGCCCAGAATGACTAAGTAACCTTTGGAAACGTAACTGAAGCTCCTAGGCAGTGAAGTACTTCTGATGAGTTTACTTCAGTTGGACTTGGATACCTCGCATGGAAATACAAACATGCCTGAACTGCCAAGACTATGCCTCAGAGTAATTGTCACCGTATGTCCACTGTCACTTCTAGTCTAAGGTTGCTCCCACCAGTATCATCCTATGATGGTGCTACTACCTCGTAGGCTGGTTTGTTGGCACCCTGCCTAGGAGAAAACTAGTGTACCTTAAAGCAAAATGATAGCGCTGTTATTTTAGAAGGTCACTGAACATCTTTTTGGCATCTGGCATTTATATATTAAATGGGGAACCCTTCAAAATGACATTTCAGGTAATGAAAGCTAAGCCGGCCTGGTACATACCCATGCGGAGCTGCACCAATGCCAAAGCACGTCAGTGCTTTTCGGTGGGATCAGTGACATTTAAGACCTGATATTATGAAACCATCAGTCAGAAATTCAGGCCTTCCGCTAAAGACAGGTTGGCAGTCGCTACTTTGTGGCACTCTAAAGGCAGATTTTTCCAAATCTTTCAACTTATGTTTGGGTCTAGTAGGTGCTTTTCCTAAAATTATTGTAACTTACAGAGCGGGTTTTGTGGTGACACCCATATGTTGCCCCGTTGGGCCTATTTGGCCGTTGTAATGGTTGATGTCCATAGTTGGCAGTTGTCAGGTCCCTTGGCATGGATGGGAGCTTTGGGGTGGTGTTGAAGATGGCGTTATTTCACCATTTTTGACTGCTTCCATTAGCAGATAAGGTTGCACTAACAGATGTGACTGGATCATGGGTGGTCTCAGAGGAATCCCTGGTGTAAATCTGTTACGTTAGGTTTGTTTCCAGATTACTCACAGCCCATTGCCAGTACTGGAACTATAAACATTGTTTATATGAAGCAGCTCATTCAAATATGTTGTATTTTTAAAGTAAAGACCCTCTGAAGCAGCATATTGTACCTTTTTTTGCATAACAATGAAATGTGACTGGAGATTTGACTCAACCAAAATGAACTGTTTCAATGACTTACAGAGCAGGACAGCTCACTGAACTATATATAAAAACCTTCTTATTGTGAAACAGCATCTTTTCAGCAGAATATATGCAAAATATTTGACAGCTGATATGTCTTTTAACCAACTACAGTGTATTGCCATTGCACTCTGCCTCTTCCAGGTTTCTTTACTTGATTTATGGTTTCCTGAATTGCAGAGGCATCAGTCTATGAATGTTGTAAATTTTTTTAAACCAAGTCTCACCAAATTCAATGAAGCTGTGTATAGAAGTGGAGATTCCCACACGCATATTCTTACAGTGAAGCGGTTATTTAATTTGCCCTTTATTTCCAAGCAGGTAGAATTTTAATCAATATATTTACTATTAGGGAGGCTTGAGCTTAAGGAGAAATCCAATCAAATGATGTTCTCTTCATTGAGAAAGCATTTATTATTTGGCTATGCAACTGTCCAGGATCCTGGAAAATTGTGACTTTTGGCAAAGGTACAAGAAGCACATTGAAAGATGAAAGAATTGCATGGTATGCTCACGGTCCAGTTAATACCTGTGTGCCCGTAAATCAGCGGTACAAGGTAAATATTAAGCTGCAAATCAGCTATATGAGACCCCTGTCGATGGTCTAATGTAATCCTGATAAACTGTTTAGTTCTCTCTTGTAGGCAGATCTCTCTCCTGGACTGTCAACCAAGCTCCTCTTCTTCCTGAGCTTTAGGAAAATAATAAGGTATTTTCCTTTAAGTTTTGTTGCTCAGAGAGTTGACCCCTCAGGATTGCTGGGTACATGCACTACAGCTTAGAGGAATAAATCTCTTGCCTTTATGAATCCATTAAGCACTTGTTGCTTTTTCTCATCAGGATCAAGCCCTTCAGGCAGGCAGAAGTGGCCAGCCTTTTGCATCTGTTTAACTCCTCTCTAATTTTTTATTTAAGTCCATCACTCTGCAGTGGTCCTTTAAGCTTAGTTGAAGCCATCTGCTAAATGTGTTTCACAGGAGCGAGAAAGTGGGATGCGTGCATAGATGGATAAACATTTTATAGAGTTGTTATTTTTTTCCTCATAGTTGATAACAAACGTGGATTAGCCCTCTTTTGGGAGTTAGCAACAGAAGAAATGATGAAAAGTCACGATTTGGCGATCTGTGGCCCATTGGCTGCACTAAAGTAAAAAAAAATGTTTTGCAAGTCTTTGTTAATGTGCTTGTAACTTTGAGATGTGTGTTTGTGAAATATCTGGATTATTCCTTTGTATATTATGTGTCCTTTCAAACTGATAGCTTCTATGTATTTAGCATAGAAGGAAGGATTTGATTGATTTGTGATGTCACTGTTGTAAAGATTCACACTGGGGAACCGATTCTCTACCCTACAGCACCAGTTCAAAAAAGTTAACGTACAAAGCAAAAGGCAGAGTTATGTGTATATTTTTAATGAATACTTTATTAAAGAACTGTCCACAGTCTTAAACATTATCAGCAGAAGTGAATTTACGGAAGGTACCTTGGGAGCTAAATAAGCTGTAGCTGCAGCACCTGTAGCTGTAGAGCTCTATAAGCGTAACGGCTGCACAGCAGTTTCTGTGTCAAAGTATGACCATCTCCAGTGTTTTGCTGTTAACAAACTGTCAGAAACTGTTCCTTTTTCTTTCTGAGGGTTCATACCAAACTGTATGTTACTGCTGGACCTAAAATATAGAATTCCCATTTCTCATGAATTTATTAGTATTTGTTATGTCCTGATTCTTGGAATATATAATCCAATGCCATCCTTAGCAATTATATAAATGATAGTCTTTAAAGTAAGATGAAATAGTTTTTTGCATTAGACTTTATCCTCTAACTTTCCTCCTCCCTTCCGTTTCTGAGTATTGGTTCTTAGAAGACATTCTGTTCTACCTGTTGTATTCAGTAAATGACTTTTTGATACTGAATTTGCTTTGTGTTAGGATAGCTTGTCTTCGTCTAAGGTTGTTTCTCTAGCTCTGTTTTTTCTTCTCTCTGAACATTTTCAGAATAGATCTTATATTTTGGTATCGGGTTCCTTTTCCTTTCCTACCTCTAAGTCATAGCAGATCTTGAACTGAATTTTGACTTATGGCATAAAAAAAAAATAATCCACGGCATTAAATTGGCTTCTAGAGAATTGAACCAACCCTGTATGGTTTGGTTTTTTTCCTTCTATCTAGATGCTGCTTCTAAGGCATGCTGCGGAAATCTCTGGCTAGATAATGTTCACTTCCTTCCTCCCAGGCAAACTTCCAGCCAAATGTTTCTTTGCCACTAAGAAGGACTCAACTACAGATCGTGTCACAGAGACAGAGGGACTACAAATGTTCCTACTTGTGTCTTTCCCTAGACTGCAAAATGAGTCAGATTCTTGGATGGAAGAACCCAGAAATTCTTAGCCTGAGCCAGAAAAAAACTTTTAAAATGTGCCCGTTCTTTTTAGAAGAAATGCAAAATATATTCCAATAACGATTTAGCTCAACACCCTGCCACCCCTAGTCCCCCGCAGAGTCAGCTGGCGGAGCTGCACCACAAGACACTAGCACCTTGGTGCCTTTTCCTGCCCGCCCCCTCTTGCTGAAGGGAATCAGCACCATTTTTAGCTTCCCTCCTACACATTGCAAGCAAGAAAATGGAAGTGTCAATGGAAATACTGTTCTGGACCAAGCAAGGAAATAACCAGATATTTCTCATTGGGAGCACATTAGGATCAATCTATTTACGGCAAAATCTCTGAATAGTACAGCGCAACTTCTTTCTGCGTCACGATAACGTGTGAGCTTTCCTCCATGGCTATTTCTTTGCTGAATCCGAATTCAGTGGCAAGCAACTGTATTGTTTCAGTATCTCTGCAGGCGTTCATCTGGTTACCTGGTTTTATGAAGCCAGTCTTCACTCCTCAGGTGAGGTTGGCCACCACAAGATGTACTTGTGGGATCCATTACCATGAGCAGTCCCTGCACCATTGTTTATGGTGCCTTTTTGTTGAATCTGATACCGCATTTTTCTCTGCCTGTCTTTTTCCTTGTCCAAATATCAGCCTTTCCTTGATTAATCTTTCTGAAAGCAGAATCAGCTTTAGGTGTTTGATGTGAGAAGACGCAGCTTACGCTCGCCATCTCCTGACGTGCCATCCTCTTCTGATGGATGTCAGTGCAATGATTCCTAGACGTTTCGCCAGAAGCAGCATCTGGCTCTTCGCCACTCTCCTCCGGCACTATATTTGCAGCTTTGAACTTGCCTCTGTATATATCACACAGTTAACGTGTCACTATCTTCCATTAGCCTTCTCGACTGCTGTGCACTTGGTCGGCAGTTTCCAAAGGCAACCTTTAAATTTTCTGTAAATTGTAGCCTCTGTAGTGTGAGTTTTTGAGAGCCTGACTTTCAGGGGGGGATCCTCTCTTCATCTGTCGCGTTGCACTGCACAGGAGTTGAGGTCACACGTTCTTGTGCAAAGTAAATGGAAAGATCTATACAGAACCACGGGAATGCCGTCAGAATTTCTGCGTTGCTTTTACGTGGTGCTACTTCTTGATAAGAACAGTGCTTTTTTTTTATTTTCTCTGCTGCCCCCAATTCATCCTGAAGTGATCTACTGCTGGAGAATATGCGCAAAGGGTCTCGAACCACTCCATGTGTTATCACTAACTAACCTTAGTAATGCACACATCAGTGTTACTTGTAGTAGCAAAGGCTTTTTATTATGAAATGCTTGTGTAGGTCTAACA
Organism: Rhinoptilus africanus; assembly: GCA_013400135.1. NCBI lineage: Eukaryota > Metazoa > Chordata > Aves > Charadriiformes > Glareolidae > Rhinoptilus > Rhinoptilus africanus. Next base: position 407,063 of record VXBO01009345.1, read on the forward strand.
GGCATATCGATGGGAAACATCTTACTGTTCTACTAAACTCCAATTCTGGGCTTATTGCCTTGGCATGTGCTAATAGGCAGGTATTTTTAAGGAATCACAAGATGAAACTAATGTAGTTTTGTTTTCTCTATATGAGGATGAGTTTGAAAAATCGGTTTCATTTTTTATGAAATTTTCATGTGGCTTATTCGGCAAGAGAGTTATTGTCTGGGAGCCGTAGAATCATTTTGTTTATCTAAAATGCATTATGCATGAATTTGCACCTCATGTAAGAGCAGTACCAGTTGGGATGAGATCAATATCCATTGTGGATAAAATTCAGCTCCATGCTAGTGTCCAGTTGAAGGCCTATGCATCACTTCAGTCTCATTTAAGACTTCAAATGAGGACTTAAGTGGTTCACAGGTTTGCATGCCGTCCTTCTGCACAGGGATGAATTTTACCCAGTATGCACACACAGAAGATACGTGACAAATGACCTTGATGCTTTAGGAAAAATACTTTGTAATTGTTGCTTCCGATAATTTTGCTTTTTTTCTGGCGTGATTTTATTGTGAATTTTGCATTGCTTGCTCATCTTAAAGCCTGAGGTCCTGGAATCACTGAAGAGTCTTAGCTTTCATTGAAAAGGAAGGAGTTCTCCTCTTCTGGTGGCTATAGAGGAAACTGAAGGTCCAGTGTAAAAGTCCAACAAACCTGGAGACAGAGAAAAGAAATCCCAGTCTTACAGAAATGTGACATAAGAATGTAGAAATGGTCACAATGATTAAAACCAAGTGTTAGGCTGGCCTCTGCTCTGTTTCTCTGAATAACCAATGCTAGGTGAAATAAGAAATATGATGCGAAATACAAAGTGTTCTCCCCCGGCTCCCTGTTCTTTTCTGCCAGATTCTAGTAGTCGTTATTTTTGGTACTTTGGTACTTTCTCAGATTTACTTTTGTTGGTCTGGTATCACAAGATAATTAACTTTTAGAAAAGTACTAGATGTGCCATGTTAGATTTAAGATTGTCTTTGAGTCTTTTTTGTCGTGCCCCAATCCTGCCTGCAGAAATCAGAGATAGATATGTATTTGGATTGTGTTGGCAGCGTGAAATGTATTTGTTGCTGATCGATGCCACTAATGAAGCTTCTTTGATGTAAACAGAATATTAAGTATTTATTTGTGTATGTGCCAGAGCAATCACGGAGTTTTGACACAGGCAAGCTAGATGTGAGCTTGGATAAGCATTGGGAAATAAACACTTCACACATTGTGTAACTGGGGGTCTCCTGCTATCCCTTACTCTAATTTTAGGGGATTTTACTCAGTGAAGACTTGAGTGGTGCCAAGAGCATCTGACTGTGAATGTTTATTTTCACAAGCAGCCCTTCACACTAATAGATCCTCCAACCTCAACTGGATCTGTGTATGAGTTTTTGCTTACATGAGTAAATAGAATTTTATTCTGGTTTATTCGATATGTTATTTTTTGTTTGTTTGGTAGTGTTCTGAAATGATCAAATGCCTCACTGACGCTGCTCACACTTCACTCCTGAGGACTAGGCTTTTAGTTACGTATCAGCTGATTCAGCATTGAAAGAACAGCCCTTACACAAAATTCTTACCCTTCAAGTTTTGTTCTTCAAGTTTTGCTTAAGGAGCACTGATGGCAAGAGGAGAAAGCAAGTGCTAATACAATTTAAGTGAAAAACACTAATCCCATCAGCCAGCAAGTCTGGGGAATGGTGGTTATATGTGGTGTTCTTCTGCATGGGAAGTAGGTACTCTTACATCGTTTCCTTAGCCATTGTAACACCTGTAATTCTAAGTCTTACTCCTCTGATATACCTTTCTTTGATGCCCAACAGGATGCTGACCTCTCACTAGCTATGAAGGCAAAGTGAGATACAGTCACAAATCTAAACAGAAATCTCTTCCTCTTCTTGTTTATCATTTATTTTTGTACTTGTTAATGTAGCCAGTCTATCGCTCTCTTGATAAATAACAGTGAATACTTCTTTCCCCCATAATAAAATCGCCGATTTCTTAAATATGAAAAGTTATAAAAATGTTCTTCTGTATTTATTTCTCAGTCTTCAGCGTATTTAGGAGCAGTTCACTGGGAATATTTGCCATTCATGATTTGTGGAGTGCTAATTAGTCTAATAAGTCACATGGTGATGTTGATGTTACAGGGTTGAATGAACAGCCATCTCAGCATGAATCAGAAAGTCAGCACATGAACAAGCTGTAGATAATTTCCTTCTGAATCTTTTAGTAAGATCAAAATGTGCTGTTGGTGTGCAGCACAGTGAGTAAACTCATGTGCCTTGGATTTTTGTGGTTAATGAGCCCAAAATAGATGTTCAGAAACGTATGGTGGAATGGATATTTGCAGAGAATGTTTTCCACCACTACTTGTTTCCTACTTTGTGAGAATTTGGGTTGGATCACTGTGATTAACATTTCCAACTGCAGAAAGATAAGTAAAACTATACAATGCAGATTTATAGTTAGAGTTTTCTGCTTCTAGGGTTTCAGCTATTCAAAATATGAATTCATTATGTGATCCTATTAACAATTCCATGTTTTATCAATACAATTTAATCTAAAAGCAGTGAAGTAGCCTACTGTATGGAGGTATGAAGATGGTATTGTAATCAGGAAGGTTTGCTCTTACTTAGCTAAAAATAAATTACTGTAAGCATTAAAAGTCCAGTGAGATGCTGATGAGGACTGATGACATTTCGGGTTTATGGCCTATGCTTATCTTGTTCGATGGGAATTCTTCACCCGAAGCAATTCCCCAAATCAATTTGGGTGTACAAGTGTGATATTTACTGCTCTGCAGAGTGTTCAGATGGAGAACAAGGATCTGTTTCTGACTGAAGGTAGTTTACTTGGGATCCAGTGCCCTGATCTTTATTTCTTGGGAGTCATAAACGGAGCGCTCACTCCCGTCACTCTTTGAGACCTGCTGCTGAACTACGTCTTGTGCAGTGAAGCATCCTGACTCGGAGGAGGAAAATTAAAAAGGGTCATATACGTCTGTGTTTTCTTTCAGGCATGTCATGAAAACAGCCATTCTGGGAACATCATAAAAGCTTTACCCATCTGTCCATTTTGGGCTGACTGGGGAGTCTTTCAGTTCTGGCATCTCAATGAATAGGGCTGTAATGATGTGATGCACACTAACAAGATAAATTTCTTGGACGCTGAAAATGTGATGCAAGTAGTGGATTTGTGTCATTTTTTTCATATGGCAACATTCAGATTTATGATTCTCCTGAGTTAGACTATGAATTCTCGCTTGTTTTTCTGAAGTCCTTGTTTATATTGAGGTGATTTACTTGGAACAAAAATGAGCTTACTGTGTGAGCTGTGTCAAGTAAATAGCAGGGTTTGATATACTGCCCTCTTACAGTTTCCCTATTAAATGTAGTATGTTATTTATGGTTATATGTTTCCTCCTCAGTGATCTTGAGTAGTGAAGTGTGTAGCACAGTGTAATAGCTATTTTTAACTTCTGAAGACCTGGTTCAAAGCTGACATTCTTTTTTTTCTTAATGTAATTAATTTGATAAATAGTATGTACACAGATACACAAACACTTTCGAACCTTTTGCAGGATATATTATGCACTCTAGAAAGTTGTTTCTGAGGGGTGGAGAGTTGGTTTGGTTCGGTTCTGGGAGAGGATGGGGCAGTGTGGGGAGAGCTCTTTGCTCCAGTGAGCACTCACCAAGCTGTGCGTGCACCAGGAATAATTATTGGAAAGTTGGTGTTTTCAGTAGCATTGCTCCACAGTTATGCCCCGCACTCAGCAAAGTACTAAAGCATGTGTATAACCTCTAGCACATGCCTTGATGCCTTGCTCACCCCTCTGAACATGTGATGGAGTACCGCGCACGATGTAATTTCAGGCTCGCTTCGTTCCTTTAGATGTGGAATGGCAATAAGAACTGAAATCAAATGCAGTAGCTTTGTATGGAGAACTGAAATTCATCTGCCGATCCAGCCTTTTATCTTATTTGGTATTCTGGAGTGGCATGAACCTCTATTTATTGTTATAAAGCATAATATACGTATATGTAATATAAATATTTATTCTACAGAAGAAGCAGAATATTGAACCAAAGCTGATACCCCTCGTCTCTGCTAAGCTGTTTGTCTTTTGGGCAGCAAGGGAGGTTTAAATCTTCCTGTTTCTTGATTTGCTATCATGTTACCTTCCGAGCATATTTGGCATACAATCTCTTTTATATACGCTGTTCGCCATGCAGAACATCATAAACTACTCCACAGGCAGAGATAAACCAGAAAAAGAATTCCTTAGTTGCAAACAGTGAGTTGCAGGCAGCCAAAGAGGGAAAGAACAGGGCATTAAGATGCAGTAAAAAAAAAAGAAAGTTGAAATGTAAAAGTAGTAAAAATGCTAATCAGCATGCTGAAATGATTCATTGTGGCCTCTTTTCAGAGATGTGCGCTGTAGTACGCTGCTTTCAGTGCTGGTATTTGCAAGTATCAGCATATAGTGTATGTTCCTGGCTTCTGAATGCTGCTGGAGTGTGGACGTGAATGCGACAGGAAAAGAAGAACTTCTCTGGGAAATCGGATTAGATCTAGGGAAAGAAAGAAACAACGCAGAAGTGAATGAAAGATATCAAGTGCTGTATTTATAATGATCACAAATACCTGTTCACCTCTAAGAAAACCTCCAGTTTGTTCCATTGTTTTCAGGTCAGAGTTGATATTTGTGGTGATCTAAAGACTTTGGCAAGCTATATATTTGCTTAAAGCATTTACCCAGATGTCTTAGAAGGAAATTTTCTCTGATGCTGCGAACAAAAAACTGTTTACTCCGTATAAATCAATAAAAGCACCCCACGCTCAGCTGTCTTCTGCAGTCATGGCTTTGCTGAAAAAGACGACGGCGAACGCTGTGCTTAGAATAGCATAGCTGGTATTTTAGCGCGAAGAGGCATGTGGGCTCTTTTATCTAAGATGTAGTGTGCATGATCCACTTGGGATTGCCGGTATTCTGCCAGCTAGAGAATTCTGCCAGGTAGTGGTCCCCAAACTACTAGATGTTATTACCTTTTTCTTTTCCCCCCCCTCCTGCGGATAGGCAAATGTTAGAGATGTGGTTCACAGAGAATGAGAATAGTCTTTAAATTTAATCCCTGAAATAAAAAGGAACATCAGGGGAAGAGGAAAAACATGCAGTCAGTCTCACTTTCAAAGTGTGTCATTATCCTGCATGTCTTGAATTTCTTCATTTCTGGGATCCAACTAGAGCTCAAAGCAGGAGGCACAAGCTACATAAGAGGAGCTATTCCAGTGAGATTATCAAGCCTGTTCCATTCACTTCAGAAAAATGGTAGAAGTTACAACTTCTAGGCATTTTCTCTGAAGAAGTTCGGAATTTTTTGGTGCTTATATATTGTGTCAGGCAGGATACACTAAACTGTATTTAAACACAACCTTTCCCTCATTTCAGTCTATGCTGCTTTTTCAAAAAATAGTACTTTAAAAAATAAATCTTAGTGCACTTGACAATGTTCAGGAAGTTATAATTGCAGAGTGCTTGGCTGTAAATGACACTATATTTCAGAACCTCAGCTCCGTTAACAAGACAGACTATGTAGTTTTACTAATCAAACATATTTTTATGAAGATGTACTTTTTAAAATGGAGAATTAAAGTTTACTAGCAGGATTAAAATGCGGATTTTTTAAAATTAACTTTCCGCTGTGGGTGGAGCTGCATGCCTCTGTAAGTAGAGCAGACTTTTATCATGTTTTATTAGTGTGTTCTATATGAAGTGGCATAAAAGTGACGTATCTGCCACCAGTAGACCAAAGCTAAATGCTGTCATCACCACGATTGCTTTGTTTTCTGAAATCAGTGCTTTTTGCACCTCTTTGTCAGAGACAGGGTTTTGCCTTTGGATAAAAATCAAACAAAATCATTTGGCACTGCAATTAAGGTGGCGAAAGTGCACAGAATGCTCCCATGGCATCTTCAGATAACTCTTTAGCCTTTGTTGTTTGCAGTAAATTATTGAGCAGAAGTTACTATTAAACTGTCACATACAGTGGGTTTGAGATGCTTTTTCCTTTGCAACAATATAAACCTAGGGGAATTTTGAGGGAATTAAAAGAAATATCAAGACACAAACCATGGTGTAGTAAGAGATATTGCAGAATCTCTTCCTGACATTTTTATGTTAAACAAATACGTGTTTAATGCTCTGAGCACATATTGTTAGGTATTGTTTTAGTACAATCACCGTTTAGATCATTGTGCCATAGAGCTAGAAGTCCCTGTTCTGAAGAAGTAACAGTCTAATTTGAAGTACAAATGTGACTAATGAAATGAACAAAACAGAGAATAGTAAAACTGGCTATTTTTTGCATGATTGTTTGCAAAAAGCCTTTTTTTTTTTTTCATCAGTAATCCTCAGCTACTACTTAACCATAATTGATTAGTTGCTTTTTGTTTGTTTGTTTGTTTTTTTTTTCCCAGCTTCAATGTAGAGGTGAATCTTGAGGATGGATTTGAAGTGGCAGAGAGTTAGTGCAGCTTGATTCAGTTTAGAGGCAATTTTGTCTTCTTGCCAGCAATGCTTTGGAAAGAGACCTGTGCTGGACCATGGCGCCGCTGTTTGCTGCGTGCCGGGACAGTAGGTTGGAATACAGATGCAGTTATCCTTTTGTATGTCTGATATGTGAAACTGACAGCACATTGGGAAAAGTACTTTGGTTTTCCTATGGTAGGGACATGATTGTCCCTTGGAAGGGCTACTTATTGACCAAGGCCAGGATAATAAACCCTCTTCAGGAATTTGTTTCATTTGACTACCCCTCTTATGTTCCAGATAGGCTTCATCTCACACCACTGTAGCTAGATGTGGCAATACTGCCTTATTTAGGAGGAGCAACTTCCTGACTTTCTGCCTTTGTTACTTCACTTTTTTTTCTTCTTCTCGCTCTCTCTCCTGGCTGCCATCGCCAGGCTTTGCACTCCTACTCGGATAGCAGTAGCTCAGAGCCCTCCTACATATTAAACAGCTTTTTCTTGCCATAATGGGTTGGTGTTTCCTGTCTTTTATTTCAACTTGCCTTTCCCAGCAATGGCTGATCACACCTTTTACTTTGTAAGTGGTTCTCATCCCGGCTTAGTTCACACATTCAGAAGCTATCTCAAACTCTCAATTTTAGCTACCCAAGTCGGCAGCTCTCCTCCTGGTATAGGTTAGTTTCACGTTCTCAGTTTAGTATAGATTAGTTTCTTGTTTCCGACCCAGCAAGACGCCGCCTGTCCTCGGCTGCTGTCGCGCTCTCTTGTTCTCCTCTCTCCTGGGGGAAGAACAGGTGACCACAAGAAGGCAAAGCAAGGCAGCGTTGGTGATTGTTCTTTATGGTTTTTTTCCCCCTGAGCGATGCAGTCTGACAGCTGCCCTGTGCTATTTCCTATCTCTGAGAGGTGCAGGCTTTGATTTAGTTGAGTGTCTCTTGTCCTGACCCTTCCTTCAAATAACCTGGCAGAAGGCTCCCCGTTTCTGCTTGTCTCGAAGGTGTGGAGGCAATTACACTTCTGCTTTTTTTTCCTTCCGGACACGGATATTTTTTTCCTTCCAGGTTAATCCTACAGATGCTTTTCAGCAGGTCTGTTCCTCAGAGTAAGTCTTAAAAGCCTCCTGCCATCCCTGTTCATAACAAGTAATTTCTCTTCTGTGAGAAACCCCACTGATTTCCACATAACTTTCGAAGTAACACATTCTCTGCACAGCCCATCATACTCATTAATGTTGACTACATCATGGAAATATGTGTCTCTGAAAAATTAAAGCCAGCACAGATAACGGTTCAAATGAAGACATTCACCGAGAAGGTAGGGCAGAGACAGGGTGCCTCACAGGAATTAGCATATGGAAATGAATATTATCATAATGAAGGTGGAAGCCAAGCTCTAAACTCCTTACATAAATGCCCTGAAGTCATGGGAGCCAGCATAATCTCCTTTCCAGAATTCAGAAAGACCTGATAATATGAAATGACTTCTCTGATAGCAAGGGTTGGTGATAAATCTTCCAAATCAGGGATGACCAGTCAAAAGAGGAAGACAAAGTGATCTGGCCCTCTACAAACTTTTTAATATGTTCTGAACAATATGTAGATTTTTTGAGCAAGAAAGGAAATAAAGAATAATTAAAGGTACGGAGGTTAATGGAGAACCGGGATAAAATGCAACCATAACTTTACCAAAGACATTGTTTCAGATATTACCTAATACTTTTCTTTGATAATGGGTTTAACTTCCTATTTGAAGGGAAAAAATTAGATCTTGCTTGCATTTTGATAAAGCACATGATGCAATATTATGTAGGAAATTTTCATTAGCTGAAGAAGGTGGAGATCTGTAGAAAAATGTGTGATGAGTGGCCAAGGTTGTAGAAGTGATGTGATGCCTACAGCAAGTAGTGGGTGAGAGAAAGGTCACAGTTCTCAGACTTTGGCTGTGGTTTTGATTTTCTTTGTTATTTCCGCTGGTGGCTTTGGTGTGAGAGTTAGAAGAAACCGAAGGAATTTCTTGATGACAGTTGTGGGGCTCTTACTCTCCGTAACAATAATGGGTAACATTGAAGACTGAGTAACAGAAACTCAATTATATTTTCAGGGCAGTTATAAGGTAATACACATTATAGTTAATAAAGATTTCTCCTATATCATGTAGGTTGATCCGCTGGAAATGACAGAGACTCAGGATTATTAAATCACTGAGATTATTAAATGACTGAGAAGCCATGGCTAAGGCAAATGCAATCTTAGGGAGGTGTGGTCTGAAGCATTCTGGTACAAACAGGGACACAGTTGCCATGTGGAAGACACTAGAGAATCCTGGTCTCGAAATCAGTTTACCATTGGGATCACATGTGTTTAAGAAGGATGAACGGAGACTGGAAATGGAAAACAACAGGTAGATCTTATTGAGGGGAGGATAAAAAAATTTGGCTTATTAAACTTAGCAAGAGTAAGCTGAGAGAGAAGATACCGTTGCTTTCTGTAAATACATCAGGCAGGTAAACAGCGAGAATGGCTGCTGAAGCTGGAGGGTTATGCCAGCACAGGAGCAAATGGAGATAAACTGGTCACAAAGGCCTTGAAACTGGCAAGGAGGTGTTTAACTATCAGAGTGGAGAAATTGCAAGCAGTCTGTCCAGCAGGGGACAAAATAGCTTAATTAGTTTTAAGACAGAGCTTAATCACTTTATGGATAGGGGATTAATGAGTTTGTTGTTCATGGCAAAAGGAGGCTGAATTCAGAGATGTTGAGTTGTCGTGTCCAAGCTGATCTTTATCTAAATTTTCAAACAGGAACGCCTAATGCTACAGTGTTAATTCTGTATTTAAGCAGCTGAACAAAAATAGTCTGGGTTTTGTAGGTTTTGGTTTCTCCAGGAAGTGCTGGCATCAGCTTAGATTTAGCGGGATGTGTAGAACTTGGGCTTTCACATAGTTACCTCGGTATTTAAACACATTGCAGAAGTTAACACCGAGAAGAGCTGCTGCTGTAGCAAAATATTTAATCATCATAAATCTACAGAAGCCAGATGTGAGGTTTCAGAATCTGACCTCAATGTTTTAACAGAAATAAAAATGTTCTATCTACTCTGTTTCTTAATATTTATAAATAAGTGCTTCACTAGGATCTGGATGGAATTACTAAAATGGGTATGTCGTACTCCCCATGTTGTTGCTATCTATACATGATGCTGGTACAGGCTTGTAGTTTCCATGTGGACTTGTTGCAGTTATACATTGATATTTCTGAATGGTCGTATTCCACATTCTTGATATTTGTGGGGTTTTTAAATGCATGTAATGGGTGAGGCTCACATGCTTTAGAAATATTTAGGAATATATTTCAAGCAGCTTTACAAAACACAACTGTAAAATCTTGACACTATTAATTCCTCTGACAGTAAAATAACATCTAACTGATAAAATATTTTTCGTTGCTGCCCCACCACTTCCCATAAAAAACCCAAACACCTCCACCCCCCAAAAACCCCAAACCCACAAAAACCACCCCCAAAAACCAGCTCCCAGAAATAGAATTTTTCCTCCCAGAGTGGAAGAAATAAGGAAGTGATTATACAGGTAAAGTAATCTACTTTATCATTCTCCAGAGTTTAAAAATTAGTATTATACTGGACTGGAACAAAATCTCAATTAACTGTGTAGCTAGTAAAAGGTTGTGCTGCCATGTTACATGTCCTGGGCTCATCTTCCGCTCGTACGGTCTGGTTTGAGCATTGCTGAAACAAAAGACAGCATTTTTTCCTCTTTCCTTTTGTTTTCTACATCACTTCTTGGTACTAAAAAGGATATTTGAATAAGTTCATTTAAGTCAGCCAAAACTTGTGCTTGTGCTTGATCCTCCTAAAGTTCCTTGTGTGTACATTTATTCCAGATGGTTTAATTTTTTCCCAATTTAATAGCAACAGTGAGTGATACTGAAAGGTTATTTGCTACACGGGTTGCTCTGTCAGTTGCTATCACTTTAAATCGTAGCGATAACAATATTCAGTAAGTATATTACAATACAGCCCCAAACCAGGAACAGTTTCAAATAATGCATTAAGAAGTGTTAGCACATTTTAGTTGCTATCCTTCTAGGTTGTTACACACAGCGTAACTCTGACAGGCATTTGACAGAAAGTGCCTGCAGGTCATCTTTTGTTACAGGCTGTAGAATATGTAAAAAAAATTTAGGAATTATGAAAAGGATGTATCTTATCCCATGAGGGAATATGAATGAGTCTGCCTTCTTTTCCCCAGTACCGCTTCGCCCTCTGCATCTTGAACGATATTTTTAGTTTAGATTTCCTTCTACTCCTGCAGCGGCTGGTTGCGCACATCGTGCAGGTACAAGGCAGGTAGATGGTACCGTAAGCCATGGTTAGCGGAGCTACAGATCACGGGAACAAAGAGATGATTGCTCTATAGTCTGTAATCAAATCTTTATTTACACATAGTATTTTTACCGTTCTTTTTAGAAATGATTCAGTGTTTTCCAGTTGTCGGCAGCTCCACTTAACCTGACGGTTAACCTGTAACCTTCTTAAAGGCTTCTGAGCAGAAGGCTTAACAAATGCAGATTTTCTGTCGGAATTACCAAGAGAGGTTGCCTGTAGGTGAAAAATGAAACAAGCATGAAAGATGCTTCTGAGGACAACTTGTAAATGTGCTAAATGCTATAGTATAGCAGTATGTGGGATTTTATAATCAAGTCTTTCAGAAGAAAAATGGAGATGTTCTCATTAAAGCATTTCTATTATGTCGGCTAATAGCTTGGGTGGTGTTCTAGAGGGATTTCATTTGCATGTTTTGTTTTGGCAGAATTGAGTAATTTTAACAGAAGACAGTGTTGTGAGTGAATCATCTTGCATGATAACGCTGCAAAGGACTTCCTCGTGAATCTGAACAGAACTGGCGCAAGTATTTGAGAAAAGGCGTCGAGGCTTTAATAAAAAATAAATGTTATTGCACAGATATGGCAAAATGTCAAGGACATATGTACACTCAAACAGCATTAATGAGGATGAACTTTGCTCATATGCAGGGGTTTTTTGGTAAAGTAAAAATTTGAAAAGTCATTGGGTTTAAATCATTGTAGCTTAAAATAAAATAAAAAAGTTGGAAAAGAACTAAATTTCTTAAGTCTGGTCGTAAAAATACAGCGCTTTTCACCTTATGGACATATGTTCCACTCTGTCCCTTGGTTCTTGTGGAGCCACCCCAAATAAAATACTTCAATAAAATAAAAAAAAAACCAACACAGGCATTCCAAAAATCCCCCGTGGTTCTTATAGTTCATTTTCTCAGCTACATTCTCCCATCCCTTCCCATTTCGCTTCCAGGACTGGTATCAGGAAAAGAAGTAGATATGGGCAGGGGTTTGGGAGGCTCTCAAGAGTGCTCCTTCCGGCACCTCTGCTTTCAGCTGAGGTGGCAGCACACCCAGTTGTGTTCTTGTGAGCCCCAGCAAGTAGCAGAGCAAAATGGTAAGAGTGATCGGCTTTTTTGTGGTGCTGCGTATTTAAAAGAGGAGAGGAGAAAAGAGACGTAACATTGTGACAAGATGTCACATCTCATGATGTTCTCTTTCCCTCTGTGTCCTTGTCTTACGACTTTTTTCCTGGAGTTTCCCATAGAGGCTCTTTCTGCAGTGGCCAGAAATCATTATCATGTGACAACTGCTCGCCTCGGCGAAATTAGCTGAACCGTCCAGTGCCAGGTATCCATTTCACAGCACAGAAAGCGTTCTCGTCACTGGCAGTAATTAGTGTGCTTGTTGGCAGCCTTGCAGGAGATGTGAAGGATTGAATGGCCCGGGGGGGGGACGGTCACCCCTTGAGGTCTCTATGGAGAGGCACGTTGGCAAAGCATTAAGCTCCATGTGATAAAAGTGGATGAAGAGTGCTTCCTTTCTAGGTTTTTGTCATTTATTTTAGCTATTTTAATTTTTTAAAATGCATACAAAACAAAAACCTTGAGATAGCATTAATAACTGTTAACCAGGGTCTGTTTGCATCCTGAAAGCCCGTCTCTGACTTTCAGTGTAAGAATCCCCCACCTTCTCTAGTGTTAGCAAGTGAAATTGCTTGTGATTTTACTTAGAAGTCCCTCTGTACCCGTTAAGGAAGAAGGGCCACATCTTTGAGATCTGTGGTGGTGGATGTTTGGGTGTTTGCTGTCATGTGAAACGCTTTGGAGTTTATTCTTATGCCTCTCCAAATCTCCAACAGAGCAATAACTAGTAGTGATGGTAGTGGTTTGTTGTTTAGATTTGTGTGTCGCATCAATATGCAACAGCAAAATTAACATGTAAAGTCCTAGTGTTCATAATTTAGGGAGGGCTGATTTCAAGATCTGTAGTTGACGTAGCCCATTATGTCCCATTTTATGACCTGCTTTCCCTTGCTTAAAAGTTTGCCAAGCATTCACTAGCTTCAGGTTTTTTTTTTCTCCAGGATGCACAGATGGCATGTGCTTTGGACAAATCACAGCTAAGTAGAAAAAAGATGCTGTTGTTTCAAGGAGCTTCATAAGGATGTTGTGTCGCACCATATGTGGCAGAATTGAGAAGATGAAAGAAAAATGATGGATGATTGTAAGAGAGAGAAAGGATCATATGGTGGCCCAGAAAGCTGCCTTGAGAAGTGGTGCCTGTCTGGGCCTGCATGACTTTAACAGGACTTCTTCACATGTCCGAGGAGAAATATTAGTATCTGGCTTTCGACAGCTAAAGGGCTAGAGTTCAGCATTAGTGACAAAGCTAAGTTACCTCCAATAGGATGCTCATAAATAGTGGATATTTCTTTAGCTCATCCTTCCTGTTGTACATAGTTCCCTGTCTGTAAGCTGTACCACAATGTTGCTTGTTCACCCTGCTGCCATAAATCCGCAAATGTCTGTAAAGCTTGGAGAAACACCATACTTGGAGACTAGGCGAAAGTTAACATCGTTTAAGAATATTTTTAATAGCGTGCAGTTAGCAAAATGGGGATGTGGGGTAAGAGTTCCTACCTCTTTAGTTCCTCCTCTTGTTCAGAGGTAAGGAATATTAAACCTGTGCTTGTTTTGAGAACGTTAGTACCCTGAGTACTGGGTAAATAACGAACAACATGGAAAAATATAGTTTAGCTCTTTCCATCTGAGTGCTTTAGCAGACTTTGTGTGTGTTTAAGGGCAGCAAACGGAGCAAACAGGAAACTTTACATTTCCTACATGTGGATATAGCATACAGAGGACAACGACAAGAGCAAGTTATCAAGGGTTTGTGTCAGTGCATTCTTGCAGCCAAGGGGTGGATTATCTTACTTCACTGTGTCGTGTGGGCTGCCAAATAAATGTTATGGTCTTAGCAAATGACAGGGTGCACACAAGAACCGTGTGGCTGCATTACAACTTCCAGGCTATCAAAATGATTTGCTGCAAGAATGAGACATTCATTCACTTACCTTGGGGAGAGTCCATATGACATGCGGGAATTTGTTAACAGCATGGCAAAGCTTGTGCTTACACGAGGACAATAGAAAGGGATTTTGTGCATTTAATACCTATTGTCGGTTTTCCTGATCTGAGTTCTGAATGGCTGCAATTATCTTTTGCCTATTCAACTACAGGAGAGTTTTCCTGGATGCTGCATAAGCATTGAGTCCTATTTCCCAAGCTACAGGGAAGGGACTGATCTGATACAAGGGAAGCAGAATAGAAGTATCATGCTTTATACACTTTACTCCCAATCAGGTCAGCTTTGACCATACAGTTAGGTAAACATCCATACCCATTGTCTACTCTGAAACTTCTTGTATTCAGTCCCTGGAAACACCTGGAGAAGTGTCTGGAAGATGTGGTGAATTTGTAGGGTGTGTACTTCAAAAGTGTGGGTTTTTTTCAGAAGGAGCAAGCGGATGACTCCTGAGATGGGTGGGATGTATTTTAGTGCTGTTCCCCAAACTTGAGAAAGGCAATGGGACATACAAGGTAGGATGTGGGATGGCACGTTTCTGACCATGTGAGCGTAAAAATGTGAGAATAAAGATATAATGTAGTATTTTTAATTTAAAAAAAAGAAATCACCACAAGCCCTTTATAACCCTAGAGAAATTTATTAGCATCATGTTTGTCCAGAGTCAAATCAGGAGTTACACATGTTTATGTACCTGTTAGATGTTTATATCTGACGGAGTTGTAGTGATTGATGCAGGAGCGCTGCGGTAAGTCAGGGAAGGGAAGCCAGGAGAGGTTTCCTTCCTTTGTGAAAGCAAGGAGAGAGTTGCTCAGTAACCACTCCGTGCTGGCATTGTGTCTTACAGACCCATTTGCATCTCTAAGGGAGGAAAGCAATGATTATTTTATTACAAAAAATAGTAAGACCATCTTCTGGATAAGGAGAGATTAGAGCGCATTTCGGAATGAAAGATCAGATCTGTCTGGACACCTGGGAAACTTCAAAGGAGAGATTAGCCATAAAAGCTTGCATGCTTAGGGAAGATGGAGCCACGTGAGGGTGAGCCCTGACAGGTGCTTCCAGGGGTTTTCTTTTTATTGGAAGCTCTCCATGGGGGAACTCTCCCTTACAGGGAAGTTTTCTGACAAAACTCAGATGTAGGTGCTGTCTAGCAGATACAACCTCAGGCATAAACTATGCAGAGAGTGAAACTGTACAATAAGCAGAGATGTATGAAGGAAACTGTAATTAAAGCATTGCTTTCCTTTCATTTCTTCACCTGTGTCTTTTATAAAGTTGTGTAGCTGTGCTGCTTGTTTTGGATATTCCAAATAAAATGCCTTTTTTTTTCTTTGGCTCATCTTAAATTGGCCTTAGGCTGTAGGACCACCACTTTAGCTCCGTGAGCCAGGTGGAGAAGTTTGGCACCGCGGGGGTCAGGAGAGGAAGGAGCGTCGCACAATAAGCCTGGCAAGTGTTTGCAAAATATCAGGGTGCCTGCATGAAACCAAAGTCTTCAGGGAGCATGCTGCACATACTGCTAGTCTAAATGTTATCTTACTCGTCTTTCTCTTGTGCTTCAGGAGCACAGTGCGGCCAAACCACTGAGCTGGGGGATATTCTGTGATTTATCTGGATTTGGTTCCAGCAAGTGTGACTTAAAGATGATTAAATGGACTGAGCTTTTGGCCTGATTCTATTACAGTTTCATTACAGAAGTTTGAATTGAATGTGGTAAAAGGCAAGCTCTGCTTTTACCTAGGAGCCTTGTTATGCTGAGAGAGCCATAACCTGCAATTCACAGTTTGTTAGAAAGGGTTTGGTAGGACCTTGAAGTGAAAAATATGTACACGGGTAGAATCCTATCGTGCTGTTTTCTGTTTGAATTCATCCAGCCTAGAAAGGCTGAGACGAGCTGCTGATCCTAGTCTGCCTTGTCAAACCTCGCTTTGCATGTGTGCCATGTCCTTCTGTTAGAAGCTTTAAGGATTTGCAAGCCTTGCTTGCTTTCCCAGATTTGCCAAAAACAACCGTCCTTACCTAGTTTTATCAAGATTAGTCAGAATTTACTCTTTTGCTGCTTTGATTCGAGTATTATCTTGTGGAGCTACAGGAATTAACATAATAAAGTATGTTTTCTTCTTTACTTA
Organism: Rhinoptilus africanus; assembly: GCA_013400135.1. Taxonomy (NCBI): domain Eukaryota; kingdom Metazoa; phylum Chordata; class Aves; order Charadriiformes; family Glareolidae; genus Rhinoptilus; species Rhinoptilus africanus. The sequence goes on from VXBO01009345.1 coordinate 423,220, forward strand.
AAGGGCATTTTTAGTTTTGTTGGAAAAGGTGTTTGTGCTAATTGCCTGTGAAACCCTATTGTTTCATTTTTAGTTCTTCTGGTAACCTGAAAATGCTACAAGTTTCCTCCCTAGGGCAAATGGTAATATCATTGAAACCAGCCCTTGATTTAAAGTGAAATAGCAGATCTGTGAAATGATAAATACCGCTTTACATACAGCATTAAGTGGACTGTCCTCACGTATTTGTTTTGGTGCCAGGATGATAATGTACAATATCCAAAGAAGGACGAGCAACCTTATTAAGTGCCTCTGGATATAGTGAAACTATGATGGGACTTGCAAATATCTATTGTCCTTCTTGCACCGTGCATCCCTAGGTTTGTAACAGATATGTATGAGATAATACCGTAAACATCTTTTCTGCTAAAACTGTCGTTTATGGCAGTAAAACAGATAGGGCTGTGGGCTTCCGCTGTGCAGATATTCACTGCAGTGTGACATTAAGTTGTAGGAGGAGACAATAGCTCTATATTTTTGTTACAGCAATGAGTGCTTGCCAAAACCACTTATATAAATCGATACATGCACAGCTATAAATCCTAAGCATTTAGACCAAATTGGTAGTATTTTGATCAACTCCTATTGTTGCTTTATAATATTAATCTTTTATCAGCCTGTGCTGCCAAACATTTTATTGAGTCTTTTTGCTTTTCTCCATATTTCGTGTTCAAAAAAGGACAGTCAGCGTTCACTGTTACATAGATCCACGCTGCTAGTTGGGGAAGGGAAGGCAGCTTTTTGGCTCTTTTTCTATTCTTATTGGAGGATATTGTGCAAGTTTGGAAAAACATAAAAGGTGAGTTTTTCCCTAAAAATGCGGTGTGGTCTGGCAAATTTGCGCCTGCATTGTTGCAATGTTACCTTAAAGGCAAGTTTATTGAATAAAAAAAAAACCCAAAACCCCCACAAACACGAAATGTGTATATTTTTAAAGCGTATTTGATATGTATGGAGGGAACTCAAAATGGGGATCCAGAAGAAGCCAGTGGGTACTTGTACCAGGGCTCCTCGGTTAAGCTGCTTGGAACTCGACTGGCCCCAGGCACAATTTACTCATCTTGTTAAAGGAGGGGGGGGCAAGTCGGTGTACATTTTCATAACCCTGAAAGGAGTCCGAAATTCATGGGTGTTTCATCTGACCTTAGGGCTAATGCTACTTCTTTTGCACTGTATAATCATAGTTACTGTTCCCCCAGGGCAGCAGAGTCAAACAGTGCGGAAAGCCTGTGAAGCAGCAGAGGCTGAAGTAATGAAAGACCCTAATTTTCCAACTTTTTAAAGGAAATCTCAGAAATTAATTTTAAAGTCTGTCTTCTTTCTAAAGAGTTCTACAGAGGGGGCTTAATTTTAAAATTTTTATCCATTTTTTGAAGATTACTCTCCCTAACCTCTGGCAGGTTTTGGGTGCAGAGCATGGATTTTTAAGTGGATTTCACGGGAACGTATCAACATATGCTTCAAGTAATGGAAAGAGTGAAAGACATGACTTAAAAATATGATCCTAAAAATCTACAGGGGAGTTTTTTATTATTATTATTTGCATCATTTCTGCTTGGAAGCATCTGAAGCTAAAGGAGTTGTGAACTACCCTGAATCCACATTTTTTTTTTTCCTTCTGCATTTTGCCTAATGTTGCATACGTGATGCAGTTAGTAGAATATAACTTTTTGTGAGGGACAGACCAGCCTCTCCAGGATGTCATGCTTAACATCTGGAATGAGATTATTTTTATTACTGGCAAGTGCAGCTAAAGGGCATGGAAGAATGGAACAGTTAGCCATTGAACCAGGCTTGTTTTCTTCATTAAGTTCATATAGTAACTCATTTTAAACTTCCTTCAGCCTAGCATGTAATTAAACCCCATGCTCCTAAAATGAATCAGGGGTTTGCTAATATGAGATGCTTTTTTTTTTTTCCTCTTTACTTTGCCTGTAAATATTTGTCTGATCTCAGATGAAGGTGTAGAATTGCCTGTTGATTTTCTGGACAACGAAATGTCTCTTGAAACACAACAGCTCAGACGTTTTTATATATCCCTTCAGTATTTGCAAGAGTATAATTATCTTTTCTGAGGAAGAACCTGGTGAAATAATTGCATTGTAATTTGGAAGATGATTCTTCTTCTTCATAGTCTGCTAATCCAGCTGAGAGGCAGCTCACGTTGCACTGAAGGCTTTAGTTTGTATTTCTCTCCAGCTCTTTTTGTAATTGCTCACCACTGATTGCTTTAAAGGTTGCTTCTGTTCTTTCATTAGGACTACATTTTGTTTTCCATGTGTTCTTTTACAGCTTTCTAGTATTCTTTCTCATGTTCCTAAGTAATTCTGAGAACCCAAATGCCTGGCACAGCATGTTGCTGTCCAGATGAATGCTCCGTGCAAGTAGAGGACTTTCCATTAGGTGCATCCTGTTTCCATCAGGACCCATCAGAAAATCGGATGTAACCAGTGTCACACCACTGGTGGTGCTCTTTGGCCTCATGCTTTAGTCAGCATTGGCTCGAGTAAATAGACCGAGACGATGATTTTTCAGAAGAATGATTGAGATTCTGTTATTAGGTTTTATTTGTGGCCTCGAAGGACCAAACACTAGCTCTATGGAGAGTACTTCAGCGGAGTTTTTCTGATTTTACTCCTGTGACTGAAATAAGAACCTAATCTCACTTTTTCTACTCTGCTGTCTTCATCAGGGTAGAGAAATGTTATGTTTGATAGTCGTAGGTCAGAGCTCATGTGTCTGCATTGGAAAGACATTTTCACTCCGTCAAAAAATTTGCAGGTTTTCAAGCAGGTTTTTGCAGAGAACGTGGTGGGTTATGTTTGGTGTGGGGTTTTTTTGGTTTGGGTTTTTTTTTTCTGGAACTAATGAGTTCTCCAGTACTGACCTAGGGCTGAGTGTCTGTTCCTCATCATCTGTTCAGAGTGAGCCAAATATTGGGAACAAGGTAGCAGCTGATATTAGAAACAACCTTTGTCCGGAAATTTTTCGTCTGTGAGAAATAGAACTGTTGGAGATGCTTCCTATCCCACATCTATGTTCCGTGCAAATTTTAACACTGTCCTGAGTTTTCATTTCTTTGTGTTTTATTATTAGTAAATGTCTATTCACAGTTGTGAGATGATTTTCCTTTGTGAGTTCATCAACTTGTATTGTTGCATTGCTGTTCTGATGACTGTTGGAGCTAATGTTGCAGACCCAGGAGGATGTGAACCAGTGAGTAATCCCAGCTCACTATTTGAATTATGTATATAGCTATTGGCTGCCGTCTCCCATTTAACAGTTACTTCCGGATAATGATTCTTCTGATTATAGACTTTTTTGATATATAAAAATATACTTCTCTGACTAGATCGTAATTAAGCCAGGAAGCAAGTGTGTTTAGTTACTTAGGCTGCTCAGATATGTAATGATTTACTATTTGCACTTGTAAACTTGTCTAAGGCCTTTTAATTGAAAGCTGTGCAAGGACACGAAGTTTATGACAGTCTGTTAATCTCTTGGCATCCTCTGCGCTTCTCAGTAGCGCCATTAATGCCTTCCATTATATTCTTAACACGTGGTTGCATTTATCTGTTCTGTCTTCTGCTAGAGTTCAGTTTATCGAGCACGGGTGAGCTCAGTGACTACCTATTACTAGTTAACCTAACAGAATTGAACACCGGCTTTATGAAAAGTTCACTGCTTAATTAATGAGACAGTGGACTTAACATGGAATTCATAAAAGGTGACCAGCTCTGTGTCAGCAACAGATTCTTATTTTCATTCTACACTACCAAAGAGGTACTTAAGGTTGAGGCTGTCCCTTAGGTATTAAAATTCTTGTCTGTTTGATGAAAGGTACGGTGAATTTGTGAGGGTGATGTGTCTGCCCATTAATAGAAATGTCCTAGTATTATAACAAGGCGAGTCCTGAATGCGGAGAGGAACGGGACAGGAGTGGCTGATGTTTGAGCAGCTCTGTTTTAGACTCTTCACATTCACATGCTTGTGCAGCTATCTGTATTTATACTGCTCGGGCACCAATTAGGTTGATTTTTGTGGCAGTGATAATACAGGGAGTAATGAAGGAGAATTACTCTCGGGGTCCCTCATCCTCCAGTTCTATAACTGGGATCCTCAGTTCATTGCTTCTGCCGCCTCTGCACCCTGCATCCTCTGTAAATAAGGGTCATGATCACGCTTGTGTCCGACTTTACCATTGGGGGTGCACGTTGCTTGACATCCCAAGCCTTAATGTGACAGTGACCGAGCACCCGCATATCAGTAAAAATCTTGAGTGCAGCTGAGTTTTTGTTCTAATGACAAATGTCTCAACCCCGATTTGCAACACGCAGGCTACTTTCCATCTTTTTTGCCTGCAGTGTGCCATCTCCTCTCCTGCCTATAAAAATGGAAGCGGGTTACTGCTATTCTTTATCTAAACTTATTTTACCTTTGATCATCATGTAAATTTCTGGCCAATTCAGGCAGAGCTTTTCAAACCAGAATCCACTGAGCAGGGGGTTTCAGTCGCTCTTCATCACAAAGCCTCGCAATCTAGCTCTTTGTTACTGGTGTTCAACTTGCAGGCCACGCTCCCTGTAATAGTCACTTGTTCCCCTGTAATTATTCACAGCCCTGTTTTGGCTCTTTGTGAGGGAATTTGGCCGAGTATACCGTATTACCGCATCTGTTGCAGATGATACTGCAGTTGCTGTGTCTGTTGCCTCCATAGTTTGAGAAGGGTGAGGAGCCGTGCGAGCACCTTGGAGCACTTCATTATTGACCTTGCGAGGCCGCAAGCACCAGTGTGAATATCATTGCCGTGTCTTGCAAGGTCATTTGGCCATATCCAAGGTTACTCCCTGTGTGTTATTGCCTTCACGATTTGTGCGGATTAGATCTAGGAAATATAAGAAGATTGGGGATTATTATTGCAAGGATTTTAGGCTACGTATCAAGGTATACTTTTTTTTAATACTTTCTTGTTTCTCGTTTCTGAGTGTACTTATGGAGGAGCTGCACAGCACGGAGTCAGGTTCTCTGTCTTCAGGCAAATGCTCAAAGGTTGATCTCGGGCGTCATCCTCCCTTGCCCCTCGCAGACTGTTAGCGTATCGCCTCTTTCCACCAGAGGAAAGGGAAGCGTGGCCAAGGCCGGCTGTTCCCTCTGCCTGTTTAGGGTGTCGCAGAGGTACAATACCTGGCCTCTCTGCGGTGATGTGGTGGGGTAGTCTTAACGTTCCTGCTGCTGGGAGGCGAGCGCTCCAGGTGGGGTTAGGGCTTGTGAGCCGTGATGTGGATCCAGCTTTTTATTTTTTGAGTGCAAAAATTTGTTTTTTAAATCCGAGTGGTATGTATCAGGTGGGCTAATACATTTTGATTTTCTTTTGTGTTGGAAGTAAGAGGATGTATAGTTTGGGTTTTTTATTAAAAGCAAAGGACTGCAGCAATAACAAACTTACTGCACTGGCACTTAACTGCTTGGATTTAGAAGAATAAAATTATAGGAGGTTTTTACTTTCACGGTGTATGGCTGAATAGATGATCACAGTTGAGTTGCAAATCCAATTATAATACCTAGAATTGTACGTAGATCTCTGAAGATCTTGTTTTATTATTACGGGCTCTAGCATTGCTAATAGGCTTGGCCATCCTTTGGCCTCATTAGCCATACTGTCTCAACCCCGTTTTCCCTCTCTGATCCTTTATTAGTTGTTCCTATAGGGAAAGTCTTTTAATTTGATTTTGCAAGTTGAAATATTTCCATGTGACAATTTGTACGAAAACTCTTCAGGCTAGTTTTGTTAACACCTACGGCCCACCTAATGATGTTTTCTCTATATAAAGTCCTTTGATGATGCATGTGATGTATCTTCATCCCACATTGCGGAACTTGCTACACCCTTGTTTTTCAACATGAAGTGTGTCTTTTGCTACTGTTTATTTTAAGATGTTGTATAGTTCAGCACATTTTAGCTAAAGGTCCCTTCTTTTCTCAGCTCACTGTGGAATTGAGCTTTTTGCATCTAAGATCTGGACTTACACAGAGTTTTATTTCTGACTTTTATTTCATTTTTTTTTCCCCCCAGCCTCTTAAAGCTCCTTCTTTGCTGAAGTACACTGAAGATTGATTTATATGGGTTTTGAATTCTGTCCATGTAATCTGGTTGATAATCACAATTGCAGGAGTGCTATTGCTATAGATGAGTATTTTTACTAATACTCAGATAAGTATTGCAGTCTCTTTCAACTCTAAGTTAACACAGTCAATTTTTTTTTTTCTCCGTACTTCATTGATGTCTATGATTGGTTTAACTTTGCGTAATTATATGCACAAATCCTGGTGAGTAGGGATGGGAGTACTGTGTTTCTGACAAATATTTCTGAAATAAACAGATTAGATTGTTATTTTCAAAATATCTTAAGTGTTGAATCATTTTGTTTCTCTTCAGGTTTTGGCTGAGTTAGTTTACCTTCCAAATGATATCTACCTCTTTACCTTCTCAGTGGTTCAATAAAATCATTTGACTGCTTCTGTAGTGAGAGAAACAGCTACTTATTACTTTCCAAATGGAGATAATACAAGCAATCATTGGACAATTTTGAAAGAATTGGAATTGCTTTTGGCCAAGGCTGTAATGCACATTTAAAACCTGTGTTCTTAGAAAACTAAATGTGCATTATGTGGGTTTAGCATCTGACATTTTCATTCTGTGTGCGTTAGGCCCTTGGAAATCTCTGAAAGTAACTTCTAAGGTTTGTGTGCAAGCGTTATTCAGTGTAAGCTTTGGATTGCTGTGCTCCACATTGCTGGACTTCTCTCCCATCCTCAAGTGCAGGGAGTGCATGTTTCTCTTAGGTTGCAAATCGATGTAGAAAACTTATCTTTTTGATTTAGACTTAACTAGATGCTGAATTTTATGTCAGTGTTATAAGCTCCAGTGGTGTTTTATCTGCTGATTAGTCTTATAATGTAAAGTGCCTGGTGATGCATTGCATAGAAGATGCTATAAAAATAGTTTATGGTGTGATAGCAAGGAGAAATGTGGGGAGCGTAGATTCACTTTATTAGATGAGCAGGAGTCCCCAAGCAATCGTTTGTCAACAGTAGTTAAAGATTAGTTTATCTTCGATCATTGAACCTTTAATAAACATGTTTTTAGCTGAAGTAAAATGGTTATATTGAAAATAAAGTAAAGGGAATTTATATGTTTGTGTCAGTTTTATCTATTGAGAGGAAAAATTTGAATGTGTATCTAATTTTCACACTAAATATCTTTTCCAATAATGATGTTGAGGAAAATAAAAAAAATAGTCTTTCTCAATGTTATATGAACAAAGTCCTTTCCTGTGGCAAAAGCAACTGAAGTTAAACACGCTTAATTAACACTCTCTGTATACGTGAATTGTATTGAACAGTAATTAAGTACAATCATTCTATATAGAGACATCCCGTTAACTGCAAACATAATTTTTTCTTAAAGCCATTTTTTACATGCAGCCTATCATATTGTGGCTTATCTGGTAGTGATCAGCTTGTTTTCAAGCCTTATTTGACTATGGGCTTAGACAGGAAGAGTTGACAAAGTCAACATCAAAGAGCAACTTTGGGACTTAGCTTTTGTACCGCAAAGCTCTTCACAAATATTAGTCAACAAACGTCAGACAGCCCTGGTAGGTGACATTGGTATTATCATCTAAGTTTTAAAAATGGGGAACATATGGCTCAAACAGCTTTAACTATCGTATCCGAACTCACATGTACCTTTTTGGGGGTTTTTTTTGTTTTGTTTGTTTGGTTTGGTTTTGTTCAAGAGTAGGATTTCTTTTGACAGACTTCAAAAGNGTATTGCCAGAATTCCTGAATCTCAGCATAAAACTTGTTCTAAAACCTTCTAAGCATTAGCAGTACTTTTACAAATGGCTCTCTGTGTGACCACGCTGCAACGGCTTGGGTTGAGGCTCGAGCTGTGGGCAGGAGAGACACATTTTTCATGTGGGGGTTAGCTTCTGCTGAGCATAATCGATGTCTTACGTTAGCTTCAGTGTGGGTTTTGTGTGATTTTTTTCAGAGAACATTAATGGCACATAATTTTTAGCTGCAGATAAAAAGATTGTCTTGGGATGGTTTTGTCTGCTTATGTTTTAGGGGCAGTTTTGCTCATCTGCTATTGCTGAAGTCGGTGAAATTAAAGGAAATTGACTTTCAGCAAGAGAAATGTGTGCATTAACTGTATTTTTCAAAAGATAGAGATATGCTTTGTTTGTGTGTAATTAGATAACCAGCACTTGCGGCTGTGACATCTGATCTTTTTATCAAAGAGGTAACATGAGAGTGCAAAATAATTAGCATTTTAAAAATAAAGATGAATGTGGAGAACAGTAACCTCCTGTCTTCTCTCCTGCGTATTGAACTCTGAATATAACTGCGGAAATGTAATTGTGACAAGCTATAGAGTATTCTGATGTTACAAACTAGCCTCAAAATTAGCGCGTGAATCACATCTTGGTATTGATTTCGGTAAAATAGGTCCCAAAGCTGAAATTTTTCAGGTGTCGCGTGTACAAAGTTTCCATTGTTGGAACAATGAGATGCAAAGAGATTGAGGCCTTTGTGAATCTGCAGAAACGGGAGAGTCTTGCTGGTACGTAGGGGGAGATGCTGCTCCACCGCTTCCACCACAGGCAATAGAGTGTCCAACAGTTGCTGATTCCAGTGGATATTAGGGATATTCATCCTTTGAAAACCTCTCACTGGTGCTCACTTACATACTTTCAGAAATAAATGTGTAATTTCTTTTCTACTTGGTTGCCATGCCTCTAACCGACAAGTGGTTTTCCATAAGCTGAGACACGAGATTTCTTTCTTTGGGTCTAATGTTGTAGCCGTTATTACTAATTTACCTTCAGAAGCAGTTTTGCTTCTAATTAGCTTAATGGAAAGGCACTAAACCAAGATTTTTTTCCTTTGCAGTTCTAGATATCAAAGGAGGGTGGGAAGTAGAGCAGGGAAAACAGCGCTGTGTCTCTTCCATACCACGGGCATTTAAAGATAACTTCTGCGGAGGGCTTTTAATAACATGGCAAGTATTTCATAGGACCCATTTATGTTGTAGTTGTCTAGTTAATGAAAAATAAAAATGTGCCAGTTGATTATTAAAAGGAAAAGGCTTGCTGCAAGCTACCAAAATCTGCAGAATAGTTCAGAAATGCTGAAAATTTTGAGAAGAAATTTAATAATGTGATAAATAGGAAGAATTTGAGAAAAGACTGTATCATATAAGTAGGCTCTGTTGAGGTTAAAGAAAAAAAAAATGCTAGTCCTCTTGCTGTATGTAGTCCATTATGTGAAATACAGAAATTGTATGTACGTCTGCATTATTCATGTAAAAACACGTAAGTTTCAAATTTTAAGTGACTTTGCTTCAAATTCTGAGAATTTTAGTGCAATAGAAATAGTTTTTTCCTGTTTCCTGGAGGGGGATGAGCAATATATGTTATTAATAAAACTGAAAAACAATTTTGTGAGTGTTCAAACTGATCAGTTATCGTCAGTCTCGAACAGAAATTCAGAGCAAGCTCTCCTGAGTGGCATTGTTATAATAATTGAATATCAGAGTTAATGAAATATTCAAAAGGTTCCCTTCCTCGTATTCTCTCTTGCCCGTCTGTTAGTGAGATCAGCAGTTAATGAATCTTGAGGTAGCACAATTGTTCTGTTGCCCTCCCAATATATATGGACTTCCAGTAGAAAGGAAATTTTTAAACCTACAATTTAATATCTTTTCATTGTCTAAGAGCTGTCTCTTGCTAAAAAATATTATTTCCATGTATTGAAAGACTTAGAAATGAAATATGCTAATAAAAGAATATCTGATTTGTTATCCAGAGAATAATTTAAGGGGGGTGGAATGGCATAGGATATGTATGATTCATATTAAAACACAGGTTTCAGCTGAATCTGTGACAGATTTTTCTGTTCTATTTTTGCAGTAAAAAATAGATTGTGACTACTATTAAATGGGTACTCGCAAGGCAAAAGAGGAGGAAATTTTGTAATGGATTGGATCCTCGGGGCCAAATCAGCAAGCCAGGCTGTGTGATGGATTTCTGAGGGTACATTTATGTATTTGCTTATTTATTCAGTTTACAGTAGTACATGCACTGCCTACCAAAAGCATTGGACACTGCATAGACACCCTTTATAGCATAAATCCTGTCCTGGATATCTCAAACTTAAGAAGGACTAAAAAAAAACCCAGAATGATAAAAGAGCACATCTCCTTCCTTTTGCCCTGCTGCATCTGCGACAGTTTAGCAGCTCAGGGAGGGATTTGGGAGCTGCAGTGAGGTCTCCTGTGTCCCAGAGCCCAGGGTGTGTGGGTCCGTCTGCCTTTCCTGTAGGGCAAGGTACAAGAGCAGTGCTTGGGTTCCTCGTGGGAATAGTCTAGTGTTCCTCATCGCCCTATTTTTATTTTTTTTTTTCCTAATACTGATGCCCATGCTGGTTTTGCACACTGTCATCATCTCATGCAGTGAAATAGCACCACCTCATTCTCTCACATTGGGTCTCTCCAGGCAGATTGATAATATAGGCTTGTTTTAATCTTCACTGTGTTAGAAAGAGAATCTCTGATATTTACAGCCCTTGTTAAATGTGTGTCTTGATGAGGCTTTTGTCCCGCCGTTCACAAGATTGATTTGTGCCCTGATTTCTGTGGCAGCAGGACTCCTGCAGTTAGAGAAGCCGCCAAGCTAAGTTGCACTAGTTGTGCCATCATTTCATTACTGAGAAGAAAAGCTTTTTTTTCTTCTTCAGGAAGTGATTGCAGTTTCTCTTTTATTGATAGAAAGTACTTCTCACGTGCTGTTCCTCTCATAACACTTTCTCTGTCATGTCAAGAGTCAAGCGGAGGAACGAAAATGCAAGTTGCTGTCAATGAAGCAGGGAAGAAACCCTCCCCCTTTCCTCCAGTCAGGTTTCTTGAAATAATTGTGCCTCTTCAGATGTTTATTATTGCCTTGCCGCAAGCGACAGCGCAGTTGTCTCTGTGCTATGTAGGACCGTGAGCCTACGGTGAGCGGGATCTGCCGCTACCAGCCTGGGAAGGCAGCGCGGGGAACCGCGCTTGGGCTGTGCTGAAGGCTGAGAAATCCGAGTACCGGAGGGGAGAGAGGGGCAGGCTGGCCCGCTGGAGCTTGTTGCACCTACCAGGGCTTCCCTCAGTCATCTGCCTGACTGTAGCTGTGTGGAAGATCAAATGACTTAAAGCTATGCTTAGGCAGCAGATGTAGCATAGAAATACGCGCTTCTCTTCAGGATCACGGAGCTAATGTAGGGCTATCAGAAGTTTAGGCGCAGGAATGAAATTTTGTCTGAAAAATATCCTTGTACTCATGTTCTTTGCAACAAAAGCTTGTGTGAAGCTACTAATTGTGTTCAATGGAGGTGAGCGGCAAAATGTTAAAAATCTTTCCGAGCGTTTGTGCAAATTTCAAGTAGTTCAAACCTTTAGAAAGCATATAACACATCAATAGAAGATTTATGATAAACCTTTTGCTTCTCTCTTTCTCTTTGGGAGAGATTACAGATTTTTTTTTGGCGTGGGTGTCTGAAGTTGGACACCTATAGGAACAGCCTGGTTTTCAGAGGGGATAAGCACCTACGTTTCTCACGGAATATTAAAGGATTGCCAGAAGTCTCGGTGAGAGGTACTAAGACTTTAAAGAAGCTCTTACTGAAGTGTGCTTGGTAAAATGGTTGTAAGACAGCTAGCATGGCGCTTCTGTTATGAATGGCTGGGTCTCTAGAATGAGCAGCTGGACTCATATTTCTCTATTCAGTGACTACATAAGCATCTAGCAGTGCCTTGGGCCATATACGGTCCTCGGACCTGCGTAAATCCCACCAGTCTTTAAGCATTGCACATGCAAAATGAACCCTAGGGTAATTCTTCCCTTGTAGATCCCCAACCAGTGAGGATTCATGAAATAGTGAATGCCCCTCATTATTTCCAAGCTTGTTTTTAATGATTCTGATTTATCTAAATATTTTCAGTATGTCTGTATGTGTAGAGTAACAGGATCTGGATTTCCAGCTAACAACAAGAAACCTGAAATTGTGACGTGCAGTAACTTAATTTTAAGCCACAACCACTTGCTGCAAGCTAATGTTCTAAGGTACAGTAAAAGAATGTGGCTAAAAAACCCCACAGAAAATAAGTGTTTTGATATAGCGCTCTCATCCAGCTGTGAGAACAAATATCTTCTACTTGGCAAAGCTGGCAGTTGAAAAACATACATGAGAATGGGGATTTATAGCAAGATGACAATGACTTTATATGGTTTCAGGAGGTTTCCCCTATTCCTGATTATTACCAGAAGTACTATAGTAAAGAAATTGTTTGCCTAATAATTACTTACACCTATTTTATTAACTTCTTCAATAACTTTCTCACTTTCTAAACCCAGCATCGCTTAACACCAAACATCTACATCTTAAAATAAATTGTCCAGACTGGTTGTTTCTTACAGCTAGTACAAAAATGAACAATGTAGGTAGGAAGACATTCTTCAAGTAACACATTCAGTTGGACAACTGAAATACATACTGCTGCTTGCGTATTTCAGAGTATTTTAAACATGGGTTTTAAATGACTTAAATTAATAGATATGAGAAATTGTGAGAAAGAGTCTATACAGTAGGAATTTGCACAAGCAGACTTTTGATGAAGTCATTGGAGATTCAGGGTTTCTTATATGTGAATATGTTTTTTAAGAAAGAAAAGATTGGGCAAAAATACTGGTAGCATCCTTTACAAGACTGTTGCCATCCTGTCATAATGCATTTCTTCAGGTATTGGTGTGTGTAGAGGTCACCAATGGATGAGAGCCCCAACTAAAAAAAGCAGCGCACTTGTCAAGTTGCCAAAAAGTTTAAGACATCATCCTATTGACTGTAGCAGTTTTCTGCCACTTTCCTTGTGTATGATCAATAACACTTAGCCTAGCATTTGCCACGTGCCAGTGACCCCATCATCCGAATGAAATAAGCTTTGCTCTTAGTTTGTGCGGATTGTGATAACGTAAGCCAGGCTGCAGCCAGATGTTATGAAACCATTGGTTTGGGTGCTCCGGTAAAGGCCTATAGAAGTATCTCATGGGATTAAATGTCAGGTTAGATTTTATGTTACGTGTCTATAACTTGGCATAGGCTTTGTCCACCACAGGGCTTGGAAGGGCTTAGTATGTCCTCCATAACAGAGAGAAATCAAATTCTATGGTCCCTATTCTTTAGGAGCCTTGAGGAAAGAGTTAGACAGTTCCAATCTCCAGCTTTCCCTCAACATTGGCAAGAACAGACAAAAGGCTGCTGATACTCAGATAACCTCCAGGTGAGTTACAAGCCCTTCTGCTTGTCTCCTTTCACCTGGTCACCTCTTTTCTGGGATCTTGAGTATCAGAAGGAGTAGTAACAACCCACCTTGTGACAGTCCAAAATCTATGTTTCTTTCCTGGCCAGACAAAAGTCCCGGTTAGCAAAGCCATCACAGCCCACAGCCATGTGCATACTGAAATGTGTCCCTGACTTAAAGTGTGCTAACAGTTCTGTTCATCTCAATCTGGCAGTTTCAGGATTGGGACTGCTTCTTTTTAAGTCTCGTCAATTGCAAAATTTATATTCATGGTGAAAATTATGATGAAAATAAAAGAAAATGTAGTTAATTTAAAAGTTTCCGGCAATAGTGGAAAGTGTAGCTAGTGATGCTCTGATCAAAAGCCAAATTTGAAAGTGAATGCAAGTAAGAAGCTATGAAAATTGAGGACAATTCTCATGTTTATCCTAGATAGCTACAGCAATTACTGTGGCACCTTTAATACTGGCAGAGAAGGCCTGTACCACTTTCAGCTAAATAAAAGAAACCACAACAATGGGTAACTACTGATGCAGCACACTCATGGAAAAATTGCATTTTGAAAGGTGTAACAAAAGCTTTATAGACTAGAGGCTTTATTTAATTGTAAAAGTTACTGCTTATTCTTTGGAAAGTCCCCTCCAAGTGAGGTATAGTAGTTTTAGCCTTTGACTTTGAAAGGCATGCTGTGTGTCGGTTTTAAACCCACCTGAGTAAAAGTTGTCATAAATACCCATTTCTTCCACATACTTATGTGCGTTTAGTCCAATGGCCCTCAGCCTGAGAGTTTAGAATAGGAATTATATGTGGACCTGTCTCTCCATATTAAAGGATTATCTGACACTGAGCCTCTCCGAGACTGTCTATACGGACACTTGCGTGAGATGAGTATCTGGTGGAGTTCAGAATCATTACTGCTGATGTGGATGGAAATCATCAATGAGTTTCTGAAGAAATAAGGAAAAGACAAGAAAAATTGCTGGCGGTGCAAATAACAATCAGAACTAGAAATTTAGACCATAATTTTATGCCTATAAATACTAGATCTATGAATTAATGCATCAAATTGAAGTACAGATTTTAGCTGATCTGATGTTAGATGTATGGTCAAATTACCTGAAGCATGTGATATGGAGCTTAGGATAGCTTAAATAATTAGGAATGAAGGTGAAAACACAGATAATCTGTAATATGGCTTAATGCCTTCTGAGGGACTGTTAATCCGTCAAAACTTTTTTGTTTTGTGTGATCTTGTAGATTGAATGTATTTCAGTCGGTCTTTGCATCATGGAATTGGAGACTTTCTTAATGCTGGGTAACCAAAAGTGGGTCTTTCTGTATTATTTATCCCACAGCTCTCGGGGGTCTGTCTACCCAAACTCATTGTCAGATGGACTCTTGTTGCAGGGTTGTCTGTCTTTGTCAATATTTGGTCAGTACCAGAAGTGCTTTAAGTCTTTTTTCACTTCTCTGATGAAGGAGCAAAGAAGTTCCCGAAAAGCTAGGGAAGAAGCCTACTTAGTATACTATGAAAGTATATATGCTAAGGGTAAATTACTGGAAATTCTACAGGGAGGAATGAGGAGAGAAGACTAGGTACATAAAAACATCTGAAGTTTCAGAAGGGCTAATGGTGCCTGATGAAAGCATAAGGTAAGTTTTACAAGGTAATGGGAGTAATCTGCAGATTCGTAAGCACTACGTTGTTGTCCGCAGCTTGGGGAAATCTTGAGGAATTAGGAATCTAAAATATGGAATCGGCTGCTAGGTTGCAGAAAATGGAAATAAAATTTGTTACCCTTGTTAATGTTGTTATTAAATATCCTTGGCTTTTTGCCTAGTGCTTATTAAACCACACTAAATGGAGCTTAGAGCTATGTAGTCATAGTTGAATATCCTTTCTCTAATGCATACATTTAATGCTCAGATTTTGCTTCTTGGTGAGCTGTATGTCATGCTCATTCGTCTCTGTGTGACAGCGTTAAAGTAACATGAATATTTATCAGCTTGATAGAAAGTATATTAGAAATCAGCATCGTTATATTAATTAACTTTAAAAAAATTAATCAGTACTTAGACTCATGATAATTTTATGTAAAGTCAAACTCTTGTATCTCTTAAAATGCTCTGCTTAATATATTCATGCTTATTGAAATTGCCTATTGTTCTGCATCATACTTTGGCCAAGGAGTCCTCCAAGACCTACAAGCCACCATTCAGTTATTCTTTTACATGACTTTATTAGTAATATGCAAACTTTATGTTTTAATTTGCGTTTGGCAAATATCAAACCATTAGTACTAAGGACATCATATGTGCATATATATGTATATCCAGCTCTGTGCATTCAGGGGTAAACCACCAGACTGAGCTGTTTAAGTTGCCCACTTAAATGTGAGCAGGCAGAGGCTGATATTGGCAGTGGGGGTCCAAACACCCAGGTCAGCCATTTCTTTGGTCTCCTTGCCGGGGGGAAGGAATAGCAGTGAAGGGCCACGATGGGAGGGCATAACCCACCTCAGGTCTGCGGATCTCTGCAGAATCTCCATCAACTCTTTTTCTTTAAAAAAAAAACTCAACCAAAACATAAAGAATTTTGGTATTTTGTTTTTCTTCAAGGGCACGTGTGTTTTAATGCATCTACTATCTCTAAGTTCACATTGAGAGCTGCTGGTTCTAGATAAACAGAAGTGTACGAAACACAAATACACAAATAATCAGAATGCAATTGCAGACACAGTGTGTTGCAGAGTCCACAGCAAACATTTGCTGACACAACTTAGTTGTCCAGGATGGCATGTGTTGAGTAGGATGGAGAAAAGATGTTCATTTCTAAAAATAGTCCTACCTGTTTTTTCGTTTTTTTCTGTAACGGAGTGGAGCATGGTTCTGTTCTGAACAAAGCACAGGCCATTTTATTCTTTATCTGATAATTGTTCTGTATGGTTTTCATGATTAATGCTAACCTGCAGTCTTTCTGTACTGCGTGAGATAGCATCACCTTTGGATTTTGAGTTCCACTGGATGTTTGAGTTCCTGCTTTCGAATAAGTGGGAAAGAAAGAAGGACTGTTTGAAAACAACCCAGACATTTTTCACAATATGGAAATAATTGCAAGCAGCTAATCTTATTGGCAATCCAGTATTTACTGCTAAAATGCAAAAACAAATCAACAAAGTAAGATTCAGAGTAAGAGTTACACCTTAGTCCTTATCTCAGTATGGTTTTTGGTTTGTAGGATTATTTAGAATTTAGCTTGTGTGTTTGTTTAAGATAGCGGTTCATATTGCTGTGTGAGGCTGTAAACCAGGTTTCCATTATGCTCTGCTGTTTATACTCAGGACTGCACAAAACTTTTCTTGGCCTTTAACCTAAATGACAGTGCCAGGGATTCATTACATGGCTGCCTAAGCACTTTCTTTTTATATCAAAATGATTTATACGTTCTCTTCTTTTCCCATTTCCTCTTTGGAGAATGCCAGAAAAGGGAAGACCGGTGCAACAGTCGCTGTGATTGATACTATGTTTTTGAAGACAGATGGGAGTTATTTAATGCTAGGGGACTCTCCAATTAGCTCTCTATCCTACCCGTGTATAGAATTATCAGTTAATTCTGTATGCTGAGTTAGCTCCGCAGCTCCTGTCAAAGGCATGCTTAGCAGCACCAAGAACGGAGAAGCTGATATCAAATACTTTTCAGCTGATTATCATAGCACCTAAGCCGGAATGGTTTTCCAGGTATTTATTCAGGAGCGACCCTTAACATTGAAGATGTTTTCCATCAGTATAGGGCAGCTACTAACCTTGAGGAGATTTCTCCCCAGTCAAGCTGTTAGAAGTGACCTTCTTTTACTAGCTGATTTCTCCGTTCCTGATGAGGGGAAGCAACACTAAATGTGATCGGTGTTCTATCCTCATTGTTCTACCTCAAAACTTAACAAATANCGATTTTTCCGTTCCTGATGAGGGGAAGTGACACTAAATGTGATCGGTATTCTACCTCAAAACTTAACAAATAAAGCTGAAATGCACAGAAGCAAAGGTTTTAATAACCGGTAGGTGGTCAGAGCCTCTGCAGTCACTGGGCTTCTGAAATGCGTTACTCCAACACCCAAAGCAGAACATGCCAAATCCCAAGATATTTCAGGCAGTTGTGCTCTTTGGTGTTATCCCCAGAAACAGCTGCTCCTGATATCTCCATTTTAACAAATCCGTTAGGTGATGAGTCTGAAGCTAGAAAATAATTGCCTTGCTTTTTAAGAAGAGGAATAAGTAAGCGGACACTGCAAATCGGTAGCAGCTTTTAAGCCAAAGAGAAGCCTGTGCAGGCAATAGAGAATATTGCTTCACTGTAAACAAAACGCACAAGGTTTTCTCTGTAACGATAACCCAATAGTTTGCATAGTTTCCTTCTCGCCAGCTCTGCCTGATAACACTAAGTCACCTGACAAGAGCATGCAATTTTAAGAATCCGGCAACTTGTAAGTGTGGAAATACGTATAGCCTTGAAAGACCCTACATACTGGCTTCACATGCTTTACTGGGAGATTGTATGTTATTATACTGGGTTGGTAGCATTCCTCTCAGCTGAAATGCTTAGCTCATCCTGCGTTATCGTTATTATCTCCCATTCAGGTTTGCAGTGGCAGAGACGATGGTTTGAGTAAAATACATTCCTAGAAGTACCTTTTTCTGTAGAACCGTATTTAGCAACAATGCTTTTGTTGATACCAAGTATCCAGAAGAATGTGACACTTGAGAAATTAAACTGCTGTTCGTTAGGAACAACGTAATTCTATGTAAGAGCTAGTTCTAGTATTTGTGATAAATAATAGTGATTGCTTTTTCACTGCTGCATAGCCATTCTGGATAGAGACATTTGCCTTGAGTGTGAACAGAGAAATATGAACACCGCTGATGAATTATCTTTTTATTTGCCCTCGGCAATATGTCACTTATATGTAGGTATAGATTGTGAGAATTAATTACATTTTCTTACTTTCTACTAACCAAAGTAAAGACTGACAGGTAATGTGCAAAGGAATTTTTTTCTTCTTATTTTCTACATTAGATTCACTGCTATCCTTAGCTTTATTAGAGTTGTCTTGAGCAAAAAATAATAATAAATCATTAAATTCTCATCAGTGAGTAGATTTTTGTGAAAGATCTCACATTTCTTTAATGGAAAGGGAGAATATGAGAGCCTAGAGATCTCAGTGAAATAAATTCCTTAAAAAAAGAATACTTCTGCAATTCGAATGAATGAGCTTATCAAGTGTCACCTACACTTGCGTAGGTACTCAAGATTAATTATTTTTAGCCAATCTTTTTTTTTTTTTACCTTGCAAATATTCATTTTTCTTTTGTTCAGTTAATCAGGTAACAAGTACCAGCCCATTGTTATCTGCATGTTAACTTGAATGTTGCAGCATAATTGAACTCTTTCTTTAACCTTATCACATGAAGAACTTGAGCGAATAGAAAATTCCTTGTATCTTCATAATCCATTGCTTATCTTTCATCACTTAGAAGGTAAAATACACCCATTGAACTCAGCTCACCTAGAAGATTTATAAAATACTAGTACTCTGAAAATGGATAATTCAGTCTATTTAGATTCCCATTTATTATACAGACATACTCATGTCACATTCAACTCATCATTAGCGTCCAACCATTTTTTGTCCCCTCTATCTACGCTGTTGCTAAGAATCTAATTCCCAAGCTTCTTGCAGCAGGGACCGTAGGCTGGCTCCAGCTCCATCAGCTCCAATGGGAATTGTGTCAGTGGCTCCTGTAGGTCAGGATTTACTTTGAAACCTTTACTATTTTTGTTGTCTTGACAAATCGCGTCCTGTGCTGTAGAACCCCTGGTTACCAGTGTAATCTCAGTAACATTATACCAATAGGTAGACATGTATTTGCTTCTGCTGTACGTGTGAGGTCATAACTTACATCTACCGTGTTGATATGAGGACAGCTGGGCCATGATAGTAAATGCAGTCTCTGATTTGTATGTTTGGGTATGGCAGCAATTGCTAAAATGCTTTTTTTCTTATGCTACTTATCATAAACCAACTTCATGTGTTGAGGGTTCCTGACATTTATTCTGTATTATTGTGTCTTATACCTGGATTTTGTTTTTTCATGCATTTGGAGATAGCTTGCTTTTACAATAATAAAAAAAAAAAATTACAAGGCAGAAAACTTTTTTTTTTGTGCTTTCATTTGTATTTGTTCATATCTGGAGTTTGAGAGGTTTTTTCTCGTGCTGCGTTGTGGCTGAGATGGGATATGAGCCCCTGGATACTGTACATTTAGGCAGCCAATTAACGGTTGTTCTTAAAAACATAGCTAGTGCCGTCAGTTTTTCAGAACACCTCCTCCTCTTCCACAGCACTGCAGTGCATTTCCTCCTGCAAATCCCTCCTGCTTCTTCAGCTCCCACTGGTCGAGGCCGGTGCCTGGTAAAGCAGTCTGAGCGGTCTGCAAAATACAATTTTTAAACCCATACAGTTAGATTATTTTTCTCTGGTTTTTATTTTATCAGAACTCTCCACATCCTACTTCGGAGAAAGTCAAGCAGGTCAAGGTCAGGGCCTTTTTTGTCCATCACCCGCCTGTCTCCAGGCACCTAGTCAGGACCTGGCTGCAGAATTGCCCTCTAGAGCTTTGATGTACTCCGATACCGTGGGTTTACGGAGAGCCGTGCCTGTCCTGCCTGAGCTGCAGGGCAGAGAGAAGCACCAGCGGAGCTGCGCCCTTGGTGCTGCAGAGCTGCATGTGCATTTTGCAGCGTTCCTGGGCGGGTACAGGTGCGATGCCAGGTATTAGATCCTGACTTAAAGAGAATCAAGGAATTGATTTTAGTAGCTAAAGGTTTCTAAAAGTACCCTAGGACTTTTAATAGAGCGCTGTATGAATAAACTGTTAGGGTTGCTGTGCTGTAGGTTATTTCATTCTGGCTATTTAAATTGGTTATATCTGTCTTAGGCTGTGAACACCCAGAACGTCTGTGGCACGTTTGAATTGCTTTCCTGGATCAGGGTCTTGCTTGCAGGGTGATGTCACCGCTGGTCTTGTTTTTAATCCAAAAGAGGTTAGGACTGTGTTTCGGTGTTGGAAATGTTGTCCTCCTCCTTATATGTTTTAACAAATCCTTTTTCTGGCATGTCTTTTTATTACGCCAATCACCCATTATAATCCCATTCCCATCCAATCGTGCTCAGCTTCTCTCTGTTTGCATCCTCTCTTCTATTTGCAAGTTTGCACTTGCCTAATGTCACTGGCAATCGCAAGCAGACTCCTGCGGCCGTGGCACTCCCGAATCCGCGCGTTCCCAGTGGTGCTCGTCTCCGAAACAGTCGTGATTGGATGCTGGGATGTATCCTAGGAGATGCTCTCAGCCTCCCAAAGCCTTGCAGTTTACATTATTAATGGCTGGGTTGTGGTTTGGGATGTTCATACCAACAGAGATCATGCAGGTCCCAATTATTTCTGCACTTGTCTCACCAATTCCCATTTACCACTCGGAGTCAGAAATTTTCTAAAGAGAAATAAAAGCATAGGAGCGGTTTTATGTTCTTCGGCAGATATTTGAAGGGGGAAAAGGTTTAACAAAGCTTTATATTGGCAAACACTAAATGGAAATCAATTAATTAGAACCGATGCTTTAGAAAGTGATATTTTCAATGCCTCATCCCTTTCTATCAGGCAGCCTATGATTTTAAATCGTAGCCTGAAATCTCATAATCAAAAATGTTGTTTAAACCTAACAATATAAATGAAATGTTGTCAAATTGAAGAGATGATTCCTTTTTTTTTTTTCCCCCCTTTCCTTTCTTTTCCTTCCCCCTCCTCCTGTTTTTTCAGGGAACGGAGTGTGTTGCTTCTTTTTTTAAATGTCAGTTTCTTTTAGGGAGTCTGCTGCTGCCTTTGTTTTGTGTCTTACGGCATCCTGCAGGAAACGTGTAATTGATTGTCAAAATAGCAGTGGACAAGAAATTGTTCAGAGTCAATTTTTTCACATTGAAGTAGTTTTTGTGTCTACCCCTTGTTTCGCAGGATCTCCTCTTTGCTTTATTCCTGATGTTCGTTATGTCAGACAAATGCTCGTGTACTCAATAGCGGTAATTAAAGATCAGGTCTGTCATGTCACAGCAGTATTTTTTATATTCACAGAAAGTATTTGTACTTGCTTTGTGAAAATACCGTGCCTGCTCTAAAGCTACTCAGACTGCTTCATGGTTTTGTATTAGCTGCAAGTTTCCCTTTGGCTGTTACAAACCATGGAAATTGAAATAAGTTCTTCTGTTAATGTGACAAGCTGTGATAATGCAAGATGAAAGTGCCTCGCGTTATGCTGTCCACCACAGCCAATGTCTGTTTCTGCATTTCCTTGTAAAAATCCCCCACTCCGTTATAACCAGCCATTTATAACCTCAGATTATAGGAAATTCATTTGGTTGATGATCTGTATGTTTGGGCTGGTAAGGAACCACCATCCATCAATTTAAGTTGTACCATGTCACAAATAAGGACCTATTCCCTTGTTGGAAGTGCCTGGATATCTAGGTTTTTAACGCAGTTCACCTTTCCCGTGCTGTTTGCCGTTGTGTAAATAGGATGATAGGTATGTCCCGGATGTGTTTGAATACAGCGTCCCCCAGCCTGGCGCTGGTGGACGGGTGAAGCGGGAGAGGGACAGGATGCGTTTGCAGTGGGGAGGGTGCGCTTGGCTCCCGCTTGGCTCCCGCAGGGTGCCCGCTCTGGCATTTGAGAGCAAAGAAACATGCCTGAGCTCAGCGGGAGCCCTCGCTCCTTGAAAAGGCCAAATACTGCTGCTGGGGGAGTTCGAGGTTCCCGACTCTGTTTCGGCTGCTGTTGCAGCTCAGCAGATCCGATAGGAGAAGATGAGCAGCGCGGGGAGCCCTACTCCTTCGTGTCAGTACGAGCCGGATAAAACAAAACCAGAGGGGACTGTAAGGTGGTAGAGCGCCGTGTACAAGCACATTTCCAGTTCTGTCTTCACCTCTAAGGAACATGGATGAAAGTGGCATCAAACAGACCTTGTTAAAAAGGTAAAAAAACCCAAACCCAACAAAAAAAGGGGCTAGGATGTGACATACCCCTCTCTCAGTGTTGCAAAGCATTTTAGCATCCCTTGTGAAGTGCTGGCTGCTCTCAATTCTCACTTACTTTAATGGACATTCAAGGCACTTAGCACCTTGCAGGAGGCCTTCAGCACAGTTTAGCATTGGTCCCTTCCTAGGTCTTCACATTTGAAATAACCAGCTCTGCAAAGCAGAATAAAAGTTTGTTTTGACAGCCCGCTGTGATGGATGGGTCCAATTACTGAGGTCTCCAGACTCATGTTGGTTCTGGAAATTTTTTTTTTTGATAGGAGAAGCATAATCTAAAACAAGGAATTCTCCTTTATGTTACATTCCCTCTAGGCAAAAAAGTAAATATAGGAAGGAGAGGAATTAATGGAGACTATAACTCATACTGGTTTTGTTTGTTCATATACGTTACATTACTCTGCCACGCTCAGTCACTTTTTCTCATCATTCTTTCCTCACTCTCAGCTTTCCCTTATCATATTTTTACATCAGCATAACTTTTTGGATTTCATCGGATCCACTCCTAATTTAATCTAATGCCAACAACATGGACGTTGGAGATGTAATTTACACCATCAAATTGAACTGGGGCCAGGCACTTCTCTAAGAGCTGCACCTGCTTTCTCTAGGCTGTATTTAGTGGAATTTTTCCTTTCATGTTTAATTCATTTTCCTTCTGGGAAAATATTTAGCGAGCTAACAATTGAAGTTAGGGATAGGGGAAGTTAGTACAGCTTGAAGTTCTGTAATTCAGAAAAAGCATTTTCCAAACATTTAGGATATCACAAAATGAGTTTTGAATTATGTGAATTTCTCCCCCTGCTCTTTCTCATTATTAAATCCATGTTTCTTTTCATTTCATTTCCATTGAAAGCATATATTTTTTTGCCCTGGGGAGGGAACAACGAAGAAAACCCCCATGAACATGTGAGCTTTATAACTTACCCCTCTGTTCTGGAACAATGCTTGCTCGCTGGGATAACTGGCCCTTCCCTCTTACAGGACAGAAATAAATAAATTTTGCCCTGTGAAGTAATCTGCCATTTACACCGTACAGCATAAATAGTGCTTAACTGCGTGCTCAGAGATCTATCAATGAACATATAAAGAGGGCATTATTTGTGGCTTTGAGGATTGCCTGATGAGCACATGTGGTTATCTGAAGTTAATGTAATTTAGTCGAGACAACTCTTTTTTTTTTTTTTTTTTTCCTGTGGTTCTGCATTAAAAACCAGCTCATGCTTGTGTTCAGCAATATCGGAGCAGCTTCCTCCCTGTTTTTGACACAGATCAGTAAAGACAGTTAGATGTCCTAAGGTACGTGGGATTAGGAGCAAGCCATCTATACTTAGAAATGTTGTTTGTTCTCTCGCTACCTAGTTATTCATCCTTCCATTTTTCAAGAGCAGTTGATCCCTGGCAACAACAATATACTTTTTATTGGGCATGAAACGAGGTTCTGTGACCGTGTATTAAGAGCTCAGTCCTGAGAGATAGCAGCCGATAACGGGGAGAGGTTTCCCGGTCAGTGCGTGGGACAGGGAATGCAGCAGGCTGAGGGCCTTTCTGGCGCTCTCCCAGATTTTCTGGGGTTTCTAAAGCAGATAATCTCTGATTCCTTGTTGGCTGTAAAATGGGGAAATAGTATGGACTTAAACAAACCAAAGGTGGTCAAAACCCTTTCATCTCTCAACAATGTTGTGTCGATTGGGCGTTAGGAAACTGGGATGCATTGAGTTTCAACTCCTTTATTTTCTAAAAGATTCTGAGGCAATTTTTGACAACCGTTTTTGTCTCTCTTATGGGAACAAATGGGAAGTTCTCTGCATCACGTGTACTGGAATGGGTCGATGGTTTGGACTGCTACAGTATACCAAACCTTTTTGTTGATCTCTTAACAGTACCAAGAAGCTTCCAGGCTCGTGTTGGTAGATCTAAGAAAACCCATGAGCTAAGCATATGTGTCATTGGATTGCTTTAAAACGCCTGGTACGAGTATCTAAACAAGTCTGGGGGCTATAATAGAGGAGAAGATGCTTTCAGAAATTCACCCTGCAATTTATTATCAAAATTATACTCCTATATGGATGTAACTTTTGCAAGGTCTCGTGTCAAAAATGATAAATGCTCAAATTGCTGGTAGCAATCTGAGTCGGCTTTTGTATTCCTGCTCAGCTAAACGCCCACTTAGAGCAGGTACTGCTTAGTGGGAAACGTGAGAATTCAAAGGGTGAACTTAACATTTCAGGACAATTTTTTTGTTTTCTGGTGTCGAAGGAAACAGCTTGCGGTCCCTTTAAAGAGCTCATTGCAGTAAAGCCAAGAAGGAAAAAAAAAAGAAAAACCAAACCAAAACAGAAAGCAGAGAACAGATTGCTCAGCCTGTGGCTGGACTGGTACAAGCAATCTGTGCAAGATTTCTCCAGAGGAAAAATCTTGAGACTTGTGCTGCTGAGAAACACGGCGCAGAGTGGCGAACTGAAAATTGTTGAAAAAGCGGAACCTATATGGGCTTAAGACAAAAACAGATCCCGGAGACTTCTGCTGTGCCTGCAATTCTTCCGTTCAGCCTGCATCCCTCCCCGCACCATTTCTCTGCTAAAAAGGAATAGTCTGCTTGGCTAGAATTGGAGTCTGTGAAGCTTAAAACTGGGCCAGTTACAGGAACAACCTGGTCATTTTTCATTTGACTTTTGGTCTACCACAAAACTTCACAGCTGCTTGGCCTTTGGCTTATCCATATGTCTCACTTTCTCAATATTTAAGTTACAAAATAATTGGTTAACTATTAAAAGCCTGTGTCAGAGGTTGTGTCTTGGCATCCCAAACCAGAGAAGGTACAGCAGCCTTGTGGCTTTCTTGAAAATCACCTATTTATGAAAACTGCCTGGTTCCCGTGGTTCATCTTGCAGTGCACACTTGATTCCAGATGGAAATTTGATGCAAAATCAATACTATGATACCTTTCTGTTGTCATGCATTAACGTTTACTTCCATCATGGTAACACTGTCAGTAGCTCCGCGTTCGCTTGATGCCTTGCTCGTAAGGGAGGTATTTCCCCTCCTGCAGGAGGCACACAGCTGGAATAGACACAGTGACTTCTGTAAATCGTGTCTCTGCTTGATATGTTTTTGATTGTCTGGAATTTGACAGAAAAGTGGCAACTAATGATAAAGGGCTAATGCTTCAGTTTGGCAGAGTCGCACTCCCTGTGCTGGCTGCCTGGGCTGGCAATGGCCAACTGCTGTCGAAGCTGCGGGTTGTTGGGAGCATCTGCCTGAGACAATCAATTCTGGGCTCTGCAGGGACGTTGGCAGGATGGGATAGCCTGGATGAAGCAAAACCTGGATAAACGTGCACATTGAACGCGGTCGGTACATCCCACTTTAGAAATGCCTGGCAGCTGATTTCTGCAGGCGTGAGGGCTGACTGAGCAGAAAGGCAGGAGCGTGGCTGAATGCCCGAGGGGTGTGCTCTGGATCGTGAACACCACAGAGCTGAACCATGGCTACCAGTGTGGGAGGAAGATGGGGGCTTGCTTCATCTTCAGCCTAGACAACCCACTTGCTGATTATCAAGTGCTGTAGGTTAGAGCTTTTCGCTGTTGGTTGCATCCTCCCCTCCTGTTAGACGTTTGCCCAAGGCTGGCTCTTTGGAGCTCTTCCACAGGATGGCAGGAGAGGAGGCATTCTCACAAAATGACGGGTAGGGTCATCTCTTCATAAGCAGTATGTGGGCAGAGCATGTTTTTGTTCAATAACGTGCCGTAGCGTATGCCAGACAGGATTTTATGTTCTAGTCACATCTTGGATTAGGGCTTTTTTTCGGTTGGATTTTTTTTTTTTTTTGTTTGGTGGTGGTGGGTTTTTTTTTCACCTCTAGTTTTTGCTTCTGACCTAAACGAGATATTCAGATCCTTCAGAGAATGAATCAAACAACACCCGCGTCTCATGCCATTGAAAACTTATTCCTGATTTTGCCATTCAGTCTTCTGAAAGGGCAAGCTGCGTACACGGCGTGTGAGCGTGCGCAAGGGCTGTCACTTGCTGAAAGCCAGCCTTATCCTCGAGTGCTTTCAGACTGTCTGGATCCTTGTTGTTCGCCCTGTTCTCAGACTGTTTGAAGAAAATATCACTTTTATTTCTAATTAAAATGCCTGCAGATTAAATAGTGTGAGCTTTTGAAAGACGTCCATAGGGATCTGTGCCATTTGCAAGAGATATTGTCAAAGGAAGTCAATGAGCAGTGACAGCGATGTCATCTGGTATCTAATTGCCTGAAATACATCCCTCTCCCCTTACTTTCTTTGTGCATCTTTATGATTGAAGCACATAAGGCTTAATGCATTAAGGGAGTTTCTTTTAGGAAACCATTTCTCATAAGAATAAAGCACTACAATTCTGTATAGTTAGAAAACTGCACCAGTGCTGTCACCCCAATTATTTTTTGAGGGAGAGAGAACAATGATTTTAAACTGTTGTTGGGGGTTTTTATCTGCTCCTCAGAAACCTGTTTAAAGCACATACATGAGGGTGGGCTCTCTCTTACCTGAGCATGAGGTTTACTGGTCTTAAATCCTTGCCTCAGCTCCTGACAGTCAGTAACACATTGCCCAGAATAATTCTCACTGTCTCCTTCGCTGGTCACTGCAGCCTAAATTGTTGCCCCTCACCCTGTTGTGAGGGGCCACTGATACTTCTCTCTAGGGCCTCACATCCATGCTGTCTCCAAGACTGCAAGATTTTTAAGACAAACACTTTTTGGTTTTAGGTAGCCACAGAACTGGGACTCTGGTCCAAACATCATCTCCCATTTGGTTTCCAGCTATCTTTATTTTTTCTCTGTTTCTCTCAAATTCAATCGTGGCCTCTTCTTGTCCGTTTGGGATGCTGCCTTAAAGGTTGTATCCTTATCTCTTGGCTTGGCCATCTAACTCCTTTTTTTTGCGCTGCCTTTTTCTAGCACAACAGATGGACGTGTGGCCTTTTTTCTGTATGATTCCACACCCAGAAGTCAGCTCCTCAGCTGGGATAGCCTCTCTCTGTTATGTTCGGAGATAAGACTTTTTACGCGTCCTGCAAATTAGTCCCCTTGTTCTCCCTGAAAACACTTGTTTAAATTTGTTAAACCCTTTAAGTCCTTCCTTGAAATATCCTGTGGCATAGCACTCGCAAAATAGTTGACATCTCTCTGCACCCATCTGTTCTCTCTTATCTTATAATGAGGCTGTAAAATTCATGACTGATTTTTTTTTTTTGCTCGCACAATATTTCTGAAGTGAGCCTTGCCCATGCTGATGACCCCTGAAGTACCGCAGCAGCTATTGGTGTCAGGGCCAGCCAGGGTGTTGAATAACTGAAGGGGCTTCTGCCTGTGCGTTATTATCACGGACTTTGCCATTAGCATCCCCTTTATATTACCTATTTTTGAATGGCGCTGGGGGGATGTTCCCAGATGGTGAGAAGACTCTGTATTTCCTTATGTTTTGCTCAAGTATACTATACATAGCATCCCTGGCAATCCAGAAAGTACACCTCGTAGATAACCAGCTGTTCTTCATTCTAAAAACAACAGGCTGAGATTTGCTGCTGGAAGCGTAAAATCTCGTCGATATCTATATGAGGCACAGTCTAGTCTACTTTCTGCAATTCATTGTAAGACCTCAGAAGGAAGAGAAGGAAAGAAAATGTGCTCTTGGTGGATATTCATCATTCTGTAAATAAAAGGGGGAAAAAAATTTAAAAAATGAATCATTAGTTAGCAGCGATTGTGCCCTTTTTATAGTAAGCAGGGATTTGTCAGTTGCAAGTGACACCAAAATCAAGGTGTTTACAGACCGATGGTGATTCTTTCAGATTCAGAAAACCATATGGCATGAAAACTGCCGCGCGCTGTCTCTGAAATGTAAGTGACAACAGTGCCAGCCGTTTGTACAGTATGATCAAAGGCCTTTTCCTTTTTCTAGCGAGAGTCACATCTGCATCTTTTCATTAATTTCCAATAACGGCACACATTTGAGGGTGTTCTGCATAAATAGTAAATTCCTCCGAGGCATCCTGAGAAGATCCGAATTACTCAGTAAGTGTGGGACAAAGGGGCTGGCATGCCCCGACTGTCCGATGCACGTCCCCCGGCTGTGCACAGCACGCAGACGGTGGTCCTGTTCCTGTGCTGTTGCAGCAGCAAGGAAACCATCACGCCTTTAAAGGGAACTGAAACTACAATAGGTCTTATTTGTCAAGACCTACTGCAGCCAATTCAGTTCCTGTTGCAGTTACTACAGGAACAGAAAGTGACTCTTAAGCTGAAGTCTGAAATACGAGATGTGGTTGTATATCATCATTCGTGCCGTTTATGCTTTGTTATCCCATAGTGACATTTGCCAGAGGTGCGGTACAACGGCATTAGATTAGGGCCGAAGCAACATCATCCACACAGAATAAAGGCATTCCTAATTCTCTTTCCCCCCATCTTTCCTCTAGTCATACATCCTTTATGTTTATCCATATGCCAGATTTTCCCACCTCCTTGCTCTCCTGATTTTATTCCCTCCTCCATCATCTTTCATGGTGGAGAGTGGCCTATTGCGTACGGGCTGGAAACCTCTTGAAAAGTATTTCTGGATCTCTAGTCTGTGGGAGTCTACCTCATTCAGTAATGAGCTGTCCCAAGTAGGCAGGGAGTGGGTTATTAGCTGGGAAACCGAGATGTATAGTATCAGGATAAAAACAAAAACTCTCCTTCTGTTGACTAAACTTAAAAAGCGAGGCTGAAGTCTGGTTCCTTTGAAAGCAGGACGTCTTTCTCCATCTTTACCCACTGATTTTAGCAGCATTCACTAAATTGTCAGGATGGCTTCAGCTATAGTTGCCCTTCTGCTCCGCTGTTTCTCATTATTAGATCTACATAGCTGTTGGGTGTGTATTATTTTCTAAGACTAAGCAGACTAATATCATCAGCCATAATTCTGTGGGTTTCTCCTGAAGCCATTACCATAATTAAGATAATGATATTTAAAGTGAATGTTTATTTCATACTACTTTGTATGGCAAAATATAATTAGATGTTTGGCTGCGTGTGTGTACGGTTGAAAAGGATTTAGTATTTTGAAAGAGGCTGCAACTGAATCTGAATAAAGCAGTAGTTTAACTCTTAGAGTGACTCTGAAACTTCAAGCAAGTGTGCCATGAGCACACCATGAAATTTGCTAATGCAGGGTGAAAAGACTCTCTTAATTTGCCTCCGCTTGAGGAATTGTTTGTCCTGAGTGACAGCTGTAACTTTAAATTTACGAAATTCCCAGAGGTCTTGTGTTAACTGTGCTGAGCTAATCTTGTAAATATTTATCTGCCTTACCTTTGGAGCTAAATAAAGAACATTTTCTTATCACACTTTGCAGTGCAATATGGGCTTTTCCCTGTAGGAGCTTGTTTATGTTGCCCACATAGACTCTTAAAACCTGAGATCCTGAGCACGAAAGCAGATTGCAAGTGAATGAATTCAGTTGGCTATCTTGTGGCTCTAATCCTTCCTTTTGTATTTGAACTGGCAGGCTTTGGAAGTGTTGATACCTTATGGTCAAAGTTGCATGAAAAAGAAGTTGCCTTCATCCTTCATGCTGATATTTTAGGCCTCATTTGATGCCTTTTTTTATTCTTTTAGACAGGACTTCTATATTTTTTGAGTGTTAGCAAGGAGAAGATACAGCCTGACAAGAGGAAGTGCACCTTTTCTGTATCTCACTATAAAACTTCAAATTTAACCCATTGGTCTGTTAGTTTCTGAGATATGTTACTGTTGTTTTAGTGTGCCTTTTGTTCAATGTTGAGCAATTTGTAGTGGATATTATTAAGTACTTGCTTTACACCACATGAATATTTATTTTAAGTGCTTGTAATAAAGCGGGATTCATGGTTAGCATGCCTAACGTGGCTACCAAAGAGTCTTCTCGCTAGCAGCGTACTGGCTATGTGCTATCTTCTCTTCGTCCTGCCTGGGTGGGAGCAGTCGTGCCAATTCAACACCAGGATCAAGCTATACAAGAAACAGGTCTCATCCCAGACCCCATCAACTCGACTGTGCTGAGGATTTGGCTCATTCCCCAGTTCAGTCAATGCGAATCACTGAAATTTTGACCATGTTTGATCCAAATCATCATCCTTGCTGGTGGGGCTTAGCTGTGCTCTGTGGAGAGTCTGATGGAGCCTCAGGTGTGAGTTTGAATGGCTGGCTCTGCAGATAGTATGGATTTGGGAAAGGTTGTGGTGTACCTTCTTCATTCCAAGTTCCTTCCAAGGCTCAAACACATACAGATTTCTTTGACAGAGCTATTGGTAGGAAAATGTAAGAGCTTATCGCTTTGTATTTCACTGATGTAACAGGGTGAAGTGGATAATTTTTTCTTCCTCAGAATTTTAGTCTCCTAATTACTGCAAGCACTAGCCCTTACTAATGGGACTAGTAAGATAACGAAGCCCTATTTTCTACCACAATTCAAAGCTGTAAAACGAAATATGTGTAATGCTTGGGATAGGGATGACAGGGATTTTTTTTATTTTTTCACCTACAGAAACAGTAATTATGTAAAAGACAACCTAAAATATTAGCATGAAGGGGGAAAAAAGGGCAAATCATGTCTGTATTTTGCTTTCTTCAAGTGCACAGGTTTTTAAAGTGGTCTTGTGAAAAGGTGTGGAAAGCACACGGAAGCAAAGGGAAGGATGGATCGTTTTCCATAATGCCTGTGGCTGGTATGTGCAAGCAGCTTGGAAAGGAACCCATATTTCTGACACTTGATTCACTGAGGTCAATGATTTCATTGAGTTAGATGCTCATAGATTACAATCTCACTTCAGGTTGAAATGGGTTCTGTAACCACAACTCCATTGATGCACTCAATTTTAGCAAGGAAGGAGTCATCACAAATGTTTAATAACTGTCCTAAGACTCAGTGCTTTTGTCATTGCCAACTCTTCAGATTCCAAGATAACAGAGCATCTCTACGTGGGCATGTTACTAGTTAATTTGGGAAAATCTGCAACAGTTAAGAGTGAGGTGAGGAAAATGTCAGGTCTGAGCTCCTCACCAACCACCTATTGTGTGAAATGATGCCATTTCTAACGGGGATGAGCATCTCAGAGAATGACTGTTTGCTCACATGTACCCACGGTGTATAGAGGCACAGGAGGTAGCAAAGAGGTCTGGCAAAGTCTGCTGGTATATTTTGGAAGCAGGTTGGTCATCTTAGGGATATTCTGTTCTCTTCTCAGCTCGGTTTAGTCTTCAGTATCTCTGCTGTTTTAATTTCTTCTCAGTTCAAGGCTTGTCCTTAAACTGAAATCTTATTGACGTTGAATTTTATAGCAAATTCTCTGGTTTCAGTGAAACTGGTTGTATTTCCTGTGTTTAGCTGTACTTCAAAGCATTTTGCCAGATTTGACAAACCATAGGGAAATTAAAGGGAAACTAGACCATCTATATGATTTATTCGGATAATGCACGTACATGCCTCCCACCTGAAGATTATTATAAGATCAAAATGGCTAATTAATTTGGGCTAATAAAAGGTACAATTAAGATTTTTTTAATTAGACCTATGGAGGTACTTATCTTAAAAAGATGTTTCCAGCCTTGCACTTTGCTGTATTTGAGGTTTTCCTGGGACTGAAGATGAAGTTGAATTGAAAAACGGAAAAGGTGTATGAAAAGGACTGAACTATTTTGTGGTAGGGAGACACATGTCAAATGTTGATCCTTCTCTATGTGTGTGTGAGAGGTTGTTCTCCAGTGCATGGGGAATAAAGGGAAGGATGAGAATACTGCTATTAGTACCAAATGGAACAAGTGTCCTTTAGCTCTGGTGATGGAAGGACAAATGTTTTAGAGGTAAAGGGTAAAGAGTTCCGTTCTGAGGACTTCATTAGTGAGTGCCTTTGCATATGAGCTTTATGTCGGTTAGATATTTGTTAAAAATGAACCAACCAAAGGGGGCGAAGAAACACTGCAATCGCAAATAACCAGGAAGGCTAGAAAAGTATTTTAAAAAATTAAGTCAAAAGTGCCTTAACATTTTAAAAAACCTTTGTTAAGCACTTTATTAGAACCAAGAGCATTTGCTGGTCTATTTTCTGGTACTTAAAATCACAAAGCATCAGAAATTGTATCCATTTGTTAAGCTGTTTGTTTTGAAAGTTACTGAAATCTGAAGTTAACTTTTACGGACCACTTTGCATTTGATGAAGAATGTGCAGGTTGCTTGAACTGGCTACGTGTGTATTTAGGCTTCCTCAACAAAATGTATTGTCTTTGTAGCGTAAAGGAAAGACAGTTTCAGCTGTCTTATGCTGCTTGCTATATATATGCAGATATTTAAAACGTCATGCACTAGGATATAAGTTTACTGTGAGACTTCTCGGAGAATCATTCTTGGCTGTGGTAATGGGCAGGTTTTAGAGGAAAAATTACTTTGAAGTACAAGGGACACTTAAGATTGAAATGGCTCCTTTTGTGGAAAAAGCTATCTAGGAACTTCAGTGCTGGTGGTGTTTTAGAAAATACGTAGAATTCAGTAGACCCTAATCGCAGCAAATTGTTTTTCAGTACGCGTCTTTTAGAGTTCTGTTACTCTCGTTTTCCTCCACTTTCCTCCTTTGATTTACTGGCTTTGTGTGTGAGATTCAGTACATTTGGGCAGATGCAAGCAGCTGGAAGTAATAGAGTTAGAGCACTTTGAAAGGCTGAATTTTCACAAGTGGTTTGGGGTTTAGATGCTGGGAGTCATTATCTGGTGCTTCAGAATAACATTTAGAGAACTTGCTCTCATGGCAGAGATTTGAAAGAGGTTATTCATGGGTTGTATTTCACTTCTAAAAAGTTGAATAAAATTACATTGCATTATATTTTTAAATGAAGAAATCTGATTGAGCCACGCAGACGCATTTTAGAATAATATATATTCTAATGGCACAAATCGCTACTTTTATTCTGTATATTCAGGAAAACATATGCTCCCAGAAGCTTTGGAGAGAACCTTTTTTCTTGCCAACTATATATAGTATAGTGAGTGTTTCCTTTAAACTCAAGCCAACATCCCATGTAAACATGATAAAGTTAGCTATGGCAGTTTTATGGGGGAGCAAGAATTTGTGGTCTTATATTGTGCATTTTTTTGTTGCGGTGTTTCTTTCACGGCTATCCTTTCTTGTCTCTGGAGGTTGGTTTCATTACTTGTCATACAAACAAGTTTCCCTTGTTTTATCCATGCCTCTCTGTGATTCCGTGTCCTCCACTTATTTTATTTTATGTTTGCTTTCAGTAAGGTTTTTCAATACTGACAAAATCTGGAGGGGCACCTATTTATAAGGCACACAGTGCATTATTTCCTCACGTTGTGACCTCTCTTCTTCTTTATGGCATGTCGGATGGAATGCTTTTTTCCTCACTACCAAAATAAGGAGCCACCCTAAAGCAGAATAACAGGCCCAGGTTGTTTCGGTGGATGCGTGTTTGTTGTAATTGCCATTCCAGCTCCAGTGCACCAGTCCTCACAACAACTCGCTCTGTAGACGTGGGCATTGGGTAGCACATCTGGGGTTATCCTTTCCTTCGCTGCTTTGCTGTTATTTCTGCCGGTGAAACACTGGGTGACTTTTCCCACATCTATCTCGGCTCATAAGGCAGGTTGTAGGAGGGTAGTGCCAATTACACCCGCTCTTTGGGTACTGTTGTACCCTGTCACTTTCAAACAGAAAACAGAAATGTGCGTGACCTATAAAGGTACGTGAGAACCTGTACTGCATCCCTGCCTTCTGCAGAGCCCAGATAGCTCTGCATCCCTCTGATACCTTCATCTGTCAAGCGTTTGTTTCTTTACCTCTTTAAAGGGCTTAATACTAAACTCTTATAACTCAATTTTGGAACGAGATCATTAAAACGTTTTCAGCCCCTCCTCTCTCTGAATGAACCAGAAATGACAGTTTTGGCCTCCTTTAAAATAGACATGTCTCAGTATAAATGAGTATTAGCTTTTTAAGAATAAGATCATCCAAAGTAACACGTGCAGGGAGCAGGTCTTCTGTGCTGGATTTTCAGAACAAATAACAAAATACCATTGTAGACAAAAGTGAAAGGACTCTGGGATAAGGCTGTAGGGGATATGGTGAAGTCTGGAATTCTTCAAAAGAGAAGGTGAAATATCAGAAGCTACGTTTACTTCTAGTAAAAGTACGCGTGATTTTGGTGGAGCTGTAGCTGTGTAGGTGTTCATATTTCTAATTGTAGCGGCAGTGTGTGTTCAGAACCAGATTTTTATTTTCTTGCTTAAAGGGGAAAGGTATCCAAGCAGGCTTTATTATCTAGCTCTGGTTTGAACTTTTTTTTTTTTAATGCACTGAGTTTTGAGTGTGTCTGAGAAGGTGATTTTAGAAAGATTATAACCTCTGTGCTGCCTTTGTTTAAAGAGAAAACATAGTTACTCACACTCTGTTGTTTGACTATCTACTGCATGAATGTGATTTAAAACCCACCTTTAACAGAAGTTGCATTTAAAAGATATCACTTCCATGTGGTTTCAAAATGATATCAAGATAAATCTTTTACTTCTCTATGTAGACTGAGTACTCTCTGGGGTAATTTCTAGCAAAATTTGGTGATGATTTCTATGGTTGATATATTCTACCTAGGGAAATAAAAAATGTGAAGTAAAAGTTGGAATCAGCAGCTGAAATGGTCTCATTTCCTGCCAGACAATTTGCCTTTGGTTTGTATTGAAGTTGATGTCAGTCTGGAAAAAAATAATGCTCTGGTTTTACATTGCAGTTCTTTAAAAATAATTACCCTTATCTTATATTCAATTCAACTCTACTACTCCCAGTTTAAAAGAAATTGAGGTCACGAGGCCCATAAATAACCATCTGGTCAGTAACAATACAGAAGAGTGATAGTATTGGTATTTCCTACAAGATTTCAGGTGCCAGCTGTCACTTGAGGTTTGCCTACTCTACTTACACAAACAAATTCATCAGAAATGTTTTGATTTCCAGAGCATTTTTATGTTTGCGTTTGGAGTATGAAAGGAGAAAGCCACTCTTCTTTTTAAAGGGGAAAAATAAAAACAAATAAAATATCTCTTAAACTGTTTTCCACTCGGTGCTTTTATTCCAGAATGTGTTTGTTAGGTTTGTTTTCTGCATCCCCTGTTTAAGTGCATTTACAAGTCACAAAAGGTCTAGCTGACAACAAAATATTCTGTGCCAGATGTCGTTTCTCTTTGGTGCTTTGTGTTACCATGTTGAAAGAAAAATAAAGCCTAAGTTGCTCAAGTAACAGATGTTTCTACCCATACCCACGGTCCATTTACCATGATTACATTAGACATTTTTCTCTTCCAGGGACCAGTCAATCTGAATTTTCCATGATTCCGAATTCTTAGCATCAGAAAGCAAACGTTCCTAACAAACAGAGCTTTTTACTTACAGACTGTGAAATTCTTCCCTGAAAGAATGACTGACTCATTTCACTGTTCAGCTTACAAGTGCTGTGGAGGTGATGTTATTTGGATTGATGCAATGGTGCCCAGCAGATTGCAAAATCCTTCCCACTTGTGGGGAAGTGCATGGGAACAGATTCCTTTGGGATCCTGGGGAAGCAGTGAAATGCTGTTTAGCGGAAAGATTCGAGTGCAGATTGCGGCATGCGGTGTGTCCTGTAAAGAAGCAGTCAAGGTTTGGTGGCCTCAAGATGTGGTTACAGATGAGGAACGTTTCCACGGATGAGTAATTGCCACTTTGCCGGCACATTCAGCTGCTGCCAAGTCACCTTGAGGGCTCGGTGCAGAGTGGTTTTACGCTGAGAGTTGTTGGCCTTTGGAAACGCTTTCTCCCTGATAATGAAATGGCGTTCATGGGAGGTGCCACTATTTGCATGCCCAGTTCATCCTCTCTTATCGGAGCCATCCGTTATTGTCTGGTGATAAAAGCAATTAGCCGGGTCTCAGGTAGACCTTTGTCTCGCCCCAGTGTAACTCCTTTTACGTTGCAAGTGTAAGTTTATTTTTAAAGCCTTCAGCGCAGGATTATGCTCAAATGGGTAAAGTCAAAGTTCAAAATTCTGCGTTGTTTATGTGAGTCTTATTTTTATATGTATAAAAGAGCACATATACAAATATAAATATGTATATATAAAAAAGCCATTTTTACATTAAAAAGGTCCTACTTTAAGGCACTCTGACAAAGCAGTTGTCGATTTGTGCTGAAGGCTGACCCCAGTCCAAGCTAGGTATTGATAATTACCTGGTCGGTGCAGGTTAAGAGGCCAAAGTTGCCACCAAGGATAGTAATTGCATTGGTCACTGCAGTGACATTGGGTCTTGAAGCTTGGTGCTCTAGGCCAGGCTAGACTATGGGCCCTGTAAATAGAGGACAGCTGTTTTTCTGCTTTCTTTAAACCGTTTCAGAAAAAAAAAAGAAATAGATCATGAACAAGGACAGATAGTCAATTTTGTTGTAGGAACCAAGTGATTCTTGAGAAGGGCATTAGTATATTTTACAAATATAATTGTAAAGTGCTGCCACATGGCTATCCTATTTTATAGGCACTTAAATCAGAATTCAGAACTGTTCAAATAAAATATTTCTAAAATCAAGGTTCATGAGCAAATAACTTGTAGCCAAACTGAGATGATGTTGCTTACTTTGAGGCTATCTTAAAACTGCGAGCCAGAGGAGGCAAACAAGCCACCCAAATTCCAAATGCTATTAGCTCTAATAATCAATCCCAGAAGACATTTACATATACAATTGGATTGCCTCATTAGAAGTTAAGCTCAGCTGCTGCCAATTAGGATGGGCTAATTTGCATAGGCAACTTGATTGTGTAGCATTGTTAGAGACAGGATTGCTGCCTGAGGAAGCAGCAAGAAAACCTTTCTGCGTTGTTGGATGGATTTAGCTGATCCGAAGTCAAAGTGTCTTTGGCATAGGTAACTGAGAATAGATTCATAAATGTTTGCAACTTCTTCATACCATTTTTTTACTACATTTAACTTTGAGGCAGGATATAATTTTTTTGCTGAGAATTGGATATTTAGGAAGATTTCAATCTTCCAACCTACTAGAGGGAATGTGTTTGAGATGTCATGAAATAGAACTTTTATGAGTATCGCTTACCGAGAGGAGAACAGCGCGCTGTGCAATTCCCTAGAAAGACGCATCATTTAGAGTTCAAGTTTCTCCAAGTTACCTAAATCCCTAAATCCTGTGGCTTTGAAAATAACTAATGATATAGCTTGTAAGGTTGAGAGACAGCAAAATGGCTCAATTTCAAGAAAATACATATTTCTGCAATGAGTGTCAGTATGTTCTCTTTCTGTAAGGACACAGGCACATTAGCCATTAGAAGACAGCGTGTTGCTTGGCACTAGTGACAGGCAGAAAATCACTGTGGTGTCATCCCACTTCATTACCTGAGCACAGAGCTACAGGAGGAAACTATATGGTGCTTCTATGCAATTATCAGAGATCTTTTTTTTTCTTTTATTTCTTCGGTTGCTGGCTTTTTGAGTGGAATTGTGTCAATTATATGCTGCAGAATATAGGACTATGTACACCAAGAGAATAGACCAAGTATTAGAAGTCTATTTGAAGTTTAGGTGCGCCTGAAGATTTGGTATTGCATATTCTGATTTCTCAGCACTAGATTTCCTCCCATTATCCGCTGCTGTCTTTGGTTAATCAAATGCGAAATGACAAGTTTTCAAATTGGAGTATGTCTTGTTGATCAGTTTTGTTCCTTTTCTTCTTTTTCTAAAATACCTATGGTCCTCAGTACAGCATTCAGGTGGGAGCAGTGCCCTGTTTCTGTGTCACAGAACACCTCAGGCTGGTGAAAACGCTGGCAGAAGTTAAACAAAATTGTTATGTTTCTGGAGAGTGTTAATTTTACTGTAGCGAAGAACTGGTCATGCGCTGGTATGTGAAAAAAATCTTACAAAGAGTCATTGCAGCTTTTTAAATTAAAACTTCAGTTGGGATTGCTACACTTACTATATCAGGTTGTTCAGAAAATATTTTTTTTTGTTTTATTAATTGCAGCCAAAGAAGGACTTCATCTTTGAATACTAGGATTTTGTTTTATATGGTACGTTTGGTCTTAGACATGCAAGGGAAATACTAAAAGTTTAGAGGCTTTAGACTCGACCACTTTAACTTGAGTGCAGGCAGGTAATTAGAGAAAATTGTGATATTGTTGGATGGCCAATTTTATGAAGTGAATGGTCTGGAGAGTGGGCACATGCTTTTTTCTGCCCTCCTGTGTTTCCCATCTGCAGAGATTTGACAGAGGTCAGTGGTGAAATAGGTAGAAAATCTGATAATCCCCTTTCTCTGAAGTGTAGTGGCATTGTTAGAAAGTTTGGGCAGATGATTTTAGGATCTGGGGCCGTTAATTTGGCTTTTTTGAGCACTGACATTTTAAAAGTATTTAGGAAAAGGAGGGGGGGGGAAAAGCAAGGCTGAGACAGCTGGAAGAATTTCTTTTAGTTTTCACTGAATTTGTCATCAGTTAAACTTTTCAATTTGAGGCATTACTCTAAAAGGAGCTTGGGGTTTTTTATATAGTTTTCAGTCTCTGAACAGTTACATAAAACTTCATTTTGAGCACTGGCTTTGTTGCTTGCTTTGTTTGCATCGTGAGCTCCGCCTGGCTACACTAGCAGCCTTTGAGAACCTCCACGCATGTTTATGGACTCTGAAGTTTGAAAACATCAGATCACTGGGTTACAGTGAGGCTCTAGCCAAGTAAATGCACCATTGTGCATTCCAAATATTAGCCAGAATGATAACGTGCCATTTCTGTTGTTATTCAAATAAAAGAGCCATTGAAAGTTTGTTGTTTGTTGTTTTTTTAAAAGACATCTCAGTTAAACTGAAATTTGGAGAATATAAGAAGTGTGCAGAAGTGGATTCCACAGCTCCTTGTGAATTGTCAAAACTCATGTTGAAATGAACGGTTAGAACATACATCAAAGCCAGGAAGTCAGTTTTCCTTCCTAGAGGCCAAAATGTACTTGATATAAGGGGGAAATTAGGAGGAAGCCTGAGGGAGTGTCGCTCTTTGGTGAGTCCTTGATGCCTGCAGTATGAGAAGGGACTGAATTTCCTCAGGAACATTCCCAATGCCGGTGGGCACTCCCAAATCCCGTGGCTCTGACCGGAGGAGCTGAGAGAAACTGGCCCTCCCGGGAGCAGGGATCTTGGTTGGGATCATGCTTGGGAGCATGTTTTTCTGCATGGCAAGGATGTCTCTTTGCTATGCCATGAGATGCTGGAGATCCATGCCATGCACAGGAGCAATGGGGGGCCACTGGGGAGAGTAACTCACTCTACTACTAATTTTTTGCTGGTGTATGGCACTAATAGGTGTAAAAATTCTCCATGCGTTAAGTATATTGAGGGTGTGCCTTCAGGTTAAGAAAAAAGAACAAGTACTGATTTGAAAACTAAGTGCTTTGCGGGGCTCTCGCAAGATAAGATTGTCCCTGGTTGGAATCTTACCCTTAAAGGGTCAACCTTCACTGAATTCATCAATATGTATTTTTCCAGCCAGTCATTTTTGTTATTTCAGGATGATTATTTTTGTTTCTGTCCAGAAATCAACTGGGGTATGCCAGATCTGAACTATGTTTAGCTGTAGTTTTTTCTGTTAAATCACAGATGTGTTTCTCGAGGTGCTTTTTTTTTTAAGATTGGGGAAGTTTCACTTTTAATCAGTAATTTGAAAATTTCAACATTGGTTTATATATTCCCAGTTAATTGCTTATCATTATCCTAAAAAAACCACCAAAACCAAACCAACCCCAAACCTCATATTTGTAAAACTGGATATAGATACTGAGCATATTAATTTTTAAGAGGAATGCCATGAATAGAGAAGAACTTGAATGGAAAAAAAAAAAGTGTTTCCAGGCAATTAAATACTAACTTCAGACTTGGTAACTGCAAAACCAGTTAATGAGTCTAGTGTGTACACGCCAACGGTGTAAACGTTAGCCTTAATAAGGCACAAGGCATTAGCAACTCAGCAACTGTAATATTTAAAAGGGAACAAGTTCCTGGCACATAATAATTTAAAAAATTGTCCTCCTGTTTCCTGGGTTATACATCAGTGTCACTTTAGTGACAGTTAAAGGGCAGGGTAACAAAGTGAAAAATGACAGCTTGGTCCTCAAAGTGAAAAAGTATTTGGCATGTACGGCCAAGAAACAATGTGAGGGGACATCGTGGAAGCCTGACCTCAGCAAATTGGATGGCAGAATTGGCATTGACCTTACCAGAGTACCAGGATGTCATTTCTGAGCCGTTGTCCGCTTTGATTCGATTCTTTGTGGAGTGAAATTGGTTGAACTGCTTCTTGTGTTTCATATGTCTGGTACCTGCTCACGTGGCTCTGTAAGTACTATCTATTATAGCGTATGAATCAAATAGAGAGAATTTTGAAAGATAAAGTATCATCATTTTATGTTGTCTAGAATTTATTGAGGTGGTGGATAAGTGGCATTTTTTTTCTGACACGTGAATTTTCATAATCCATTAACTGTGCTACTTTTTGCATTTTTACGTTCTGTTTGTCATATGCAAGAGAATTACCTTGCTTTCTTCCCCTTCCCAAAGGGCTATCAATCTTCGTTGCAAAGGGTCTGGGATCACAGTGAACATGAGCCTGTTTCTAACCCGCTGGCTGCTTTTAGTTTTTCAAGTTGGACACTGGTCAGCTATATCTAAAGGTTTTCCATCTTTGGGAAAATGGTTTTGCACTCTTTACAGCAGTTATCAGTTATATCAGTTCTGATGTTTCGCTCTGCTAGATATAAAATATGACCTGAAATGCTGCTCTCTCCCCGTTCACTGTAAACAGTGTATTTTAGAGCTGTCGAGTCCATGTATTTATGCTCCCATCCATGCTCTTTTATTTATCTTTATGACAGACCTTTGAAGTTCTAGCTAATAAATCAGGAATGCGGCAACTAGTTTTGAAAAGTACAAATCTTGGCAATTTTATTGGTTCCATAATTTACCCAATCTTTTGGTTAATGCCAACAAAACTGCCTAACTCTGGTTGTTTTTCTAAGTCAGCTGATGCATCCCAAATATAAATCTATCTTACAAAGATCTGGGATAAAATACCTTACGTACCAAAGCTCCACTCAGCATTTGTATAATTGAACTGTTAATTTGCCCCGAGCTGTTAGAGTGATCCGAGTGAAAAGCACAGTATCGGTACCATCCCCCAAGTTTGATGTTAATGGAGTTTTGAATTATATATGCTAAAACGTTGGAGGCCTCGCAAATCATTTAAACAAAGTTAGGAGAAGTGAATGCTGAACAGGTGCTTTAGTAGCGGACTGTAAGGCATGTCGTTTAAAATACGCCTTCTGTTATCTGCTACGTTGACCTTCGGGGCACATTGCGAAGGCTCGTTTCTTTTCAGGGCCACCGGTGGTAAGTAGATGTGTCTGCCGACTGGAAGAGGAGGATACGAGCCTTTTGACTGTACCTGCACACGGTGCTCTTTCACAAACGCTTCAACGCTGCTTAGCTTTAGGCGTGCCATTAGTCACAGGGCCT
This sequence comes from Rhinoptilus africanus, assembly GCA_013400135.1. Taxonomy (NCBI): domain Eukaryota; kingdom Metazoa; phylum Chordata; class Aves; order Charadriiformes; family Glareolidae; genus Rhinoptilus; species Rhinoptilus africanus. The sequence continues at coordinate 465,400 of VXBO01009345.1, forward strand.
GGGTTTAAGCACGTTCTCTAGTGGTTTTTGAAACAGCGTCTGAATTGTTGTTGCAGTTTATATGCATGCTTTCAGATGGTTATGATGCATGTAAGCACTGGAATAAAATCAATTAAAAAGGTAAACTTCAATTTCCTGCCACATCGCTTCATGGTAAACTTGAGGAGAAACTATCCTTTTCTGTGACTTTAAAGCTGTGAAAGGACGATCGGTAACTGTGAAGAGATAGAAAATACCCTGTGAAATACAAGCTCTCTTTCTTTCAAGCAAAGAACTTGCGAAGCGACCATTGTAGCCAAGTCAAATCGTTCTCTGTGGTGGCAGTATTTTCAGTGGCTGGCCTCTGATGTTCGTTGGTTAAGAATGCAAGATCTGTAGCGTTACCGTCTATAGCAATACACAAACCTGTTGTGTTTGAATGAAAATTAACTCAGGGCTTAGTTCTCTGTCCATCTTCAATTGCGTATAACTTGGAAAGGATCCGATGTGTCCATTGGCTATGGAAGTGAGGAATCAGTTTCTGGTGTTCTTGGTTGAGTGGACACAAGATCAGCTGGAGGAATCAAACCCTAGAGAGTACACGGTGTGTGTAGGTGAAGGTCAGGGACAGCTAAGGTTGGATGTTCATGACTATAACCATTGCAAGCCAGAAAGATGGCAAGAAAATGACTGACTAAAAGGGGACATAATTTCTTTTTTTTGAGATGGTTTCTATGGTGGCAAAGGGTCCCACTCTCAGCGCTCTTGCCTGTTGCATTTTTTTCCGAGAAACTGCTGTGTTTTCAGCCCTGGCAGGACAGGGCAAAGTGGTCAGGTAGCTTTGAGCTTAGGGTAGAGTACAGTAAAACACTAAAGTATTCTCTGAAGCACACATCTATTTGTAACTCCAATCCTGTATCTGAACTGTTCTGGCATGGGCTGCTTAATCCCGTAGCTGCTTCCCTAGGTGAGGTGGCAAATGAGCTGCCCAAGCTGCACATCCCTTCGGGCCAGAGTTATCTGCTGAAATCGTGGCCTCTTCCACCAGTCTTGGCTTCTGTCAACCTGTAAGAGCGCCTGGGCATGGAAAAAGTGGTGGAAAGCAACCAACACTGACAAGTTCTGCATCGTTAACCACCCAAAATTGTGGGAGGAGAGCTAAAGCTAAGACAATTGCCAGATGCCCTTGGGGGTTGGAATCTCACTTGAAAGACTTGTGCTGATTTATTACTTAGTAATTTTCCAGCTTTTTCCTGATGTTTCTTCCTTTTCCACCTACCAGCAGAATTGTCTGTGTTTTAAACTCTGCAATTCAGTAAAGTACTATTACCTATAAAGATTGCTCAAGGGAAGCTGTCAATTTTTCCCACAGTACTGGGTGGGGACTTGGAAGGTGGTATTTAACTTTTGAGGAAGAATCCCTGGATAATTAAAAACGTCTCTTTTTGCTAGTGACTGCACCTGGAACAACCAAAGATAATGGTAATTAATGGTTGCTGCACAGTTGTGTACAGTAAATCACTCTTATGTCATGCTTTTTACCTGCATTTTTATTAACAAGAAAACAACACAGTATTATTTTCGGTGAAGTTCAGAAAACAATAGGAACAGAGATTGCCATCTGGACCAAACTAGTAGTCCAGTTTATGTAGCTTTCATCCCTGACAGCTGCAGAACCCAAAACTAAAGATTCTTTTTCTTTTTCGGCATGGGGACATCAATGCAAACTAATCACTCCATCCTGAATTTTGGCTAATATTCAGTGTTTCTCAGTGCTGCTTTCCTGCAGGTGGTGCAGCCAGGGACCTGGTTTTATTTCGGTGGCAGTGACAAGAATTTTTTGTACCATTTCAGTGTAACATCAACAGTTTGTACTCACAACCTCCTGGGGGAGGGCTGTGAATTTTTTGTTGTGATGAAATAAAAAATGGATGATTAGACAGAAGCTGCAACTAATGTTGCTCAGTCAACAGTTTCATCCGGAGAAATAATGGCAGACATCATCTGCCCTTGCGTTTTAACATTGCAACAAGAGTTTTGTTTTTAAGTACAATTGGTGGACTTGAAGCACTTTAAGGCCACTTACTCACTGCCTTTCTGTGTTGCAGCTTTTGACAAAAATTGCTTTTGGGGATTTTTTGAGAGTTGTAATATTAATTCCTAGTGCTGCAGTTGAGTCAAGTGTATTGTCTTGATATGCAGTCAAGGTTAATTTCAGAAACAGGGATGTTAGTGACTTGGGAGTGCCTAAGTATCAAAGTTAGAATGGATTTTCTTCATTTTACAGATTTAATCACCATGCAGTAGGCATGTCATTGATTTTTAAGCATATTTCATTATTGAGTCCAATTGGGAGTTCATTTTAAAAATCGATGGCATGATATGGCCATGTCTCTCTCTACTGTTTTCGGCAATTTGTGCAGGGCCGTGGATTGGTCATTGGATTGTATGAGTTCTATGAAGTGGTCATGGATACAGTTTATATGGAAAACACTCTACTGCCTAAAGTCGATTCATAATTTTTGAGTATCTGAAAGAGAGAAAAAAAAATGTAACTGGAGGTGAATTTACTGTAAACGTTACTGGAGGTGCCTGTTGATAGACATGGCAGATTGAGAGAAGTGAAACGGCTTTGCCGCCGCTGCCATTTAGCTGATGGGAGGGCGTTTGTGAAATGGGTGCAGGGTTCATCCATTACCCTCAGCAATCCGCTCGTAACTCTGGTGCGCAAAAGGTCAGTGGGACCTCAGTGCAATTTTAGGATCTCAGCGAAAGCCCTTTTGATCTCATTTCGCCATCGCTTATCACTCTCTCTAGAGCTGCGTTATTTGTATTTTTTCCCTGATTTCCCCATACGTGGGTGTCTGCCACCGTTTCTGACACCAGCAGAGATTTTAGAGATGGAGGAAAAAAGCCCTAAACCATTGAGTTTGCTTACTTCAAAGTTATGCTTACCATTTTGCATGGTAGATAGAGAGAAAAAAAGCAGAACTTAATTTTTGTGGGTCTCTAGCTTTGCTTGGACCTTTAAAATATGGATAGAGAAATAGGGAGTGATGTCCATGAAGTATGGAGTAAGAGAGAAAATTTTGATAAAATCATTTTGGGTAGGAGATGGTTTGGTACAAAATAGCCAAGCCGAAGGAGTTTTGATGATGGATGGTTAGAAGGAGATTGAGAGATTTATCCTTAGGGCAGGAAGAGGGAAGGGATGGATGTAGGAAACGATGTGGAGGATTAACTGCAGTTTGAAGAAAGGGAGGAGAAGGAAAATAACTGACAAGAGTTAACAGCAGTGATTTGTATCACAAAAATAATGTTTCCAATATTTCTCACTCTGAGGTTTCCAGGGTATAATGACTAGAAATGATGCCTTTATTTTGTTTTAAATAAACATGGGTGAATACAGAAAAGTCTAAAACAATCAGAAAATCATCTGATATTGATACAAACGATGAATTTTTCGCAGGCATGTAAATGTGCTGGGTTTGTTGGGGAAGGGTCAGCAATAGGGAAAATTAATAAAATCTCATGCTGCGTGATTCGTGCAGACTGATTAGATTAATGACAGAGAGGAATGTTGTCTGTTTGGGGGTTTTGACATTTTGGCAACAAAAAGTATTTTATTTTATCAGCTTGGCATTCCCAGCAGTTATTACAGTATCTCACAGTCTGGTTTAGGGAGGAACATAAGATGTAGTTGTATCACGTACAGGGTAACACTTTGGGATTCATAAAAATTTATTGAGTAAATCTTCTGTATTCATATGGGACAAGATTCAAGAACATATAGATATATGGTGTTGCTAGTAGCAACGCAGTAAGGAGTTGTCTAAACTCTGCCACCCGTCCATAAGACGTCTGCTTTACCTGTAACAAATTTGTAAGAAACTGCAAGTGCCTGTCTGACATTTACCGTTCGCAGTCCAAGGACTGAAGCCTCATTAATTCCTCCTGGGCCTTCGCTGTCCATGACAGTTTTGAGTTACTGTAAACAATATGCTGAAAAATTTGCTCGTCATATTTTACTGTCAGAACCCTTTCTTCTGGAGCCTTTCCCGTTCGTGTTGCAGCGGCGTGTAGTGGAGGGCTTGCTGGCACTCCTATCTAGCTGAGTTTTCACAAGAGATCATTATTTTATAATAAGCACATCTTAAATGAAAGGTGTTAAATTTTTCAAACTCCGTCATTGCCAACTGTTCTAAATCCTGGTGCTAATTCACATTATTCATCTTATTTAAAGCTATAAGTCAGAGCTTTCTTGTCATCATCTTGATGCCCTGTTACTAACTTATTGCATCTTTCCTTCTAAAAGTGATCAGTGGAGAGAAGAATTAGTGGGTTTTGGAGTGTCATAATAAAACTTGCCATTAATGAACAATTTATCTTCCAATAATTTAAGTGATAGATTGTAAAATATTTAGAAGTCACTGGCTTTGCTTGCCTTGAAAACTAGTTTTGAATTTATTTGAACACCGTGGATAAATATTAGTTAGAATGCCAAGAATAAATGAATGATTTTCTCCATGATTTTTCAGGCAGGAGGGATGCTGCAGCACAGATATTTAATCTCCTTTAAGCATTTATCATAAATTGCAGAGCTGCTTAGAGAGTAGTTTTGTATTGTAATTGTTGACAACAGACTTAAGTTGTTTTAGTGCCTGTATAGCTTGGGAATGAATTGTTCAAATGGTTTAGGGGAGTATGCTACCCAGGATTTAAGAAATAATAACAACTGGAATCCCTGTTTCACAACTTTTACTGCAAGATCTAAATATTATGGGTGCTTTTAGATAGGTTATATGCAGCACAGACAAGACAGCGTGAAATAAGACATCAGTCACTGGGAAAATTCTTTATACAAATAGTCCCCCTTTGAGGGACTTTTGCCTGAAAGCTGTTTTATTCTAATGGAATTCTCTGCTCAAGGGTGTAAAGAGGGAAGGATTGGGAATGAGCAAGGATAGATTGCTGGCAGCTCTCTGCTGCCTCGTGGTGAGCACCTTCTTGCCTTCCTGGCATAACTAGCAGGTGGGGAGGTTTTTATGGTAGTGGAGAGCAAGGACCTGCCCTGAGCTCTGCAGCGAATGCCTGCTCATCCCATGTGAGTACAAATTGCTGAAAGAGACTTCAGGGGCCCAAAAACCAGCTATTGTGAATACTTAACCTCCTGAGATCCTACTACCTGTGTAGATTCAGGTACTTCCAATGCTTGACCTGTTCTGAGACACGTTAAGCTGCACCTGTGGAGGGTCCTAGCTGTGGAGACAGAAAATAGCCATACCGGGATTGGCGTGAAATAGCATGTTGTAAACTACTGTCCTGACTCATTTTCCGCTAGCTTTCCTGTAGAGAGCGGGCCTAATTTAAACCAGCTAGAAACCTGACAAAGACATACCATACTTACTACCGCAGTGATAGTACGCATGAGTTGTAGTGAGAATTTTTTAAATAACTTCGTAACTAATTATTTTAAGCAGTGTTTTTGTTAGATGTGCAAACTGAGTAGACTGTTGGCAGCTTTTTTCGCTTGTGTAGTGTGGCACAGCCTAATGAAAGGCCTTTTCTCAGGTGCAGCAGTGTTGGAAAGAGAATTGCCAAGTGCTGCATCCAAAGAACTAGCAGGTTTCCTAGCGGAAAAAGGCACATGTATTTATACTGGGGAATTCAGGTGCCTCTCAGGAACCATTACCTTGCCTGGTTACCCAAGCTCTTGGTTTTGAACACAGGCCAGAGTGTAATTAGCTGAAATTAATGTGAGGGTGGTGATAGAAATGAGGAAAGCAGCTGAAGGGAGAGGAGAAGGGAGGCTGTCCCTCCCCGGTGGAAGCAGTGAAGTTTGGGCATAGCATTAGGCACGTGCATCTCTGAAGGCTATGAAAATGCAGAGCAATCACTTGTATAGATAGCGGGTCTCTCCATTTTGCACATATAACCTCTTCAGGGCTTTCTGGCTCAGAAGGAGCCATTACATCTCATTTAAATGCTAGCACCAGAGTTATGTCTGAACTTCCTTTGGGCCAGAAGTCTTCTCTCGTGTCTTTCCACATCTGCTGCAATTTGGCCTTGCTTTAGCCTACTCTGTTTTCCAAATGGATTACATATGGGGCACGCATTTAATGTGGTCTCTATGAACCAGCCTTTTCACCTTGTATTTTCAGCTTGTGCCCCTCACGCATGACATGTTCTTCATCGTTTGCTTTCTGCAGACCTGATACTGGTGCTGTATAGCCCTGTCCCGGATGACCATAATACCAGAAAGAAACTTTTCACTTTAAATTGTTTATAGACGCAAAGCTAAAGAGCTGAAGTGGATTTGTGACCCTTTCTGTGTAAAGCAATCTGTAAAATGGTGTGATGATTTTGAAAAACTCAGTGGGTATCGGTAATACAAAAAGCACATCTAATAAGTTTTTCAGGAGCCGCTTTATTACCTTATCATTGTTCCTAGTGGTAGCTTACTGTAATGGACTGAGCATATAAAACACCCCTGGGAACTCCTGTGATTAAATTGAATTTCTGATAATGATTTGCACTGTGAACTTAAGAGAATCGCTTAAAGCCCACCTGTGAACCTTTACTTCCATATCGGAGCAGCCATTTCACAGAATTAGTACTGAAACAATGTGACGGCTCTGGTGACTAAATGCTTACAGCCTGGACCTTGACCTGTCTCTGCTTGCTTCCATAAAAAGAAATGGGATACTTACCTGTCTCACAAATTATTGTGAGGCTGAGCTGTTTGATGTTTAAGATCTGTTAAAACACAATTTTTCAGGGAGGAAGAACAAGGGAACAAGCTAATTACAATTGCTTTTCTTTCTGAAAGATAAAGCAAGCGTGCATCTTTTCTGTCACTTCGGGCAGTGCTGGCTTTTTAATTTTGCATTTTATTCTTCGGCCAATTTATCTACGGCGGCATGCATTTAGAATTAAGCGTGCATGTTTTCAAACTCACCGGCCAAATAGACAGAAATACAGAGGCGATGGGGTGAAGCACACGTTTTTGTGGGTTTTTTTCTGGCCTGGAGTCCTGCTAATTGTGAGAAGGCGAGAATGACAGACTGAAGGCAGGTCGCTGTGTGAGGCAGAATCCGCTTGGTGCCTGGAAGGGACTGCTACATGCAGTGAAGTCTGCTTTGCGCTCTGGTTTGGTTTTTTTTTTTTCCTGGCATAACTTATGCATTTGATACTGCGAATCTGATCCAGAACATTTTACAAACAAACCCTAAAGGCTGCACGTATGCTAAAATAGCACTTAATATTTTGTTTATATCCCTTGCAGAAGACTGGCATGATATAAATTACTGGTTGAGATATCCTATTTCTGTACTTGCTTTAGACACGTGCTCATTTTAGCTTCCTAGTTCTGGAATCCTAAAAAGAAAAGAAAAAAAAAAGACCTTAGAAAGTTTTGAGCAGAAATAAGCATTGCTTTATATTACTGCTTTTTGCCCAAGCAGACACAGTTAATGGCTCTCACCCTTAGGAGACAGGCTGAGATTTGTAAGCAGATTTTGCTGGCTGAACTTGTGACTCCAGCTGAAAAAATTTAGGCATCCAGTAGTTACTGAAGGGGCCACACATTCACGTTGACAGCCCCACATCTTCTTTTCAGACTTTTGCTTTGTATCAGCCTTGTTGACGTTGAGCCCTTGGCCCCGTGTGTTTTGTGATTAATGTGTTTGTCCTATTGAAATAGGGAATGAAGTCGAACATGCCAACCGCTCTGTCTGTAACAGTGCTTCAAGCAGAAAGTGCAAATTAGTAAATATTGAGTCCTAGTTAGTCTTCAGAAGTGGATGTACTTAATCATAAAACTCACATCTGAGTTTCCCTTTAGCCTGAAGGGGCAAGAAAAGGATGGGTTTGGGATTTGTTGCTTCACGAGTGAGCTGCTCTGAAGGGATCCCATTAAAGCATGGACCTTCATGTGTTGTATGATTCTATCTCCCTGGAGTCTTGTCAGAGGAAATGGTAGGTGGGTGCACAAACACTTTTTACAAACTTATTGAAGGCTTATACATGCCTCAATGCAAAGAAACGTAGTTCTGATGGAAAAAAAAAAGGTGAAGAATTGGGATTTTTGGTTCCTCAGTTTGAACTGTTCTTAAAGCTAGATTCAAGTTCATTTGACTAATATAGTTGTTCCTGAGTAATGTGCATATATTAAAGCAGCTGGCAGTTCAGAAACGTGTGCCTGGGCAATAAGCAAACCTAAAGGCAGAGCACAGAGATGGGCCCTCACAAGGGTGTCTAGTGAATCCTCTTGACCAGAGTCAGCACTGAGTATCCTTATGTCTTTGGGAGATGCGTCTAACCTGTATCTTGGAACAACCCTCCACTAAAGTGGATTCTGCTGTTTCTTTTGGTTGCTCTGTCCCAATGCTTGACTGAATATACCGTAAGGTAATTTGATCTTGTACCTTAAATTCATGTTGCTGGAAGTTCAGCTCATGAGACATCATTTCCACCGACCAGATTCATGGAGCAGCTGATGATCACTGTCCACTCAACCATGTTTGAGTGTGTTGCTGGAACATGTTCCTCAGCCATCTTTTTGTAGGCTAAACACACATACACGCACATCTGTATTTCTCTAAGCCTTTCTAAAAGCACATTTTTTCTCACCAGTTTGCCTGGTGTTCTCTTTTCTGTAACCCACCTGAGACCTCATCATTGTTGGATAGCAGTGGACTAATTACTCTGGGGTATTACAAATAAAACTCCTGATAGCGCATTCCTAGAATAATGGTTTTTATCCTTTGTGGCAAATTTTGCGTGACTTTGTTTATTCGCTTATTCTGTGATGCGTGTTAAGTTTTTGAAAATATTTTTTTTCATCGTCTGGCACTAACCAGTTGTATCTATGACCTGTGTGTAGTAGGTGAAGTGCTTCAGCAAGATTTGTTTTCTGACTTCATCCTCCAAACTAATTACCCTTCCGCTGAGTTTTTTTTATTGACCGGTTTTATATGTGTATTTATTCCATCATGGATGGTATCAACAATCAAGCATCAGAGCCCTGAACAGAGCCACCGATGCCTGTGTTGATATATATTCTAGTTTTGCCAGGCAATCATTGGTAATTGTCCCTGAGAGCAGTTTTTCAGACAGCCCTGCTCCTGTTCTGTTGTGCTTTCACGTTAACCTGCATTTCCGCGGTTTGCTTAGGAGCACGTCATGTGGAATGTGTCGAGAGCATGACTGAAGTCAAGGCAGATCCCCCCTGATCCTCTCTCTTTAGTCCGCTGTAGTAAATTAGGTTGGTTTGACGGCATTTGTTTTTAGCAGCTCCATGCAGGCCATCCTCAGGCGTTTTGTTATCCTCTAGATGTTTGGTTAGGAATGGTTAAATGTTTGTTCTAGATGAAAACCTTTTGAATTTATTTTACTGCTCTGTAACGTCCTAAATCCTCCTTCTCTGGATTTTTTTCCTTCCTTGCTTTCCTACCTGTCCTTTTGGATTTCTCTCATCATCCATGAATTCTCCAGGAGAATGGTCAGTATTTCCCTGGACTCTCTGGAGTGATTTCATCGGGCTCCACTGACAGTCCTTTTACCTAAATATGTTCAAATGTATTCCTTCTCAGTTTTTTCATCCCTTTTCTTTGTTGTTGAAATTAATTATGCGAAGGGTTTGATCACAGTGGATCTTTTTTGTAGAGTGAAGCAAAAAGGCATCAGTCATCTCCATTTGACCATTACTTTAGTATTTATAAGTAAAGGACCTTTCCTTGCCTTCATTTTTATTCCTTCTAATGTATTTACAAGTTCTTTTCTTACTGCATCTATTCTTGCAGCATTTTATATCCTTACACCAGAATGTTGTAAAATCCCTGCCAGGTTAATAACCCATCAGCTCAGTAACTGTAACCAAACAGTAACTGCTGTTTATCCTGTGTGATAGTTAAGAAAATCTCAAACAGACTTATGGAAGATGCCCTCTCCCTCTCAGGTGTTTGTTGGCTCGGTGTTTTTTCTGGCCTACAGATATGCTAGAAAACAAAGGCAAAAAAAATGCACAAAAAAAAAGGAGGGAAAATATAGTTCTAAACGTGCAATTTTGGCGGTGTTACTCTGTGGAAAACTCTGCTTGGATCAAGCTCTGCATGTTTTGAGAGCGGTCACCAGCTGTACTCATACACAATCCCATGAGGACCTGGAGCGTAACCGTATGTATGTTTTGCTCCGTGGTGTTTCAGGAGTTTACATCTCTGGGCCACCATTTCCACCTGTGCTTTGGGTTCATCGCCTCTTCAGTTTGCCAGTTTGCTACTCGTTACAGGGAAATCGTCTCTGCTTTATTTAGGAATGGAATTTTGGCTTTGTTTTTCTCCTGTCCCCCTTTTGTTTTTCTCCATGGAAGGGGAAACATTTGGCCTCTCGTCAGAAAGTGGCATTAGGAAAGTCCTTAAAAAGAAAGTGGTAAGAGAAGTGCATATGGCAAAAACTATATATATTGTGGACGTTGCAGAATGTCTGTTCCATTGAAATCCAAACCGTCAGGCTGTGTGGGTGGTCAGAGATGAAAGGATGATCCGATGGCAGAGAGAGGATAAAAGATAAGTGTAAATGACAGTTCAGTCTTCAGCTATATTTAAAGTGGAAACTGTGTGTTCCTGAGTCGAGCGTAGGAGAGAGCAAATCCAAAGAGGGGTGAAACAGTGAAGCTGCATCAGCTTTCATGACACTCTTTTCTGAAAATCTGGCAATATCTTGGTGTTTTATATATTAAATCCATTGAGATTTGCTTTCGTTACTTGGAAAAAACCTAACAGACTTACGAATTAACTGTCTTGGTCGCAGGAACTAACTTACACACTGGACAAAATCAGTGGTATAAAAATGTAGCCTATGCATGAATAAAAGGATATAATTATGTTATATAAGCTGTTAAGTAATGCTGGTGTCAGTTCTGGTTTTAATTTGAAAAGAGAAAGAAGCACTTTGAATATGTAATTAACTTCTTCAAATTGCCTGTGAAACTATGACCAATCGTAATTAATTTTATTTTGAAAATTGCATCCAAGGACTTCAGTGCATTGAATAACATGATAGATGTTGCACAATTGAAAATAAAATTTTCAAAATACTGTTTTCAGTGGAGAAGGTTACCAAAGGAATCCTGTGAATCTTTAACGTTGGATGTACAGAAATGTAACAGGCAACATTTTACTTCCTGACTTTACTTTTGCAGGTTTTAGTGATTTTTTGAATTTTTTTTTTAAAGTTTCTAACTTTTTTAGCTGTAGCAGATGTGTACATCAAATGTTTATAGAGGAAAAATATTTTCACAAAAAATGAGATCCCATGAAGTAGTAAGAATTTTTATTATGTCTCTTTATGCACAAAGCATTTGTTTTCGAAACACTGTGGGCATATAAACATTAAAGAAGTAATGCTGTATATTCACAACATGATGTGTCTATCACTTCTCTTTGTCAGAATTTCTCCCCAAGTGATACTTGCAATTGTAGAGTTCCTAATAGTTTACCCAGCTTTATACTTCTGATGGCATCCTGGAGCAGTGATTTACTGTTCTGCCGGGGCTACTTTCAATGTTTGGATTTTTGAATGCTGCAACATTACTCTTGGTTTATTTGCTCTGCAGTTGTTTCACCTTCCCTTATTATTTCTTCCTTCCATCACTGGGATAATAGAGTATAATTCTCCTAAGAATTCAAATGGGGAAAAAACCCAATCATGTTTTCTTGGTAGATATGCAATAGATTATAAGGTTGTAGAAGAGGATTGTGATGAACACGTAAGCCTTCTGGAAGAGACAAGTTATAGAAGTACCCTGGCTTCAGTGCCTTAATTTTGAACTGGAACGCATCTTAGAAAACCCATCCCTGTTTTGTAAGGTCACTAAAGTTCTAGCTACATTGCTATTAACTTTTGCACCTTATTTCTAGCCTAAATTTATCTAACCTCTTTTTGTATCCATTTTCTTTAATCTGCGAGGTTAAAGACTCTGTAATGTTGTATTGGGAGCTCAAGTTTGATTGATTTATAGAGTCAGAATCGGAGAGTAATTCAGGGTGGAAAGGAGAGACCCTGTCCAAGTTCCTTGCTCAAAGGTTTGCTGAACTGTGTCAGTGGAATTTTGAATCTCTCCAAGGATCAAGATTCAATGTTGTAGACCATTTATCCAAACCATGTCACAAGAATTTGGCTACAGGATACCATCGTGAGTGCAGTGATGAAATGTCTGCTGAAATGAATGTCTCCAATATCTGCAAGTCTTAATTTGTCCTCTGAGTCATAGAAGGCAACCAGGCTTGTCGGCAGGATTTGCCCTTGCTGCGTCCCTGGTGGTTTCACCAGTCCCCTTGTTGTCCTTCATGTGCTTGGAGATGGCTTTGGGAGGATTTCCTACATAATTTCACCAGGAAATGAGGTGAGGCTGACTGCCCTGTATTTCTCGTATCCTTGTCCTCTTCCTTCTTACACATGGGCACAACTGTCCTAAGTTTTTGAAGCTGATATTGCAGGGGCATCAGGTTGCTGCCTGGCACCCTTTGTCATCATGACCAGCAGGTCCTTTTCGCTTGCTGCTTTCTAGGGTAAAGTCCTTACTCCTTAAGTATGGTCTTAATTCTTTGTTTCTGGATTTATGTTCGGTAGCAGCAGGGTAGAGGTTTGGTCCTTTTTTTGGCCTCTGCTTGGAAAATATCCAATTCAATCTTAAAACCTGCCAGTTAGCTGATCTTTCATGTATTTAATGTATTACATTAAATTTGTGGGCTTCTTATTTCTTAAACAAAATATTGTACAACACCAAATTGCATACCTCATAGAAGTTTATCATCTCAGCACCTTTAACTTTATTAACCCTGTAGTGTATAATGTCATAAGTACATATCTTGAGTTAGATTGACAAGACCATGAACGCTTGAGATTGATACGGTCCTCCTTTAATTATGGCTGTGTTACTTGTTCCATAATTTTGCCCGGGACTGATTTCAGGTGGCAGGTCTCCACCTGCTTACATCACTAAGTACAGTTTTTGCTATATTAGCATGTTTACTTTCTTCCAAAACTCTTGCATTTCCTTAGCGTTCAAACAGTTATTCAAAATTTACGTTGATGGCAAAAATTGCTCCTTGACAAATGTTCTTTGAAGGTGTTGGCCTGAGCTTATACAAGGTTGCTGCTTTAAAAAGTTCTCGTTTTAGAAGCTTCTCTTTAACATCACCCTCGGTTACTTTGAGAAAGATGAGTGTCATCATCATTAAATGGTATGACTTTATCTCCTGCCTTATTTTCCAGGTACAGGAGACAGAAATTTATTGAGGGCTTGTACCCTTTTACATCAGTATTGACAACTAATCATTTTCATTTGCTAATCAACAAGCAAAATTGCTGTGATGCGTTTTGTTCCTAATGTGGTTTTTAAAAAACCCCTTTTATTACTCACATGAGCAGAATTGCCAATTTCTTGTCTCCTCCTACTTTTCCTTTAATTCCTACTTGCAGTGCATTATCACCTCTATTAAGTGCCTTACTTTTGTTACATGATATATCAGTAATAGAATTTATTTATATGCATATCTCCATGCACGTGTACATTGCAGGTTGATCCAGGACTGTAGACTGAATCTTTTTTTTTTCCCCCCTCCATGTTCTTAATGGCCACCCCTTTTTTCCCTGTTGAAGCCATTCTGGGTATGTGTGAGTGTTTATTTATGGAAGGCTTTTTTCTCTCTTCCTTGTGCTCAGTGTTTTGGGTTTTTTTTTCCTGTATATAGATAGCCGCCTTTCTTGATTGGGAGTTATGAGGCAGTTGGTGACATATATTTAGACAGTTTTTAATTATCTGGCACATTTCTTACTTAGAATCCTTATTTTTGTTGCCTGGTATGTAAACTTTTGTTTGATGTTTTAGTGAAATCACTTTCCTTAAAAAACTCAAATAATATTACAGATAATTTTCTTTGTACAATAAAAATAATCATGTCTTGATCATTTCCATGAAGGCACTCATGACTTTTAAATGTGGTCAGTCTGTTTTTATTTTTTGAGATAGTATCTAATGCTGAATTTATCCTTGTATAGACTTTCAGAATTTTGACCTGCAGGTTTTGGAAATTCTGAGGAAATTGTTCCTACAATTTATGGCTGTATTGAAAAAATTATCGCAAGTTGACTGTGTATTATTAGTTGTGAAATTCCATCCAGCTAGCGCTCACCATTATGCATTCTCTGATGAGCTGAGCAGGATTTATGTCATTTCCTCAGCCAAGGTAGCCTGCAAGTATTTTCAGGGAAGCAAGAAATTTGAAAGATGGATGGAATTCTTTTCTTCATTTTTTCTTTGTACATTAAATCAAAAGGTATAGAAACACATGCTTTTGATTAGCTAATAAGCAAAAAACACAAAGCTCCAGGCTTCATCTTCTGATATGCTAATTCTTGAAATAAAAAAGAGCAATGAAACTCTCTGTAAATGGAAAGCGCTGAACGTCTGACAACAATACACTTGCCAGAGCGATGAGAACCATTTCTTATCTCAGCAAATCCTTCCAGCCTTGACTGTCATATTAGCCAGTTTTATTCTTCATTGCTTGTCTTTGATCATCTGCTGCATATTCTCATGGGAGAAAGTTATGCCCATTTGCCTGTGAGCTACTTGCAATGTTTAATGAGTATCTGCACGTTCTATCAAGGTTTTAAAAGCACTTCTGCTCAGATAAATAGAGCAATCCTTTCATTAGCTTTATATATGCAGACTTTCCATTCCTCTCAAAGACAATAAGGCATTAGAGTATTTATTTTGTGGGTGGACTTGCACACTGCTATTTTTTTAAAGGATATTTTTGCCAATGTTTTCATCGCAGCTGGATCAGAAGACCTAGTTTATACCGGTTTCTGCGTTACAGTGTAATGCTGTCTCTGTTGAGTCTTTTTCCAAAGAGGCAGCAAAAGATTACATTTGTAAACACTAGTGTGTTACATGTTAAAATAAAAGATATCTTATTGATTGTGACATCTGACAAGTTACATATCAACTGTTTCCCAAAAGGGACTAACAGTATTTTTTGCCACTGTGTGCCTTAAAGGGGTATATTTTTATGAGCAATCCTTAGAAGCAAGTGCTTAGAAATGGCTATTTTAATGCAAAACCTTCAATTTATTTATTTATTTTAAAAATCCAGATTAATTTTCCTCATTGTTATCTTGCCTGGTTTTCCATTTTAATGGTGTGAATAGTGTTTAGGTGAAAAATCGACCCAAAGAGCTGCACTGTAGACATATGCTGGGGAAATCTTGCATCCATTGCATTTTATGTTGGATATTCATTTCTGTCCTTATTTTTAGGCAGTCCGCATTTAATTTTAAATTCCTTGGTACCTGTAAATTGTTCCAAATGTAATTAAGGGTGTCTATTTGTGACAGCATTATTGATTCCTCAACAATTGCTTTGTTATCGTGGCAGATTATAACTTTGAGGAGGAAGCATGTACCCAGTAGCGAATGGATCCTTAGCGTTAGACAGACCTCAGCTTAGCGCTGGTATCTCCAGGATAATTAGGAAGAGAAGGGAGCAGCCTGGCCACTGCTATCTGGGGATGAAATGTGAAATGTTTTTCAAGGCTGCAAAAGGGAATTGTGTGATTGACTATGGGCCCTGCTAGCCAGCTGGCTCCTGGGAGGAGCGAGAGCGGGGTTTGTGCCTGAATTCAAATATTGGAGTGCATTTGCGGTACAAGCACCATTTAGGAATCAGGGCAACCAGAAAAGGGAGCATTTTGAGAGATGGTTAACTATTTCTTTTTCTTTCCCCTGTCAGGGAAATTTACAAAAATCACATTTTGTTATTTTAGAATGACATGCAAACAAGTAATCTTTAAAAGAGAAGTTTCGTTCTTCCTTAGAAGACATTTGGAACAAGAGGGCGGACCATTTTAATCCTGTATTTAAAATCAGAGCACTGCAGGGTCTCTGAGCCAGGTCGGCAGGTATGCTGCTCTTTGCAGTGCTGGCACGCTGGTGGGAGCAGAGGCCGCCTCTTTGCCATGTCACCCTCCAGTGCCTCGGCACCTCCTTTCTCTGTGCGTTCTCTGTGTGCAGAGCACAAAGAGCTCCTGTTTAAAAGAACAGGCTGGTAACCTGTGGTGAGGAATGAGGGGTAAAAATGCTGCCTTCGGGTAAACTGGAGTTGTTATTTCCTCTCTGCGTCTTACAGTGAAGCAGAAAATGATACTGCTTCTTTCTTAATAATTGTGGAGGGCAAATGGGAAGCTGTACGATGACTCTAGTTATTAGAGGGCAGGGGCCAAAACTTGCTCAAGGTCTTTTTTTTGTTTCTCTGGTGGACTCGGCAGCTTGTCTTACATGTCCGCCAGAGAAGAATCTTTTCTAGGTGTGGCAGATGCCGTGTTGGTTTTTCAGAGCTGCTTCGGCGCCTGATTAACTGGGCAAAGCTCTAGAATCCATTCATGCATAAATACGTGTGGCTGCCAATTTCCCAGCGCGCGTGGACTGACAGCCTCACCCCGATCCCTCTTCAGCGAGAGATGAAGTCATCTTGCAGTAAGGAAGAGGAGGATGAAGTAAAGTTCTAGGAAATCGATGACTCTCTGTTTTCTGGGTTCTGGAAGTGGAGTTTGGAAGGATGTAACTCAGGGCTCAACGCGGATCCTGCTAGCTGCAGAAGAATGCAATATCGCTGTGCGTGCAGCCGGGGAGTGTGCTGCCGCGGAAAGCTAAGGAGCAAATTATTTAGCTCGGGTAATAGATGCCTTAGTTTTCAATTGAAGACATCTTTCCTCAGAGGGTTGGAGTTGTATGTGAGCCCTGTTAGTCTGCAGGAAGCATCTGAGAAAGGGAGGAAAATTTGGAGAGCAGCAGTGGAGCAATGGGCAGGACTGGGACTGGCAGATGTGTGTCACTGCGCAGATGTGAGAGACTAAGTGACGAGAACAAAGGAACAATTGGGGTTTCTGAATATGCAGACAAGCAAGGATTTAAAGGGAAGAAGGAACAATGAAAAGAAAGAATATGGCAAATGAAGGGGAGGAGATCTGTATAAAGAAGGGAAAAGTGATAAATAATGGAATAATTTCACATATAATAAAGATAAAGAATGGGTGAAAATACAGAGTGATTAGTCCTAAGGAATGTTATGAGAGTGTCTTTAGTGACAAAATTATGTGTTATTTTCCTCACACAGATGAAATGTTAGAAGAAAACTGTTTCATCACAGTAGATGGACATGTTTTGCCAACTGCACAAAACTGAGGATCAATAAGCAGAAATTCGACGTAGTCAAGTGAAATAGCGTACGTTAGGTCTCCTGCTGCAGGTGTGTTACAAGCAAAGCCATATTGCAAAAACTTCTTAACAGGTGATGAGTAGTTTTCTTACTGAGAACTCCTCAGGTTCATGCTCTTTATCCATTGAGAACAAATTCAAATGCATCGGTTGCCTAATTTTGGATTAGGGTGGTAAAACACTTCTCAAGAATCTCTATTGTCATATCTTGAGAACCGAGCAGAAGAGGGCTGTCGAGCCTGCTAGTCCCAGGTCTGACGTGAGCCTGCGTGACCAGCAGTAAGCAGTTCCAAAATATTTGGGACAAAATAATATGCAAGTGTTATCCAGGAGGATAAAGTAGATTAGCTTCAGGTAAGACTATTTGGTTGCAGAGGTTATGTTCCTCAATATTAAGAAAATAAAGCGGACACAGCTTTTCTGGCCGTGTATGTCTTATCAGGGCATTCAGTTAGAAACCATCTGACAGTTTATTTACAGTTTAATTTCACTGCAGTGTGGTTTGTTTTTGTATCCTGAAATGTGCAAAAGAGAAAACAAGCAAGTCCAGTAGAAAACCTACTTCCTTAGTACATTGTAGAATGTCACAAATATTAATTATTTGTAAATTAAGCGTGAACAGCAGACGCAGTGATACTCTGCTGTAAGATAGGCCAACCAAGTAGGTCACCCCTCTTTCCCACCAAGCACATAGCTAGAAGGGCCCAGTGTTCCCACAGCGCAAGGTGTTCACCTACCACTATCTGCTTTAGCCCATGAACCCATATTGGCAAAGATTCCACATTGCCCTGATGACTGGCTTGTTACTACTCCAACCCTGAGTGACGGGTCCATCTTCTTCTACGCCAACATCAATTACTGGTTTTGCAACTCAGCTGCAGATTGTAAATCTGCCTGGTAGGCAAAGGAGAGCACGTGCACAGACTAATATGTAGTCAAAATTCTTTGACGCTCTGTCAAAGACTACGGTGTTTAACCACGTGGAAGTTTGACAGCCAGAACTTCACCGGGCTGTGATACGAGGGATCTCCAGTGCTGTGAGTGTACAGATGTATTTCTGGATCATACAATTCGTTTTGGTGCTGAGCCCCTTGTTCTTCTGTTAGATCTTACTAACTTGTGTAGGTTTGTGAATTTACCATCATCTAACCATTGCCTGTTGGAACCTGCTCAAAGCATATTAAGTATAGGTGGTGTTGGCAACAGAAAAATTAATCTAACAAAACTCTTCCACTCAAACCCAAAACTTTGTTACTGCACTGACACAGAAAGGAACAAGAGTTAGTTCAGTAATTGGAGGATGGAGCTTGTAATTCCAGTTGTCGAATCCTCAATAATAAATTTAAAATCCTGGTTTTAGTGGATATTCATTGGCTGCCCTTCAGTTCTGTGATACAACTTAGCCCCTTTCTCATGAAAAAGATCCTTTACTAAATGTTTTTGGGGTTATATGGAAACTGTTGTATGTTACAGCTGGAAATGCTTTTCCCTTCAAACCGTTCAGTTACTGTATGTGACAGCTCCTCCAGTTTTATACCACAGGAGATCAGATGCACCGAATCACTTCCAAGATAAAAGTAGTTTCAGTGTGTTCATGATCTTTAAAAAGGCATATTCCAGATGTTCGTTAACTCCTTGACTACCATCAAAGGGAGTGGTGTAAATACTGAGGTAGCACAGCATTTTTAAATAAGGTAGCAATGGTTTTCAGCTACTAGTACAGCAAGGGTTAACAAAATATGTTTTTTCCACATGTGTTCTAAGTTCCGTCTATTAACTTGGCACATCTTAAGCTTTATAAAATAATGACAACACCCCGCTCAACAAGCTTTATTTATAACTATCTCATCCTAATATTGGTCTTTAGTTGTAATTAGTAAAAATAGAAGATTATGTGCCGCTAGTCACTTTCAGATTGATCTAAAGAAAGATGAATACATTTCAAAAATCTATAAACAGATCTTCTAATAAGACACCCTTGCACAAACTTACTGGTGACATTTCTGGCTGTTGCCTCAACAATTCCCTAATTAATTATTAAAAAAAAGAAAATTCTCTTTGATTTTTAAATAAATGCAATGGCATAAATAAAACCCGAAGTTAGCGGGTTTGGGCACAAAGATTTCCTGCCTTCATATTCCCTCCCTGCTGAAGATGAACATCAGTCTCAGATCCCAGATCCCCACTGGCAAGAGAGGAAGGGTTGATTTCAGTTGCCTTTAATTGGGTTTGTCTGCGCGGGATGGTTGTGTGCAGTCATTCAAGGTGGGATTTAACGGAACATTAGCTACTCTGCTTTAACTCTCCCGTGAGCACACTTGAGATGCACTAAGAGTGCAGTTCTGCAATGTGACCTGCTGGATTTTGTGAGTTGACTTGGGGGGACTTCAGTTTGCCTCCATTAGCTCAACCATGCAGAGGGGTTCAGTTCTCGGAGATCTTTGATGTCCATCGCCTTTTGGGCTGACCCTGTGGTACCACTGCAGTGCCAGCCATATATGTTGGGATCCAGATGAAGGATGATATACAAGGAAGATAGAAAAACAGTAACAATCGGAGAGATTTCATGGGATTAGGCTTCAGTTTGTTCATTCGCGTGGAGTAATTCCCCAGACTGTCGCAGGAGCGCGTTCAGGCAGGCAGCAGGCAGCCAGCGGGGGACACTGCAGCTAGCACGGACACTGCACCAGTGCTTTCCTAATGACTCCAGTAAAAGCTGTAACTTTCAGAAAACTTTTCCTCTATGGGAGTATCTTTCCAGAAACAAAACCCCAGGGAAAAGGTATCTAAAAAGGGAACAGTTGGACAAAAACCTTCCTCTTCTCAAACTGGGAAGAGGGAAAGGAGCTTAATACTGCTGCAGGTATGCAGGATTATTAATTCACTGCTGTATGAACGTAACAAACCCACCCTGAACAGATGCCATAACAACTTCACAATGTATAGCTAGGTAATGGCGAAATCTTTGTAGGGTGAGTAAAATTAAACTGAAGAGAGTGCACAGAACTCTACACATCAGGCTTTAGGTGCTTCTTATCCGTTCACGGCAGCCCGCTATCCCCATGGACATCTTTCTATCATACCTTAGAAGATGAACCATGTGTTAGTATGCTTAGTGTCAGCATAGCCAGCACACAATACGTTGATACTTCTTTTTTTTACAGTTGCCTCATTCCCACGGAACTACTGAAAGAATCCCTGGGAATGGTTTTGAGGAACTAAGACACACATCCCGATATTAAGGAAATGGTCAGAGTCCTTATCTCGTTATACTGCCGGAATGACTATTCTAACAGCTAATAAAGGCAGTTGTAATTTCTTCCTCACGGAAGCCTATCTTGACTTTTTTTTTCTTTTGCTTCTAAATGACAAAATAAGCTGAGAACAGCAAAAGATTTAATTGGGTCACTAATTAAATGTCAAGCATGGGCTGCCTGTTAAAATCGAAGGTTAACTGGCAGTAAGAGCATTTGTGACAGAGGAGATCAAATAATATCTAGAGATATGCAAAATAATAAGATCAATTTTTATGGAATATGTTGCTCTCCACCCATAAAATGCATCTGTAGACTCCTTATCACTATTTTTTAGTTTATGGTATTGCCAAACGCAGTGAATCACGTAGTTTCTTCCTCAGTAAGTGTGCCTTTTAAAAATCAGCATATTAAAAAATGTAGTAATTACTATGCTGAGATTGCCGCTGTCTCAGGAGATTATTTTTTGTTCAGATTCTGCAAAAGAGATAGGTTTTGTGTTTTAAAAAGAGATGTTAAAGTATAGTACTGAATTAAAGCCCCAAACTTTTGGTATTGGAATGCGAAGTGAGCTTATTTGTACAGTGGTACTTAGGAATTTGTGGTTCATGTGATTGAAGAACCTGACACACTTTAATATATTACAGAGCTCCTTTTTGGCATTGACTAATATCCCCATTTTATAGATGGGGAATAGAGTACAAAGAGATCAAGGTATGTTGACGCTCCCGGTGGGAGTTCAGTGTAGATAAAAGCTTTAGAGGAGCTATTTAGCCCTGGAAGTGTATGGAGGCTCTGCTTAGATTCCCTTTCCCTGGTTTTCGTCAAGGTAAATGAACCTTCATGTCAGCGTAGGTAGGACTGCTAGCTCATGCACATTTCTGGAAGAAATTTGAATCTCACATTCTCTCGTACAGAAGAAATACGGATCTTTTTCTTTCAAGAACGAAACTGTTCTGAATGTTTAACTTGTGATAGATAGCGCTGATAGAAATACTGGGAATTATAAACCATGCTATTGAATATATATTTACAGGTATGTCTCTTTACGTGTACATACTTACGTGTGCGTATCTAAACCTGAGTTTCCTAAAAAGGAAAAGACATTGAGACTGAATGGCAGGTGAATTTTAAAGTTTTTTAAATAACAGCTGTAAGAAGCCTTGAGCCACAGGATGCTGGGGAAGAATTTATAAACCTCCACATAATAAAAGCGTATTGCAGCATAATATTGGAATTTCACTTCACTGAATAAATTTTTTAAAACAGAACAAAACCACCTTATGACTCATGTTGTGCTGAATGCTTCATTGCCATCGTGATGATGGGCAACAAATCCTTGAAGTCCTTGTATTAGCTGGGTAGTGTGTTAGTATTAATTGGGTGAGACAGATCAAGTAATGCCAGAAAACATTCAAAGACGACATTCTTGTAGCCTCAAGGTAAGTTTATTGTAGGCTGAAAGCTTTTTGCCTTCATAATGTCAGACTTGTGGCTGGTTCGTCAGTTCATCTATTGTTGATATAAAATGGAGATCAGATGGCCTGTTTTGCAAAGGCGGGTGACCCGCTTTGATCAGGATCCCCAGAGTTTACAGTCGAGCCTGTGTTTCCACTTAAACAGAAAGTCAGCTGTCCTGAGGAGTTTCCCACTTGTTTATCACACAGATAGCTTCTGGGGCTGCTAGTCTACCCTTTCCCTCTCCTGTCAAAACCTCAAGTTGGCGATTGAGAATAAAGCCTTAATGTTTCATACCAAACCAACTTTCCCCAGCCTTTCAAAAACTACTTTTGAACAGCTAAGAGGAAATCGTGTGTTTCTGTTTGCAAAGTTGACAGTTGTCCTTTTCAATCGAGAGGCAAAGTTGTTCCTCTGCTGCTTCTGAGCTGTGAAATCAGCCAAGGGGGAAACTCCTCGAACCCTCACAAAGCAAAACCCAGATTCATGAAGGCACCTCCTCTATTTTTGCATATGCAGACTAGAAGGGCTTTAGTAGTAATGTGGTAGCTCACTAAAACTGAGCTATTAGGATTGTTACCATGAAGTAAAGCATATATTTAAGTGTTTTCCTGGGTCAGGGACTACTCCTTCATCGTATTCAAGTTGGATCTCAAAACCTGTGTAACTGCCAAGACGTTGTTCCAATGTGTGCTTCAAATGTGCCAATTTCCCAAACCTTTTCCCTGCAACAGAAGAGAGGGAAGAGGGATGGCTCTTTATATGAGAAAATTAGTTATAGCGCATATATTAAATGTACAGTCATTGCATTGAACTGGTCGGATGGATAAACTCAGCTGCCCCTGTGCCAAAATTGTTTGCTCACAAACCCTGTCCAGAAGGAGTAATTTTGCCCCACGTCTTTTGTCTTTGTCCCAGGAAGAATGGGAAATGGGGCAAGCCCTAATTGGGGTGTGGGGATGTTTTCTTAAATGATGAATTCTGATTTTAAAGGCTGTCAAAAGAAGTGCAAAGGCCTTCTGCACTTTGGATTGATAGAAGTTGTAATCCTGCTCAGGCTCCCATAGCTCTGAGCATCTGAGAGGGATGGGAAAAGAACCACACAAAACATTTAACTAGCCTGTGCAGACGGCAGTTCCAAATTAAGTTGGCTCTAGGGCTCTAAGGCCGTATTAATCTCTCTGTAACTCTGACTAATAAAGTAATTTAGGCTGAAGATTTAGTAAAAACCTGCGAAATCTGACAGTTTTTACATTACAGATCACTCACTGTCAGAGCTTTATTCCTGCTGTGTGGTGCTCTACTTCATGAGCCGCTCGTTCTGAAATCTGAGATTTATTAAATCTATCTGAGGTCCCATTAAAACATGAAGGAAGAGCGCATCTTAAAATTTAGCATGTTTGGACACTGGAATTTTTATGTTGGAAGTCTGGCTTCTTTCAACCTTCAGATTTTCACCCTAGGTAAGTCTCTCTGAAAGTTCATCCTGAAGTTGAACAAACCTTTTGTGAATAACAGCTCTTGCTAAGAAAAAATTATGGTGTTTTACTCAGAGGTTGCCCCTAGAGCAGGTCCGTGTATTTTGGAAGATTTCTTATGCCCCGATGTGTCCAGTCTTTTCCATCTTTTGTTCCAGTGCTCATAGAAATGCAGACTGAGGTTCCTGCTGAAAGTCACAGGTGGGGTGGTTTGGTTTGGTGGTGCGGAGTTTGCTTTTCAGCTGGTAACACCGTGGTAGCACCAACTGATAGACCTTCTGTAAAGGCATTTTCGAAGCTGGGGGCTTGTTGGAGGAGTTTTTTAGTCATGAATCTTAAGCAAGTCACCTGTAAAAAAAAAATTGCTTTGTAATTACCGCAGTCGAAATTCAATGAGGTTTTGCAAAAAGCGTCACGCGAGTGATGTGTGTGTTACATAGACAAAAAAGCTTTTTTTTTTTTAAATTTGAAAACAAACAGTCAGACTTTTCCTGAGCTCTGATTCTTCTCAGTGACTAACAACTCTTTCAAAAACTGGCAAGATTCTGATCCTTTTAAAGCTTCCTCCTGTTGGCTTGATTTTCCACAGTTACATGAATGACTTCAGAATTGCACACACGAAAAAATTTCAGTAAAAGACTTATTCACTGGTGATGAAGTGGCTGTTATAGGAAAAGTTTAGGTAGATTTCCAATCCATTCAGGACTGGATGGCTACCACAGATTAAGAAGTGGTGGTGATGGGAGTTGGGTTGTGTGATTAAAAGGAGGTTATGGTCTCTGAATGCCATGGGTATATAGCACAGGTCGCAGTCTTTCATCTGTGGATAAAAGTTAGGAAGCTTGTGGTGAGTACTGTTGGCTAATAATTAGTAATTATCTGAAGCATGATCTCTGTTTGGAATACGGGTAAAAGATTGAGGATTACATGTATCATGGGCACGTGTGAATTGGTTAGTGGAACAAAGTTTGCCTTTTAAATCCTTTGGATTTGCGATACCACGTCTATTTTAAAACTGTGGTAAGACATCATAAAAAATGTAAGTGAACACAGGTATTCTTCCACCATTTAAACAACAGCTTTTCTCTGTCTTAAAGTACTTTATTTAAATTACTCAGTTGTGATGTTACATATTTAGTGTTTTACTTAGAGCTTGTTCATTTAACACCGGTGGATTTGAGTGTTGAGCAGGTCCGTGCTCTATAGATGATAAAGAAATCAGATGATGAAGAAGAGAGGAATTTGTCATCTCTTCATTAGAGAAACATCAGAGGTCTGAGTTCAGAAGGGAATGTAAAGCGAACTTTCCTCCTGATTAGTGAAGTCCAGCTGTTATTACTTGACAGTGGGGACAGATACTGTAAGGGGTAAATATTAGAATTTGGAAAGATGCTTTCTGCTTCAGGAAAGCATGACAAATGAGGATTACAGTATGCCACATATTTAATTGCATTTACCATGACATCTAACAGATGCTGGGAGAAAAAGGATCAATCGGTTTGTGTCCCAAGGGAAGGTCAGCTCACACCAGATGTACCAGTTTTCTTCCCCCTTTTTATATCATAGAAAATGCGCTGTGCATTGATTTAAATCTTACTTGAATCTCCCTAGAGAAGTACGTATGTAATAGTATTTCAGCTTTACTGACAATAGAGGTACCATTCATTTACCCAAACTCATTCCACCATGCTAATGAGGTAATCTTATTCCGAAAGAACAAGCCATTAGGAGTAAAGTTTGTATACAGAAGCCGAACGCTTCTTAATAGGGTATGTGCTGCCTTTTGCTAGTAATCACCTGGGGAGTTTAAAATTGGAAAGAATGCGGTTTTGTCAATTGTGTACCTTTTACATGATTTACTTTATCAAAAATGCAAAGCTTAAGTTAAGCTTGGACACAGACTTAGAAACAAGAATGAAAATTGCTTTGATAGGAGAATATAAAGTACAGAATGATGTGTTGTGCAAAATGTCATTACTGTAGCAGCAGATAGAAAAATGTAAACTTTAGGAAGAGACTCAAAGCTGATGGATGGTGTGTTATCAAAGATGAATTTTGACACCTGCCTATCTTTTGATCTCGAATAAAGCATCTACTCAATTCTGAGGTTTTTTAATCCTTACTTTATAGGCATATTCCCTGCTAGATAGCTGAAGCTCTATCTTAAAAATGGCAATGGTTTAAGAAAAGAGGTAATTAATCAGCGTGTTCACCTTCAAATTTCAGACTGTTGAAAACAGGGCAAGTTACTATATCTCTGCTTAGATGAAAGTTAAATCTGCTGGATGCTGTCAAACATTTAATTTGATGAAAGAATGACATTACAGATGGGTCTGTCATTTTCGGATACCACCTGGGAATTAAGTGTTATGTAAAGGTCAACTGTATTTGTAGAAATCTGTAGTCTCTTGGTGCTTGGAAAGAGATTTCCTGGAGAAACTGTTTATTAACTCTATGGTGTGGTATGCAGCCTCATACTTTTGATCACACAGAGCAAGTGGCTATCAAAGAGAGGGCATTGCAAGGTCATTAAATTCCTTTTCGTGCTGGGTAATCATACCTTCTGTGGCTAACCAGTTGCCCTGTACTCCCCATCTCGCAGCGGGGTAAATGGCAGAATCCCTACGGGTGCACTTATTGACTTTAGTGTGTCGCACTGCAGGTCAGTGATTCGCTTACAGCAAATCCAGGGTGTGTAGTTAGCTATTACTGGCCATAGCTTCCCTTTCATCTGGCACCACCAAAATGTAAAGATGAGAAGATCCCCATTTTGTTTCCCTTCTGAAAGAGTGGCTGTGTCTCAAGCATTCGGTCTTGACTGCCATTATGTTGATTGACAATATATAAGATGCTGGAAGATTCTCTTCAGAAATAGCCATAATTTCATGATCATGAGCCTGTGATGAGTTTTGGTTACTTATTTGATTTACCTGATCTATGAAGATGAGAAGAATTCCGGTGCAATTGATGAAATAGTGGAAAGCAACATTCCCTGAGACTTTTGATGATGTAAAGAATAGAATTAGTCATTGAGTCAGGCTAAGAGGTGGGTATGCTGAGAATCATCTGTGATTCAGTGTGTTTTGCCTTATATATGAGTAGAAAAATTGATGACCATAATTGCTATTTCTAAGTTAATTACTTATTTAAATCTGAGCTTGAACACTGTTTGCAGCAGTAGTGGGAATCTGTTATTTTCTTGTGAGTTTTCTATGTCTTTCCAGTCCCTCACAGAATAAGTAGTCGCGGCCTTTATGTGGGATGAATAGGGGGTTCTCGTGTCTTTTTTACAAGAAAAAGTTGAAGATGATTCCTTTAAAGCCCCCCCTTTTTGGCTGCTACAACCCTAGTGCAAAGGACAAAAGGACAAAGGCAGTATAATAGGTTAAGAGGGAAATCAGCTACAAAAAGGGCAAAGCAGAGCTGAGCTGGAGTTGGAAAGAGGAGGTCGAAGGTAGCCAGCTCAAGCCAGTTTGTACGCCCAGTGAATAAGCAATATCCAGCTATGTGTTTTGTTGCCAGGCGGTGTCCTAGGAAGATGAAGCCCAAATCCATTGCGTCCTTTATGTCTTATACACATTTTTGTCACGGAAATTGAAGATATAACATAGTAATGAGAAAAGCAATCTTTGCAAAGTGAATATTACGGGGTTTTAATAGTTTTACAAAATCAGTTCTCCGTTCCAAACCTATAGCAGAAATTTTATGGACTGAATTATAAGTGTTCAACACCTCTAATGACCACGGCCTTTTCCCGTGAGAAATGAGGAGACCATCTGGGAAGACTACATCATCTGGGGCTTTCCAGAGGGGTTACACTTCCATGATTTTCAGACTCTTCCTAATGGCTTTGTTGTTGCTCTTTTTAGCGGACCTGGGGAGCAAGTTGTAAAGCAGTTCACGTGATGTAGTGAATAGTCATTAGCTGATGTTGCCATAAACACATCAGAAGGCGTTCCTTGAATGAATGCTTCTTATAGCAAAAACTCACCAGATCTCCCTCCTCCTTAATTTATCATATGGAATGTGCAGGGAAAAAAAATTAGTTCCAATAATCTACTTATCCATCCAGAAATATATATAGCCCCAAAGCACTCTGAAAATTAATGTTTTCTGTTATAAATGAATGTTTTCCAAGTATTTCTAGGGTGGGTTTTTTTTGTTTGGTTGGTTTTTGGTGAGTTTTGTTTGTTTTCAGAAAAGAGATATGTGAAACATTTTAAATTACTTTTGTTTAGATATATTTCTATCCTACTGCAACAAAGATTGAACTGGTATTATTGTTTGAAAGTGTTCTGATTCAGTTTAATGACAGTTTTCCCACACTTTTCAACTGTACGGGATCAGGACCTTTCAGTGTAATGGATTTTTCTGCGAAAGGAATGAAGTACTGTTAATCTGACCTGACTGCTTGGAGTTCCTGGATTAGACTCATAATCTGACACAAACCAATTAACCTGGTTTTACTCCGGGCTCATAAAATATGAATTCTGCTGGTGTGTTTTGAATAATAGGTGTGACTTCTAGCAGTGTGAAATAGAGACAAATTATTTGTGTTGGGGGGAAAAAAAGCCCCCCCCTCCCTGGGCTGCAGGCAGCATTCTGGGCCTTTTGCTGTCCTACCTGGTTCTTGGTTCACTAACGGTACAAACATTGATTAATGAGTTCAGTAAAGATGTGACAAAGCTGCTGCTGCCGCCGCCTCATGTTTGTTTTCCCTGTTCATGACACATTGAGCAAGATACGGAATCTTGTCCAAAAGATTGTAAGTGATAAAACATTACAGTCGTGGGAGAAATGTACTGTAAATGGCATCTTTTAGTTGTGATTTCTGCCTTCCATCGGCAAGAAATGATTGAATCTACCAAATGAGAGGAGGCTGCTGAGCCTGTTAGGGTTTTATTGAAATGGATTTTGACATAGACTGCTGCCTAAACAATCAAAGATTTCAGCGGGGATAGGGCACAGTGTATATATCCTGTCTATATAGCATTTCAAGCACCTTGAGGGGTTTTTTCCCCCGTGACTCCTGACTGTAAGCGTTTTCCTCTATGTTTGTGGTGACTGGAATTGGTATGAGTTGACTTTGTTCCTATCTTGAAAAACAAAAAAAATCATGTGACGCACAAGAATATTGGAATAAGAACAGAGGCTCGTCTTGAAGCCAAGTTGAGCTTTGTGAAAACAGAAATGATATGAAAGCTTGTGAGGGAGGGGGGAAAAAGAGGAAGCAGAAGTAAAGGCGCTGTTGAGCGGAAAAGTATCTTGCGCTTGTTTGAGTAGCCGTGGTACTGTATACCTGAAAAGAAAGGGAATGTGAATTGCTGATTAATGAAAAAGTGCTGCAATCCTTTAATCACAATGATCTACTTCGCCTTACGTATGTCTCCTGGCTTGTAGCAGGGCTGCTCACACAGGAGGAGATTGTTTGTTTTGAGTACCTGCTTCAAAGCACAGCCTTTAAAAATGGCAGGTGAGTTGAGAAGGGTTTATACGCAGCGAAATCCCTGAGAGTACTTTTAAAAAGAAATCCCAAAGGGCAGAAACAGAGTCAGGTATGTTTAGTGCCACCTATGTCGTGCAGATGACGTTAGTGTTTCCCTCTCCTGAACGCACTCACACCGGCCGTACGGGGGATCTAAAGGGATTTCTGACAAATCCCCGTCCTGCCGCAGTTGCCTCTGCTGAGATTGCTGGGCTAAACTTCCTCTGATACCGAGGCTCCTTCTCTGCCTCCCGCCTTCTCCTGCCCCTGTCCCTGCTCACGCTGTTTGCTGTTGTTGCCGTTTCTAACATGTAACTCGAGGAATGAGCTGGATCAATCCGTCAAAGCGATCTCATGCCAGTGCCCCGGGCTGCAAAATACTCAGTGAAAGGACTGGTCCGACGGGGACGTTGGCTGGTGTGGACACACACCGAAGAGCCCTGCCATCTGCATTTCATGCCGATGCTCATGCACGGGCCAATCTGGAAAAACTCTTTCAGTTTCATGTACGCAAAGCGAATCGGGAATGCTTTAAAACGCTTTCAGTCTTTTTATACTTTTTTTTTTTGTGTGTGTGTTTGGTACAGTGGGGGGAAAAAAAAGGTGAATGACAGATTTGTTTTACGTTTCTGCGAAGCGGTAGTAGCATTTCAAAAAGAATGCAGCTGGGAATATTACATGGCAAAATCCTGGCACAAAAAGATAACTTAAGTCAGATGGATTTGTGTAGCATTTGCTTAATTGCTATCAGAGCCGTGCTGTAGAAAGTCTCAAAAGCATCTGGAAACACGGAGACTTTATCAACAGAAAAATGCTTAAAAATAACATATAAAATAAACACAGCTTTTTGTTCATCTCTGGTGATTTTTCCAGGAGGATTAAGATCTCTTACATCAGCAAGTGAGCAGCTCATCAGGTGTATCGTTAGTGAGTTACTGCCATTACAGCATCTTTTTTGGGGCCAAACCTGTTTTTATCATGATCTCAGTTTAACAATATTCTGCTGATTGGTGGCTCATGCAGAGCAGGTTCCTTCTGTATTACCTTTGTGTCAGCTCTAGGCTCTTTCAGCAGCCCAGGAATGGAAATTTAGTCCCGAGAGCTTTAGTTTCCCTTTCTCCCAGCTTTGCTGGTGGCGGTTGGAGCGGTGTTGCTGGGTCAGGCTGCGTGTCTGTAGAAGACGTGAGGCTGTTGAAGGATTACAGGTAGGCCTGCGATCTCAATAAGACTTTTAGACAGGAAAGATTTCATGGAGGAATTTCTTTGCCAGGAGAAGGCCACAATTTAGGAATGTTTCCAGCCAGCGCCCCAGTCCTGCTGTTTCTCTTGTGAGCTCCTGCCAGGGAAAGCGCGAGGTGACACATGGGCACCTCCCGCTGTGACAGGCTCTTATCGATCCCCCCCCCAGTGCCTCCATCCATCATTTGTATCCCGTGAAAAATAGCAAAAGCTTCTTCCTGGGCCACTTGAAGATGATATTATGTTTTGTGAACACAAGGACCTGACAGCGTGTATTACAATCTGCAGTTGTCTTTTTTAATAATAATTAGCTATCTAATTGCATGTCCAAGCCTGGTTGATGCATTTGCATTTGTAAGTAATTAGGATTTATTTGAAAGCATGCTGTTTTAATGTTTTGTCTTCACTTTCTACAAATGAAATTACGGATAGATTTAATTTGAAGTAATAAAGTGAAAACAAAAACCAAACCAAAACAAACACCAATCAAAACCAAAACCAAACAAAAACCCCCATAAATGACACCGAACATACTGATCAATCCCAACTCGAGCAGCACTGGCTTCTGCGAGCTTTCACCCTGGAAGAGTTTGCCTTGGATGCTGTTGCCTGAGTAAGATTTACTCTCTCAAGTAAGAGCTGGAAGCACATTGTGGACCCATTACAAATGCAGCCACATTTGTAATAAACTTGCAAAACCAAGTACCAATTACAAGTGTGTACCTGCCTAATAATTTGTTATGCCCAAATTATGTCCCAGAGTATCTGCCTTTTTGTCTAAATCCCAACAATCTCATTTGTCTTTTCTCCTAGCCTGTATGCTCAACAAAGATTAGACAGAATAACAAATGCTATAGTTATCCTTCTAAATGAATATAAGGGAGAGAAAATAAAATTAAGAGTGAGGCAGGAAATTGTTAATATGTTTATAGAATTATTGTTATTGCATTAGTGAGAGCAGGTTTTCATCTACTTCTGGCTTTCCTTTTGATTGCAGCAGTCATTTGAGTGAAGCAGGATCAAGATATTGCTGGTTTTCAAAGCTGTCTCTGTGCGGCTGCAGGCAGGTAGATACTGCATTCGTGAGCAAGAGGATGAAGACAGATATGTTATCGTAAAGGAAAAATATTTTTGAAGATCAGTTGTGATTTACCATTTCAGGTGATCTGGTTAAAAATACATCTACAGAAGTTACTGAGAAAATATGTATTATTTGGAGAGGGGGTTTTTTCTGTTCTTTTTTTTTGTTGTTGTTGTTCCTTTTCTCTGGGGAAAAAGGCAACATCTCAGGGAAAATGGCTTTGTGTCAGAAAAGTCACTGATGCTTTTCCTAACAAGTTTCCTTTAGATGCCTCTTTACCCCATGGCCCAATGATTTTCATACTGTGCTTGAAAAAAGGGAATACTCTGAAGTGCCAGGGCTGCTGTAGCCTGGTTTGGGAGTGCAGAGCATAGAGAATGAGAGCAGGAGGTGACGAGCAGCTCTTCCCCTAAGGCGCTGGAGTGGTGGATGCTCCATGGCTGGTTTGGGTTGACGCTTTTTGCTCTCAGAAGAGAATCTTTTTCACAAGAAGTGGAGCGTATCTACAAAGTCATTACTTTTGGAGAAGCATTGACTTGGCAGAAAACTACTTTTGATATTTGAGGATGGGTCCAGCCTGAAATATAAGAATGCCCTGAGTGCCTTCGTGATCAGAAGGTCGAAGCCTCTGAGGTGACAGCAGACTGTCTCACTTGGTTAAAGAACACATGAGGCCATGGCCATGTGTGCCCAGTACAGCTGTGTTGGTGGGGAGGTAATTTTGCCGTGAGTCTGGAAAAACCCTCTGCATCTCTAGCAAGATGCCATAACTGTTCTGCCACTGTTTCTCTTCTGCTTCCACCAGCTACTTAATTCGCAGTGTAAAAATATTCCCGTTTATTTTTATGTGGCACTGTACATGTGGTTAGACCTTATGGGATGCTTAAAATGTACGTTATGAAAAGGCTGCCTTTTGGCTTTGTGGCTTTTTTTTTTACTGTGGGCAACAGCAGCCGTGAAGTGGACTGTTTATGAAATAATATTGCCCACTGGCGGTGAAGGAAGAGGCAGATAAAGTAAGTGTTTTATGTCATTGTGACAGCTTTCAAAGCAGCTCATTCCAACAATTTAGTCCAGGAGGAAAAAGCATTAGTGTGTGCCTCGAGGAATTTTATGCTACAAAACCTACGTATAAGTTCATATTAGTAAGGATTACACACATAGAACAAAAAGGCTGAAGATCTCAAGGGGCTTCAGTTTCAATACCAAGCTCAGTACCAAGCAGGTACAGTGAGCATGATATTGCACATGCCACACTGTA
Source organism: Rhinoptilus africanus (assembly GCA_013400135.1). NCBI lineage: Eukaryota > Metazoa > Chordata > Aves > Charadriiformes > Glareolidae > Rhinoptilus > Rhinoptilus africanus. The sequence goes on from VXBO01009345.1 coordinate 497,915, forward strand.
ATTATAGCATTCAGAAGCCCCTTGCTCAAGAACATTAAAATGGGACTCAATGTTTAAAAGAAGCAAGCTTTATTATGGCCGTGAAGCAGTCAGAAATTAAGAAATATCAATGTTAAAAGCATTTCTTCAATATGAATCCAGCTGCCTTGTGTCACTCACGTTCTGGATTGCCATGACATCTGCATCTGCAGAAGGGAGCTGAAGGAAGGTTGTATGGGCCATTTATTTCATGCATTGCTTAACTTTTTAGTGATGACAGCCTTTCTGGTGTTCTTTTGTGTAGGTCTTCAAAGGCAGCTGCCTAGGGTTTTAAAAGAAGAAACTGTGATGAGGCATCCACTCAGCGCTTTTTGTTAGTCATCAGGGCCCTCTGTACTTCACTAAAAGAGGAGCCGGTGGCAGAAGTCATCGTTAGCCTTGATGTACTGCGGGCCTGGAGAGGCACTGTAGAGCATCTCGGGGCTATCTGCTGGTAGACAAGCATGGTGAGAAGCCGTGTTGACTTCTCCTCTGGGTACCCTTCAGGAGAAACTGCCTGGTCCTCTAACCTGGGCTTTTTTGGTCTCCCCTAATTATCCCTGCCCCATTGGTTTGCCTACTCAAGCCTAGTCTTTGCTTGTGAGGCTCCCAACTCTCTTCATGGCCTTTGTACCCAGTCCTAGCCTTACTCTCCAGCCTCACATCTACAGCCACCACCTTCACCCAGTTTCAATGTGGTGCCAGTTCACCTCACCTGTTTGTTTTCTCCTCTCCCAGCTTACGTTTACCCATGGAAGGTCTACCCATTTCCATGGAGCAAGGTCAGCCTCCTCCTCAGAGCTGCCACCCTGGCATATCCACCTCCCCCACACCACTTTCACTGACTCATTTCCAACATGCCATTTTAGTTTCTCATCAGCTTTTTTTTTTTTTAACACTGTTTAAAATGAGAGGCAAGTAGTTATTTTAGAATGACTTATGTGTCGATGACTCTGACATTGGATAAACCTTCTTCAGTAATCGACATTTAGAAGTAATGTTCTTGGCAGAGATTTGATAAAACCACCCAGCAAAGTAGAAGTGTGAAGCCCGCTGGTGTTTTGATGCTTCGGTGGATTCCCACTGCAGTCCATCCTGTTTGATCTGGATTTATAAATATCAGAGCAGTTAATGCTACTGATGAGGTTATTGGCTAGGTCCAAATGTAAAGCTGTAGAGTAAATATGAATGGGGATGTAATGTGTAATATGAATAATTTGCTTAGGGCTGAGTGATCATTTTGCTGGGCATGTTAGATTAATTGGCAACATCTTGCTGTATCCAAACTTGGATTTCAACAGAGACAAATGAAAAAAGAGTAATTAAAAAAAAAAGTATACTTTATGCATTTAGAGTTGCATCTGGTCTGTGATTGCGGAGGTTAACAGCTGCTCCTTTTATTATTGCTGGTTTTGAATCATAAAATAATGCCCTGTTCCAAGCAGAGGCTTTGGGGAAAATACTGGAACAGATGAACAGTATTAGCAAGTTGCTAACTAAATATAATAGAAGAGGTATACGATGTATTCAATTTTGTGGGATTATGGAGTTGGCATAGCATTAAAATGGGTCCTTATTATTAAGCTATCAGCCACAGAAAATGATTACATGTAATATTAACATTTATTTGATTTCTAATTTGGCTGCAGACAAACTCTATTACCCAAATATTCATCTAACTATAAAAATGGGACAGTCAGTATAAGCCTGCTGCTCACTGGGACTGAATGAATCTTAGATGGTCACTGGCGATATAAAAGCTATGTGTAGTTTGCAGTTGGTAAGTAGGCAGAAAGAATAAGGGATTCTCTTCAGAAATCTTGACATTTTCAAGCTCCTTTAAACAGTACGCATAGGGTAATAATGATATTTTAATTAGAAAAAATTACAGCTCCATCCCACTGCTCGAAGGGACCACTTAATAATATAAAACGCAAGATTGCATTTTCTGTAATCATTATTTTTAAGAACTGCCTTGAACAAAGAATTTCTTTCATTGGTCTTTATAACTCTACCTTGTGGCTAGGGGGGCTATCACCCCACAAATCCCCTTACTGGGAACCTGCCATAACCACCAACTTGTGGACTGAAAATGTATAGATTTGGCGTGCTTTTGTGAGCACACGTTATTCTTTTCTTCGTTTGCATCTGAAATAAATACATCGTGTAGTTAAAAAATGAACGTATTCTTTACCAGTATAAAACGTGAGAGCGCTGCATGTCAGATATTTATGTCTTGCAGGACCATCGCAAGGTTTAATTACGATTTATATTTAGTATTTGTTTTGATACTTGGAAAATGCATACCCTAAATAAATGCACAGAAAATATGGAAAAATTAAAAAAGATATATATATTTTTTAGAAGTTTAACATTCACCAATATGCTCTGTGTTTCAAGGCATATTCATTTTTGGTATAATCTTCGTAGTATTTCAAAAATTGCTAGAAAATTTTCTTTTGGGGCAAAGCAAGGAGCTGCACTGTGGTCTCTAGCCCTCAGTGGTGGGATTTGGGTACAAAGCTGGGAAATGGACTGACATGAACAACTGGCATCTCGCGTGCAGACGCCAGAACAGGCCTGAGCTCTGGCCATCCTGAGCTTAGGTAGGAGTCTGGCTATGCCAAATTATGGGAAAGGCTGAGCCAGGTTCCTGCCACTTGCTTTGATGCCGTGCTCCAGCCCATCGAGCCACAGCTGAGGATGTGGGCCGGTCAGCCACGTGTCAGGAGGGAGTCCCTGGGACAGTGAAACGGGACCAGGATTTGGGAACTGGCTCAGTTAAATAGCCAGGGAATTTTGGGTTTGCATTGCTTGTTTGCAGGGCAATAACATATGGTTATTCCCAGCTCTGGAATAAACATTATCTAAAGAGCTAATGAGATGCAATTGTTGTCCTTGTCCATTGCTTCTATAAATATTAAATAGTTCTTCTGCGAATGAGTAAAATGTTCTCAAGTCAACTAAATAATGGTTCCAGGAGTCTCAATAATCCTGCAAGGGAAAAACCCTATCATTTCTGTCCTTTACATGCGTATAAAGGTATGGCAGTCTTTACTATTACCTCTCTGCTGCTGTAGGTGCTTGTCCATGACTACTTCTGTTATTTTTGGCTAAAGCAACATTCAGCAAGATGCTCTCACCCTCCAAAGTAATGACCGTTCTGTTGAGAATAAGTGTGGATGTGCAGAGAGGGCTGCTTCATCTGGAGAGGGCATGGCCCAAAATGACAGATAGCTTGCAAGTCGCCTGATGTTACACAAATACCAGACATCCAGAAAGTATGTTTTTGTTTTGAATATCAAGCAACTGATGGCAGTTTGGCACTCTCTTTTTCTGTTTTGGATGAATATGACGGAAAGGGTACATTTCGGCTATCTGTTGTTAATTGAGTATCCATGGATAATTCATAACTCACCAATCTCACACGCTGTTTATATTTTTTGAAGGCTGATACAATCCCATTTCCCAGTTGTAATACAATCAGGGCACTAGTTCAGAAGCTGCTGCCATATCCTCTTAATTAATGTACAATTTAAAATCTGGGTGAGAATAATGGATTAGATGAACACAGATGCAGTCAAGGGAGATGTCAAACATCTATCTAGCAACGGAGCTCAAAAGGCAGAAAAAATTCAGCTGCAGCTTCATTTCAAGTGTTTCCCTGGATTTTTTTAATTTGTATCTCGTGAAGCAATATGTGGGGAAAAAAAACGTGCCAGCATTTGCCAGAGCAGCAGTAGCTGTACGCTTAGCAGGCAGCAAAGTCGGCATTATTTCGTAGCTGTTTCAAGGGAAAGCATTTTATCTTTTTTTTTTTTCCTATGCTGCCTCAGCGTAATAGCAGTGCTTCCCATCTAGGTCAAAGAGACCATGATTTTGTTGGTCTCTTTACCCTAACATCAAAAGTATATAAGTGTTAGCTTATTTGAGTCCCAGTGGGGCTTTCTTTCTGATTTTTTTTATTTTTATTATTTGGGTGCAGAGAGGGTGAATGAAAGGTCTTGTTAAATATAAATTGGAGCACACAAAGGAAAAAGCTGTGTATTCTAAAAAAGATATGAGCGCTGCTCTGTGTGATAGCTGTGTTAAGCATCAGTAGATAACACAGCGCTTTTCACAGTAGATATCTCTGATCTTTTTGCTTCTTTTTTTCCCCCCTCTCTCCCTGTGATTACACTTTACTCCCTCTCTGGTCTCTTCCACACCTCTTAGCCTTTCCTGACCCCTGTGATATTGAAAGTACACTTAGCATCTGAAACGCCCTCGTCTCAAGGATCAGTCACCCTAATGCAGAGCACTTTCTTCAGGTTCAGTGATAGCGGAGCTCACTCCAACTCTTCCAGGGAATCGCTTCCCCACTGCCAAAACAGACTTTTAAAGTTTGAGCTGGGGTCCTGCGTGGAGTGAAACCAGAAACATTTGGGATGGCAAGGTTCTAGTGGAAAAGACAGGATAGCAGCTCTGCCTTCTCCCTCTCCGTCCCACTTGATCTCACCTGAAGATTTTTGCATGTCTACATGTGAAATAATCTTGTATATGCTTGCATGAACCAGCGGCCTTGAAATTAACTCGGTCGTCGTTAGTGAAGGTACAGTCAAAAGATGAGAAGGAATTGTGGTTGGCTTCTCAAAGGGCGCGTGGGTTGAAGGCTTTGGTCTTTAGGCAGCGCTGGTCTCGTACATCTATTTACCTAAGGCTTGAGCAAGGCTTTTTTTAATGAAGAAGAATACTGTGATATTTTGTGAAATGTCAAGCGATTATTTTGTAAACTCCTCAGCAAAAATTGAATATCAGCAGCTTAGCTGAACTAAAAAAAAAACAACCTGAGAGAATCTAATCTTTGCCATAAATGAGAGAAAAGCCTAAATAACTCTGTGGGTCCAGATCTCCAATGCATTGTAGGAGCACGTCCCAAAGCTTCCCTGCGAGCAGCGTTGCGCTGAAAAGGGCGCTTGAAGTCATCTGTGCTCCATGCTCGAGCCTGGGTAATGATGCTCAAAACATGAAATTGTTCCATATATATATGATAATATTAAAATCAAGACAATATTAGTATGTAACGTAGTGCAACTGGGAAATTTGGGGTTGCGGGTTACCTCTACGTGTGGGGCACAGATACCTATTGAAATCTGTGAAGAAGTGATAGTTATAATGAGAGTAGGTTTGACTATAGTATACTCGTGTCACTTTTCTATTTTTTAAAGTAATTGCAGGATTCTTGCCTATGCTGTGACTTTAGTCAGGGGCTTGGATTATTTATTTTTTTCCTCTTGTAGAAAAAAGATGAGTTTTCCCTGAGGTAGGCAAGGCCAAAATATTGGTTATTCTAAAATGAGAGTCTGAAAATGCTCGTATCTCAGCAGATATGACTAAGCCATTAAAATTACTCCTTGGATAGAGAATTTGGCCTAAAGGAAAACACAATGTCTGGACCTGGTCCATCACCAAAACTCTAGTTACCTCATATTTTGGATTGGCAGATCATAATTTCTCTCCCTGCCGCCCTGGAAAGCAGCGGTTCGACACTCCTGGCTCCTGCCTGCCCCTCTCCTCACTCCAGCCCTGGGGAGGTGGAGGATGGCAATGGTGGAGATTAAATTTATCTTTTCCGATCCCAAATCAGTTTTAGTGTGAGGCTGCATCGGGATGACTCCGGAGTAAGGAACCAGTCAGGGTGGGTGGGAGAGCACAGGTTGCCGTATGTTAGCTGTGCAGCTCTGCTATGGCTTGTGTCCATCAGCCCATGGTTGTAAAAATTTGGCGTCAATCTCCGCTATAGTCTGGAATTAATAATGGTGGAGTGAACTATTGGAGTTTGAGCATTTAGCGTAGTCCAGGATGAATCTGCCTACATGTCCGCAGCTACACCTACTTGCACACATTGGTTTTCTTCAGTTAGAATGGCCCAAAATATTAAGTCTCAGATAAATAATGAAATGAGCGGTGTTCAGTTCATTTAAAAAAAAAAAACAAAACTCCTGAAATAAGAAAAATGCCTAGTATCTTATGCATCTGATTATAGATGTTGTCAAAGCAGCAAATGTATGTTTATTAATAAATATATGGAAATATTTTATTTGTAGGTATGTATTACAAATTATGTTCGTATTACATATGTCTCTCTGTAGACATTTGCTGTAAATACTGGATCAGGTGCAGGGAGGTCAGCTACACGGAAATTATTTGCAAATGATTTCAATTTGTTTGTGCCATATGAGGAAGGCACACTCTTTCCCTTACAGCTGCTGCTTGCTGTGTTTTTGTATTGACTCGCCTCTCGTACCTTGAAACTCGCTGACGATAAAGACAAATGAGCAAATAAAATACTTTGTGAAATATTCTGCAGGAGACTTGTGGCTCGGTGTACTGACTTTCTGACCCGTCTAGACACTCTTTGAGGGTCTTGACAGTGCTTGACAGGCCCATCATTGTCTGTTAGTGTAAATTTTAATTTAGTGGATTTAATTTGTGTTGTTAAGTGGCAAGAATGTGTGTTATTGGAGTAATTACTGTAAAGCTATTTAATTATTGATTTCCCCAACATAGCGGGCTTGACATTTTACCAGATATAATGAAGGAAAAGACGCACATTAACAGGATGGATATGGAACAAACAAGCATTTTCAATAGAGACTTAATTCATTTTAATAGATACACAGTAATTACCTGGGAAGTAAGACTGTTTTCTTCATTGTGACATTAATGATTCAGATGAAGTGACAGAGGGGTAATGTATAGGTATATTATGACTTTGTTTGGAACACCAGGGTTGGCTTATGAGAGTCTGGAGGACACCAGCGTTGCCTTTAAAGATGCATAAAACCTCCAGATTTACTCATCTTTTTTCTTTACTGCTGAATCGAGTTCGGTAATAACATGTATTTACTTTCCCCCCATCCCTCTCATCTTTTAATGATTTCTCCATCTCCATTTGAAGTACCCAGTAGAACAGGAATCGACTTTGCTCCTCGTTGGAGAGTGCGGGGCGGGTGGGATGCGGCCGGTCTGACAGGGCTGTGTGGGAAGCGGCTGGAGCCCCCCAGCCTTTCTCTCACTTTCATCTCGGTGAGGGAGACCCCATACCCGAAATGCACCCTCGGCAATTTGCTTGGCTTAGAAAGCTGAAGGCTTGAGACAGCCCTGCCGGGGTTTGAATGCATGATTTCAGGGATCCCCACCTCTTTTAAAGGTGCTTGGTGGGCTGGAGCGCACTCTTTTCACACAGGCACCTGTGTCGTGGTTCACTGATGCAGCCACAGCTCTCCTGAATGAGATAAAAAATAGCTGTCCTTTCTTCTCAGGAGAAGAGTAGTCCACCAAACCCAGAAGCAAACCCAGAATGAAGACTTTACTGTGTTAGAGAGTCCTGTATCTGTGTGTATGAGCATCCTGGGACTGTTGCCTGAGATCACCATTAAGGAGAAATTGAGTTGCTGCAGATGCTGCTTTTTTCCTCCTCTTTTTTTTTTTTTAATATGCCTTTGTAACTTCCCATTTCTTGATGGGCAGTTATCCTGGAGCTGATTTCCCCCCCGGAGCCCACAGCTGCAGCACAACCCGGGGCAGCTCTGGGCTCTGGCGCGGGGAAGGAGCTGAGCTGACACAGCCCCCACATCCCCCCGCACCCAGGCCTGGGCGCTCATCCCACGGGCTGCAGCGTGGTCCCAAATTCACATCACCCACTTCAAAAGCAGCGGGAGTGTGTTGTTATGGAGGAGTGTTGTACTGGCTTTGAAGCAGGTTTTAGTTTGTGATAGGCCATAGATAAGAGCACAGAAGGATGCTCCTAAGGGCTAAGGTTTACCGAGGATCTGAGAGTTTTTAAACTGTTAGGATGTATTCGTGTCCAGGGAGAGTAAAGATGCCAACCCAGGTGCCTACAAAAAAAAAAAAAAACCAAAACAAAACAAAAAAAAAAGCAAAGAGCCATAACAAGGGGACATCACTTCTGATAACTGTTGATTACTGCCTGGTTCCAAAATACAAGTTCATCCAAGCGACTGGGGCTGTGGGGCTTCTCTGCTTAGTGAACAGTGTCTGCATCATGTGCATTTTATCACAGCAGCACTAGGCTTTGAAAGAGTTTGGATTTTTTGTTGGGAAGCTGTGGGTAGTCTGTCTCCTTTACCCAAAGTAGGTAAGCTCTAGGAGCCGAAGGAACGGTACTGAGTTGATATCATGCCATATGGTAACATGTCTTTAAATGGTTTGTTTGAGAGAGACACCTGAAGTTTCAATAAGTCCGTCCCTTGCCTGAATTTTACAGCTATGAAAAGCAAACAGGCTGCACAGAGGCAAAGGAGGTCATGGTGGATAAAAGAGAAATAAGACAACTCCTGCTGCGGTGGTGTTTCTGCCCCAGTGCCGCCTGTGCGTCGGGTCGGGATCCGAGTGCGTGCAGAGCTTCTCGTGGGGCTGGCCGTGCTGTTGGTGGGGTTGCAGCCTCCTTTCAGATACACACCCGCAATTTCTGCTGGTGTGCAGAACCGCGTTGGCTAACGTTAGGAAATGTGTAACAGGCTACGGCAGGATTGCGGGCTTCTGCGCTTCACCTGGACGTGAAATGGAAGATCTGCTGCATCTGGTTTAAGCCCTGACTGAGGGAGGCTGATAGTGAAAACCGCTATTATTGTGGTACATATAAAGAAATAGAAGGCCAGGTTGTAGCTCAGCAAGTTTTTCTTTATTCCTTCAAAGCCAGCTACCCAGATTGTAGGTATTACCAGGGGAGAGAGCAGGCTGTGTGCAGCTGCTGTGCTGTTCGCAGCCGGGTTTGTCGCCAGCGCTCTGCGGGGAATACCCTGCAGAAGGTCTCGGCTTCGGATGGAGATCTCACCTTTCAAACCAAAGGGAAAACCCATTTGGCCAGCGCAGCCTCTTGTGACAGCCACTTTGCATGCCCGACAGCTGAAAAAGCATCGTTTTTCCCCACGTCTGTCTCGTGATGGATCAGTACCCGATGCCGTAGGCTGTCTTCGGCGTCTGGGCTCGCTGCGGAGGGTGGTGAGGAGGATGGTGAGAGACTTGTGAAACACTGCCACCGAACGTGAAAAATGGCCTTTCAGCAGGGCCAGGCTCCGGGAACAACCTCCAAGTGTCCCTGTGAGCTGCGGGCAGGAGCCACGGCTCTCCCTGCAGCCTGCCTCGGGATAAGGCAAAGCCAGCCGGTGGCCCGGCAAGTGTGGCGGTCATTGTGGTGGCCGAGAGGGAGAAATGGTGGAAACGGTGGGTTTGTTACCGCCACCCTCGGCTTTCCTCAGTGATGTTCAGGCTCTCAGTCCTTTTTTTTTTTTTCCAGACTAGTGGGAAGCGTCATTAAATCTGTTTTCCTCAGGAAAACTTAAAGGCAAAGATGTTTTGTTCCATCGAATACGCATTCCTATCATTTTACGCTGCTTTGTGTTAGGCTTGCCTTGCGAAGTAACCCGGGCCAAGTGATAAACGCACATAGCGCGGCTGTGCAAAATTCTCTCTACGGGCTGGGTCTTGTATAGACCTTGTCCTCCGGGCCCCACACCCCAGTGTTTCAGGAGGTCCGGTATGTGACCAAAATAGTGAACAGCTCAGCAATAACTCCTGTAAGACACAAAGTCAAATAGTCGGCAGACTCCTGAAAGACTGGTGTTAGTGGCACAACTCTTGCGAAGAGTAGAAAGAAGGCGGACAGACACTCGGCACCGTTAGTCGTGTGCGGCAAGTCCAGGGCCTTGTCTTATCAGATCCCGGCTTGACAAGAGCCAACTGACAAACAGTAATGCCCTGGATATCGCATACACACAGTAAAGCTTAATTTATATTCTCTTCTTTCCGGTCATGAATATTTTAAAATATTTACATTGCCAATTTCATATTGTGCTTTTACTAATAATGTGATGATATCGTTCTGGCTGCAGTGGTGACACCACTAGGATGGCGACTACGGTCTCTAAATTTAAATAGATGATGATTTGTTTTCTAAGCTGTAAATTATAAGCTAGTAAAAGGCAAAGAAACTTAATGTAAATATTAATTTGTAAATAACAAATCCTTAGCTCCTACAAATCTGCCTAAAGCTGTATCCATAGCAGTTGCTGAGAATAAGGGCTAAATAAGGTATTACAGTATCCATTGGATTCATGCTCAGCACGTGGCTGTTGGTCAGCCTATGGGACTATAGATACACTTATAAATTTTCCTCTAATTTCTGTGCAACCTAAATTGAAAAACCGCGTGATTTAAAGTTTAAAAATCTCTGTTCATGAAGAACAAAATGTTTTGAATAAACATCTGTTTGGTGTAATACTAGCTTTTACAAGTAGAGAAAAAGTAAATTTTATCATTGCAAAGAACTTGACAATACCGTTACACTACCTGTACCACCTGCTTTGTATATACTTGGGAAGTATTAGGAAAAGCCAAGCGTCTTGCTCTTTGTGAAGTCCGCAGTACTCAAAATAATTGAAAAATTAGGAATCTAAAAGTAAATCTCTCATATCTTGCCATCTGCATGAATTCAATTTTTTTGCAAAATTCTGACCTTTACTGGACTAGGAAAGCTATCTCAGCGCTGCGTCTGAATTTCACAGGGGTACTCGAGATAGTATACTTCTGTGGAAAAGTAGTTCCACATTTTTAGGAGGAAGATGTAGACGTATTGCAAAAGTTTCCTCTGTTTTGAAACTTCCTAGTAATTTGAGAGCTTATCTTTGCATGTAAAATGAGCAATCCTTGCTGGATTCATTAATGTTACCTAGAAAGGAAGCAGATTTTGAAATGTGGTACGCTTGTGTGTAATATACTGCATACAGAACTTCAGCTGGAGTTCCTGTCAATTATTAACAAGAAATCCATGAGAGAAAATATTTAGAAACCAGCTTTTGTAAATTAGTATCCTCAGATTGTTTTCAGTTGTGCCTTACCTTTTCCTTGACCTGTCTTAGTGTGAGTGATTTAACAGGCACGGAGGGCCAGATTCGCACAGGTCCTTTTGCACAGTTAAAGACAGTTTTTTAAAAGGATTCCTATTTAGGCAAGCTGTGGAAGACAAAATTTTAATTTCAGGATTCATGCGTATGTATTGCATTACTGCCATTATTTCTATTGGCAAACATCTTGATTAATTTTTAATGAGGGTACAGACTGGGTCTTCTTGCAGATTAATGCATTTATGGCATAATGGGTATATATGAAGGAGAGAAAGATATATATGAAGGAGAGAAAGATATATATGAAGGAGAGAAAGATATATATGAAGGAGAGAAAGATATATATGTACTCTTAAAAAAAGAATTAGATTTCTGGTCTTTTTGCGGTTGTGTACTAAGTTTTTGGGCTCTGATGTACGTAAATTGTCAACAGGAAACATTTGAGCTTTGAAGGCTGAGGCTGGGGCTACTGCAATTGTGCAGTCTATTCTCGTAACAAAATCTTATCCACTTGCTCAGTCTTAAAGATCTCAGACTTCTTCCTTCCTTCCTTCCTCAGCAGGCAAGGAAACGTGTTTGAAATGATAAATAGTATTCTTTGAGGAGATTTTTTTTCCTCAAATGAGACTTGCAATGTTCTTTAAGCCCTACAATTTTCAAATTGCTCCTACGATTTATTCATTAGAAGTTCTGCCTGGGTTTTTTTTGAACTTTCGGTCACCAGACTGCACCAGCTTTCTGTTAAATAATTTAAACGTTATTTAAACAGAAGAAAAAGACAGTTGAATGCCTTTTCGAAAGATTTTCTATCCAAACCAGTGTAATGTACTTAAGAAACCGAAACAACAATCACTTTAATGAGCAATCAAATATGAATTCTTGAAGTCTCAAGCAGTTAAAAAAAACCCTGCCATTTTGAGGGTGACATATCTCCTTTCTGTTTTGACATTCAGCTGCATTAGTGTACACTTGTTACACTTGTGTATCTAAATCCCCTTTGTCAGATATTCTGGAATCTACTTACACTTTCACCCAGGGCTCAAGTTGCACCACTCTCAAACCACTTAACACATTTCAAGTGCCTAAGTGCTAACAAAGTCTTCCCTCCGTCACAGAAAGTGCTGCTATTATAGCTCCCCCAAAGTACTTTTAGGCATGCGATGGACAATTAATAAACTTGAATGCTAATAATAATGAAATAACGCGGCTAAAAGCAAGGTGGGGGTGAAAAAGGAGTCTTTCATTAGAATTCACTTAAAACACTTAAAATCCACTTTTCACAGAAACTACCCTGGCCGCAGAGAATAATGTTTTCAAATCTACTTTACGATCTTAAACTTTTCTTCTCATTTTGGATTTCTGTTTGAGTTTTTCAACTTTCTGTAAGTTTACCCCGGAGGTTATTTGTATTTCTTATCTTGACAGGATAAAAGGTGGTGTACCACATTTCTCAGTGCTGATTTTTTTTTATAAGGAAAGGAGCACAACCGACCTTCAGCCGTAGCCCAGCTCCGTCTCTCTCCCATAACGCCGGAGACGTGATTTCCAGCTAGCATGTGCACTCCCAAACTTTTCAGATGCTTTAGCACCGAGCATTAACAACTCTCAATAAAATGGCAGCTGGGAGCGTTTATCTACTGCAAGATCAAGCTGCTTGGAGTGAATGCTGAAAATGGTTAATTCTGTAATTAAGCATTTGCTTACAGTCCGGTGGCTTTAAAGACCCTCAGCGCTTAGCTCAGAAATTACACTAAAGTGCTCCCCTGAACCGGAGCCGGAATTTGGTACCCAAACCCCCTTTTTCCTCTTGCCCCTAGGTTGTATACAGAAGTATTCTCTGATTGACAGCATTTCACTAATTTAATTGCCTTGCTGAGCCTGTTGGTTGGACATACATAGCGGTCAAAAGGTTGTATACACCTGAAAGATGCCATCTCCCTTCCTCCAAGAAGAGTAGTGCTGCCTGTGAATTGTACAGTAGGCTGATAGTGATTTGAATGCGTGGCATTAGGCTTTCACAAGACTTTTAGCAGGATGGGCAGATTAGCCCTTCTCGGGAGCTTGCCAGTGATGATTAGGAGGGATACGTGTAACAGGGTTATGAAAGGTTGTTTAAAACATTTGCTTAACACCTGAATTCAGTGACCTTAAGATGTGCCTGCTAAAAATGTGATTATCTTTCCTTTCAATTTGTGCTTATAGATGGATTTTTTTATTAGGTGCTTGCTTTTGCGTTTAGGATGTATTCCGTTTGCACTACAGCTAGAATCCCTGTCATTGAAAACACCAGGTCCGGCACCGTATGAAGGAACAAGATATACAATCCTTTCCATTATTCATAAAGGCAGCATACATGGGACCTAAACAGACACTCCACTTAAGAAATGAGAGATTTATATGGATGACCCGATTCATTAATCGTTCAGAACATCTGAATATATTTATCCCAGAGGGGCTAACTCAAGATTTAATGTTTTGCCTTATTTTATATCATGTCATTATGTTTCTTATGTGTTGTGCATCTCCTTTGGAACATAAATTGCTGTCAGTAAATTAATAACTCGCATTGAGACACCCCGGTATATGAATCCAGTCTTTCACCAGTATAGCCGGATTATTTTCATTGATGTTAAAAACTGATATGAAACAGAAATGAAGGCGTGGTAAATCTAATTAAGGACTTCTTTATGGAAATGTGCTTATGCTACTAAAGCTCCCATATGTCTATAAGAATTGTCATAAAAACAGCTAGGGAAATGTATTTTGTGTAAGGTCTGTTTGTGTGTTTAACTTCAAACACCTGTTTCTCGAATTTATTAATTCTTCCATACATTTTTTTACTAAAAGTAACTGCCATGTAGGCAACATATTGTTCATTGCATACATTCTTAAGGTCTCACTGTAAACTACGATTAGTGGATAAATTCTGAATTTAGACTCATTCTCATGCTTAGCTTAAGTAAGAGTTTGCTTTTATTTCCATTGGATATGCGCCAAGACATTTAAGGTATTCACCACAGCAAATGAGAAAAAAATTGAGCGTTGATGGTGCTTTTAGCCTTTCTTTTCAAGTAAATGTTCCAGAGAAGTTATTTACCCTCAGTGATATTGGTCCAGGTGTAAGATAACGAGTATATATTTTTTAAAGTTGTTTAGTTCAACTTTATTGACTTCTCTGGGGTCTTTTGGAAGAGTGATGTGCTGCTCAGCAAAAATACCAAAATGGTGTGCATGAAAATGGCTCGCTAGCCTCCCTTTTAAGGGTTTAATCCAAAACCGATTCTGGTGATGAAATTTGTTTTATGTTTTTTACCTGATTGATAGCTAGACATCCTGTGCATATAAACGGTGGCGGTTGCTTTGATTACAGCGAGAGGCATCATCAGTTAGTCTCTTTGATAGACATATGTTTTGAAACTCTGGATTGGGAAAAATGTGGTTGGCATAGCGTAACTTGCTTTTATCGATCACAGAAGCAATTCAGATGTTATTATAAGGTGTTACTGCATTTCTGAGCTCTACTTCCCTGCAGCACTTGTCCCAGTGGTGGATCCCAGAGGCTGCTAAGAGTGGCCTGAGGAGCACGTGCAGTGATTCTTTGGGTCCTTCTCTTCAGAGAGAAGGCAGAAGCTTCAGCCTAATCCTGACCTGACTTTGAGTTCAGTTCAACCTCAGATCTGTAAGGTTGAATTTGGAGCACAATTTGGTACTCCTCTTTTAACAAAATAAAAAGAATTTGGTGGTTTTGAGTCTGGGAACAGTGGTTCTTTTTTTTTTGTATTTTTCAACTTACGAACTTAAAGACCTCCAAAAATAGGTCAAGACCCAATTCATCTTGCTTATAAAAGTGGAAGCTCTTCTCGTTAGGTAATGTTAACAGAACACATGTGGTGACCTGTGGGACAGTCCTCCTCCGAACAAGCTATGAGATGAAGCTATTAAAGAGGAGATGTAACCAGCGCTGGGCAGCGGCCAGCCTTCCAGAGCCACCACATCCCCACCCTCGTACTGCTTCTGTTTTCTGCCTCGCTTTTGGTAGAGATGAGCATGGAGCTTAATTTCCCGTGTTTCTTCCTGCATTAAATTATTGTTAAGTTTTGAGACAACGGCGTTCTTGCCTGATAGCACAATAGTGAACAGAAGTTACATTTTCAGTTGGCAGTCACGGGAATACATTTACTGTTCAAAAAATGTGGTTAGCTCCATCGCTGTCGAGTGCAGTGACCCAGCAGTGGTTGGGACGAGGCAGAAGTAGATGGGTCTGGCTTTGTTTAAAGGTTAAGTGCCAGCCTTTGCTGTGTTGTCTGTTGTTCTTACAGACTTTTGCACAGAATGAAAGCTGTCTGCTGTGAGCAAGTAGAACAAATGCTGCGTGAATTTAATTCATTCTGCAAAGCATATATAGTAAAACACATTTGTTTACTTCATGCTGTGGAATGGGGCCTTTAAGTCTGTTTCTAATTTATTCCAAGTTAGAAATATGAGGTAAACGCAGAAATCATGCATTAATAAAATCTCTTTATGTTCCCAGCTGGCATGAGAAATAACAGTTGTGGTTCACTGAAAATGACTTTGGGCCAACACTTTTGATGTGATTTTAGGTTTTATTTTCAGCCATGCAAGAACTCTCCTGCGATGCTTTCTTTTTAGTGTTTTATGAGCAGTTAGTGTTTTTGTGTGTCACTGAAGAATGAGTAAAAAAAAAGTCCAAATTTTATTTTTCTTTGGTTTTGTCAGAAAAGAGCATTAGAAGAAAAGCCAGGTCTGTCCAATGTTTATCACCAGCGGAAGAACCAGTAAAAAAAAAATAAAATGAAAGCACACATTTGTAAGTAGTTACTTACGGAGCAGGGAACATTAGTGAATTATTTGGTTCTATATAACAGCAAAATTTAGCAGTCAAGGAATAGCTTTTATTTCTGAGATCCTTACTTCTGTGCTGAACATCAGCCTTGTTTCTGTTATGATTTCCCGTTCATTTTCCAGCTTCTCCTTAGCACGTGTATCCTTCTGCTTCTTATTTTCTCCATCTTTTTCTCTCTGTGCCCTTTCCTGCTTCCTAGTGTTGCCTAGCATCTTAATTTCTCCACTTTTTACATTTTTCCTCTTCTGAAACCTGCCTGTACCATGATTTCTGGCAGTTTCATGACTACCCGATTTGCAAATTAGCATTGCCAAAAAGAAAGATGATCTGCTTTATGCTGCAACTCGACAGTGTTCGTGTATTTGTATTTTTAACAGAAACTATTATGCCTTGTCAATTTGTACCACATTTTGCGAATGAACTTGATCGTATTGTGGAATATAGAAGAGAAGAGGTGCATGATTAGTATGCAAATTGACCTCTGAAATAGGAAAATGTACAAGACCAGAGTCTCATTTTCAATAAATTGTCATATTTCCACTCGAAATACAGAACATTAGTCAGGAAAAGAGACAGTTCCACACTAAAGAGAGACTATTACCTAGTAATTAAATAGTTTTTTACTTCAACCTGATATACAGGCTGGGTTTTTTATATATGGTAGAGCAAGATATTTGTTGGAAAGTCTATTTTGCTTAATCTTATTGCTCCTTAAATAAATTATGTTGTCATTTTCTTCTCTGTTGTTGGGACACTGACATTGGCACTTAGTACGTCCCCCATCAAAAGCTCTTCAAAGGCACAAGGTGAAGCCCATTGACTTCAGCTTGGGGTGACTTGGGTTTTTTTTCTTACCTCCTGAAGGAGGAAGCTTTCCTGAATCAGCATCTGCAATGCCATCCTGAGAACCGCCGAGCCTGAGCCTGTATGGCTAATGATAGAGTAGTCCTTCCGAAAGTAATTCTTAAACACACTGTCGTACTCGCCTCTAAAGTCGGAGCCATTCTGGAGTCAAGGGTGGTTTGCTCCCTGAGCATTTCACTCTGCTGCCACAGCTGTAACTGGCATGGATGGTTATTTGTCTCACTGACTGTCAAGTTAACCATCACCATTTGAAAACACTGTCTGACATCAGCTGTATGATCTGTACTATCTTCTTAAATATCTGTCTACAATCCTTTTGCACTAACTATTTAACTTGTATCAAAATTGGATTTCTTATGGGGTGATTGGTGAATTGTGCTTTTGTTGTAATTCAGCATATCAGGACAGAGGGCAGGATTTTAAAAATAGCTCAGGATTGGTCTACCTTTGCTGCCAGTGATGCAACGCCCCTTTTTTTTCCAAGCACTTCCAGAAATGCCATACATCTGAGCCAATACTGTTAATGAATGCCAGCAAGTTCCACCCAGAATAGTTATTCCTTGTGCTATTTTATTACTGGATGCACTAAGGGAGACGTTTTTCCCCAGTAAGGGAAATTCCAATATATATAAGTTCAAGTCTTTGGGGAAAATGATTTCCTGGGGAAAAAAAAAATCTCATATTTGATAAATATGCACTGCATTTAATTCTCATTCAGCAAAATAACATAATAACTTTTTCTTTCTTGCTTTTATATGGAATCACATTGGACTACCTATCAACATATAAAAATGTCACTTGAATTCTGCAAACATTTCTCAGTGTTCAGTACGGCTGGAACTTTTCTTATGTATTGATTGCAGTTCTCTCCAGCTTTACTCCAGACTTTTAGCACAGCCTTGCCAAGTGGCTTTATCTTTCTCCATCACAAATTTCCCATATGTAAAATGAATAGAGTAATTCTTACCCCCGGGGATCCTTGTGGCTTAGTTCATTAATGTGTATAAAGCACT
Organism: Rhinoptilus africanus; assembly: GCA_013400135.1. Classification (NCBI taxonomy): domain Eukaryota; kingdom Metazoa; phylum Chordata; class Aves; order Charadriiformes; family Glareolidae; genus Rhinoptilus; species Rhinoptilus africanus. Next base: position 515,581 of record VXBO01009345.1, read on the forward strand.
AAATAGAACAAGGCACTACAGAAGTTGAGAATATCGCTATTGATATAGCTGTGAGTCTACAGGCATTCAGTTATTACAGACCAGAGGATGACAGGATTCACATCAAAGCCGCAGTGCAAATTTGTATAAATGTGATCTACATCTGGAGCGAGAACCAATTCATACGTTACATTCCCCACAGAAATATTTACTCAGCTGCAGAATATGTATTGTTTTAGCGAACATCAAAAATGATGGGAGTTTAAGACACTCTACTGGCAGTAACCTAATTAACTCGCTCTTGATCAAATATTTCAGATGCCGGAATCAAAATAATTACATCTACAGTCCCAACTGAAGACAATACGCTGGGAAATAACATCAGGGTCAGTTCCTGGACTAGTGTTAAATAGCACAGATTTGTTGATTTTGGTGGAGCCACGCTGATTAACTGCAGATGAGGGTCTGGCCTGCACCGTTTCAGCTGGAAGCTGAAAGAGAGTTGGGCTTTCAATAAACAAGGGTATCGTATAGTTGAGCTAAGTCTTTAAAGTTGTACTTTTCATTGGCACCAAGTTTTGCAGAACACGCTGTCCTGGAGGAGAAATTCTGATTGTGAAGTGTGGGTGAAATACTGTGTCTGTCTGTCATCTTGTCCTCTAGGTCGATTAGGCTTGGAATATATCGAGCAGCATATGCTGTTAATTACTCTCTCTATTTATTCATCTTCTATGTATATGGTGGGTTTTAATGCTTTAGCTGCTTGCTTTTCTTTTAACAAATTTAGCGTAATATGCTATCAATTATTGAGTGCATTACGTTTATCTTGCAAGATACACTTAATCTAATGCTAAACTTTGCCAGAAGCCAATTTGATCGAGAGCAAAAAATCTATAACATCTACCCAGGGCACGATGGGGATTCCTCATGTCTCAGGCTCCTTGACGGTGAACTTGAGAAAACATAGAGGATAACAGACAGAGGATAAAATCCTGGGTATAGGTCAAGAACTTCTAACACTTAAATGCTTTTAAAAAAATTGCTCCAAATGGCTTTATTTTTTTTAAACATCACTTGTTCAAGATGTTGATTAGGGAGCGATCACCACGGATGATTAAGGAACAGATTTGAGAGTACTCAACATAGATGAAACTTTCTGTCATTGTGGAAGCTGAGTCATGGCTTCATAACTTACTTGCTCACTTAACATTCAGTGTGAAAGCCTCAAATGTCGACTCCAAACTTTTAGACCTTCTGGACCTTTGTTTGTCAGAACATAAGAGCTTCAGAAATACCAATAGCACGTTTTGATTGTTTCCTTGTGTTGGACTGCCGTCTCTCATCTCCTTGATTCAGTCTTTGGCTGTTCTTGCTTATTCAGGTTATCGATTTGTTTGTGCAACCGTGATATTTTATAGTGTTACTTCACACTATTAAAGGACTTTATATCTCTTGAATATTAAGTGATTTACTCCAAACTCAGTCGAATTGCTGTTATGAGAGTTTGCAGACAAAGAGAAGGGACCCTTAAGGACTGGTTTCCCCAAGAATGATTTAGCGGCAGACTCCAGCACTCTCCTGGCTGTGGGCTCTGAATCGCATGCTTTGTTTCCTGTCATCGTTTCAAACGTGTGTCCCCCCCACCCCCCCAGCATTTTGGTTTATTTTTTTCATTTTTGCATTTCATGATGTATTTGCTGACTAGAAGGGGTGCGGAGAAAACAGCTCAGCGTTTTCTGTTCTTTTATTGATGTTATAATATTTGTCACGCCTCTTCCAGTGGCGTCCTTTCAGACGCCTCCTTATTGCTCTCTTCCTTTCGAAGGAAGAAAGGACTAGGGACTTTTTAACAGCTACTGAAGTGTCCCGTGGACAAAGGCGTTAATAATGCGTTTCATTCCTTTTTTTTTCTTGTAAAGTATACTCAGGAATGCGGATCAGCTAGTAAAATAAACAGCCCCTGTGTACTTCGACTTAGGATGTGATAACATCAAAGGGTAATTTATGGTTCTGTTTGCCAGGTGTCAGTTTGTTCACAGGGCTAATTGAAGTTGTATGGGAATATATGTTGGTTCAACAGTGGAAGGATCAATGAATTGATTTATTGTAAATTGCTGTCAACAATTTAGCCTTTTGCAGCACTTAGCAGGCAGATTGTATGTGTAGTGGTGCATGAATGAGCACTGGAGATTCATATGGACTAGTGATGCTGCTAATCCAGTGTTTTAAAACAGATTCTGCTTTTGGTGTGATCTTTTTATATTTCTTGTCTATCAGGATTCAGATCACAGCATAGAAATTGGTAAGATGTGGAATGTGGTGGCTCATGCTGTGGCGATATCATTCTCAATTGTTGGTCCAGGCCTGGAGAAGACCCTTTGTATGCAAAAGAAGTGTGGCTTTTTTATACCCTGGAGTGCCTTGGTTTTTACTTCTGTTGTGGCAATAGGCATGTGAATGGGCAAATAAAGACGTTTGCTTGTTTTCAAGCCTCCCATTCTCCCTTTGTGGCCACAGGGCTGTTCAGTGTCGATGTAAAAAGCTGTTTTCTGCAATGGGGCAACATAGGCACCCTACGCCGCGGTGTGTGGTGGACATGCAGGAGGTCGATGCAGGGGATTGCTAAGAAACTGGGGGACTGGGTACGATGGCTCAAAGAGAAGGACATAGGACTGAGCTCCTTTTATCCGCCGCAGGCCACAGAGTTGGCTGTCGGCATCTCGGCGAAGGCGGTGGGAAGAGGTGGCTGTTCCCAGGACTGCTGCCATTCACGGCAACAGCCACACCATGGCATTGGCCGCGCAGTCCCAAGTCTTGGCTGTTCGCAGCTGAGTCTTCCTGTGCTGAGCTCGCTCAGGTGCCTCCGTTTGTATTTAACACGTCTACACACACAGGCTGGCAGTGAGTGCACTTGCAACCAGAGGTGTGTGCATGTGTGAACATGGCAGGCTTTCCCCTATTTTAGGAATACTTAGATGCACATAAATTACATATTTCTTCTAACTGATGCATCATTTAATACATCTTTTCAATATTTACTGTGTATTAATCTGTTGTTTTAATGCATTTCCAATCAACATATCTTCTACAGTCGGTCTCCGGTGGCTACTCTGTGCATACGCAATTATCACATTTCCTGGAATGAAATAATTACTGAAATATATTTCTCTTAATGCGTGCCTCTGCCTTCACCTCTTTTTTCCAGCTGCACCAACAATAGGACTTGTTATTAGACCAAAATATATTGACCTTCTTGTCATTGTGTTTTTGCATCTCCCTCCCTGATTACACCTAAGCACTACAGCTGGATATCCATATTCATGTTGCTCTACCACAGAAAAAAAATAGTCCATCTGCATAACTTAGCAGTCCATTTCCACCTGAAAAAAGAGAGCTTTTCCCCATCCATCAAACTGGGAACGTACTTTCCAAACCAGGAGTAGGTCAGTGACACACACTGTGGTGGTGTTCTGGGTGTGCCATTTTAACATCCCGGGATGAATGCAGTGTGAAAAGAAAAGTCAGCGAACAGAATCTGGGGGAATTAAAGGCAATAAACAGACTGTAATTCCAAGGAACTGAAGACTCAAAGAGATATATATGGCCATGCAATGAGCAGTAAGAGAGACCTGAAATGTTACATTATGCCAACGGAATTTAATTAATTATACAAGGGGTGGATCATCCTGATAAGCTGTTCAGAGTACAAAATAAATAACGAAGCGTCTGTAATTAAGAATAGTGCTCAAAATTAACTGACCTGCATTTCTTATACTTGCACTAAGCATGAAATCTTCTGCCCCTTTGCAATGTGCCTGTTAAAAGCTCTTCATGCCCGGAGAGGAGCTGGAAAAATGAAAGCCGGGCTGCCCTAGGGAAAGTTCCCGCTAACTTTTAGGAAGTGGGAGTGTGTTTGCTCCATTCTGGAACTGGCCAGAGGAGCGCAAACTGGGGACTTGGGAGTCTGGCGAGGAGGAAGGACTGACATTTCCCATGTTTCTCCTGATGCAGGGGGGTGAAGCCGTGGAGGTGTGACAACTGCTGCTCCGCTGACTGTAAAAAATCGGTGCGAACCAGGGATGGAAAGAAAAGCCACTTCTTGTCCTTCAAAAAAAGCCCTGTGGAGCTCAGCGTGCAAAGCCTGTCTGCCTCTGTTTGGGTCTAGGGCTTTGCCTGCATTGGCAAAGTTTTCAAATGTCCCTGGGTGATTTAGTGTCTAAACCCACCTGAAAGCAAGCGGAGCCAAAAGGCTAAAGTTGCCTGAGCACTTCTGAAAACGTTATCCTGTAACGTTATCCTCAAAGATCAAAACACCAAATTGGATACACTGGCTTAAATGAAATTAGCGCTGCGTGCCAATCTTTTATCAGTCACTTTGCTCCAGGGCGTCATCTGTTGTGGTCAGAAGAAATCTTTCTTATTTTCCCATGCTGTAAATTGTACAGTAAGGGTCAAAATCTGGTCTGGAGCTCACCACTATCTTGGTTTCGGCCGAGTTGATTAGTATGTGAATTAATCTTGCCAGCAGCAAAATGTGATCTGACTCGTTCTGAAGCCTCTGGCTCTGACAAGGAGACTGGACCCTCGGTCGATTCTAACATAGCCGTTCCTGGGTTTCAGGACTGAAGTTAATGTACTTTGGATGTGAGCCCGTGCTCAGTGGGCTCCTATTAGCAAGACTGCTGCTAAATGCAGAAATGCTTTAATTCAAAAATTGTTCTGAACTAAACTTGGGTCATTTAAGAATTCAGAGCTTGGGATTTTACTCATTAACTCGTACACGTAGGTCTCGTTGCAAAGCCACATTTAGCTGTGTATTGAGAGATTTCCTGCTGCACAAAGCTCTGCAAATATGATCTGAAACAAGGAAAAAGCTTTCATTCTGAATTTATTACCTTAGGGCAACTTGCCTTCCCTCTTGCATTTACCAGCATTGCCCTTTGTCTTCCATCTCTTCTCCAAACCTGCAGTCCATAAGAGAAAGGAAATTCCTCTCCCTTTTCCTCAGCGGTCCAGCAGAGCAGAGGAGGCGGGAATGGAGAGCCCTGTGGCTGGTTGGCCAGATCAGAAAACGCAATGTGAAGCCCCTTGGGCTCCTGTGGATTTGGAGGGGAGGGATTATTACCCAGGATGGCTTTCTCTATTTGCTATCGATAGTGGTCTTCAGCATGTATAAATAAGTAATGTTTGTCCTTACCATCTTAGCTTTTATTTTTTGTTCTTTCAGCTGTTGTTTTCTTTTTCATACCTCTTTTGATCTATATTGATTTTCCTTTTGGCCCCCTCTCTCCTTTGAAGTGGGTGGCAAGCATTTAGTTTTGACGTACCCTCGTCTCTGTCCTCTTGTGGCTCGTACTTTTGGGGAAGGGAAGCAAATCCTTCCTGGAAGCCCTAGAAAAGACGACACAGGCAGGATGGGAGCTACATCTTGTCCCCTGACGCCAGCTCGATAGATTAGGCCCTATACCTCCCTCTCTTCCAGCAGAAGCCACTGCTGCAGAGTATCTGTGGCCTGGAGACGTCCCCTTCATTTCCCCGAGCACCTGCGGTGTCCAGCCGTGGCTTAAGGACAGGGAAAAATGGTACCCGTCTTTACAATAATTACAGTAATTTTGCCTTAACTACAGGGGACCCCTTATTACTAATTTCCTTACATTGGCCGGCATCGCTTACAGCTATTTATCAGGTATGGATGCATACTTTTACAATATTAATGCATTTGCACCTAAGTCAATTAAACATGGCTTTCCTCAGCGTTTCTATAGGAAATGAGCAAACCAGATTTTTTTCCCTTTTGCAAGAATTTTACACCTGAAAGCGAAGTGCTGAATCAGAATCTACTGCGCTAAGGATAGTTTATAGCAGCAAGGCAGAAATGTCTCATATAAATATAGTTAACAACTGCCTCATATATCTGTAGAACTTTGGAAGGGTTCAGCTGATGTTTTATTTAGTAATGACATGATGAAAAAGCTTAAAGAACATAAATAATGATGAACACATGGGCCCTGTAAAATGTCTTAGACTACTTGTCCTGAAAAGTGGACTTTTCAAACTGGTTTTGGGAACAGCAAACTCCTCTTCTTTTTTTTTTTTTTTTTTTTTTTTTTTTTTCCAAATGAAATTAAAGGGAATACTCAGTAGAAGATAGTGTACCTGTTATCGTACACGCCCGTGGTCTCGCCTGCGTTGGGTGTTGAGCACTGAGTCGCTGTGTGCCCCTGGGTGCAGGAGCGGGCGCCCGCGCGGGGGCCTTCGCCATCCTTCATCATTACTCCGTAACAAGCAAAGAGGGTTGTTGGTTTGTGCCCGACACCTGACCTGCCGTGTCTGCGCCTTTGCTCTTGCGTACGTGTGAGACCACCTTCAGAATAGGCTGTACAGACCTTCTACAGGGTTTTATTCTGGGTATTATAGAGCAATTAAATGCTGCCTTTCATAAATAGATTATTATTAGATAATATAATTAGATATATTAGATATATTTGTGCTTTCCAAGTGATTATATTAGGTAGGGAATAGGAATTCTGCGTTTTAAAAGCAGTTGTCCCTTTCTCTGAATGCATTTGTCTTTATATTCTCAAAAAGAAGAAAAAAAAAAAAGTCAGATTAACTGCCTTGTTTCCTGCACGGTGCTGGGCATGTGGTTTAGTGACACTGTTTGCTATTTAATTAAAATAAACATAGAGAGGAGAGATTCTCCCTAAGGAAAGAAGTTGACTGTTTGAGGCTTCTCTACATTAATTCAGAGCATGAAAGCATTAATGCTTTTATAAAACTGTCTTTTTGACCTGCATAGGTTTGAGTAAAATTAGAAGCTGCTGTCAATGGCTCCAATTTGTCTATACAGAAAAAAAAAATGCAGGTGTTTCCATAATGCTCCATTTTAAATGGCTTATGATGCTGCTAAAAAGTCTGCGTGAAATGAAGTGATGAGGTTAAAGTGTTGTGCTGCAAGTTAAAGTGTTTCCCTTATAAATGGTTAGTGCTGGGAGCGACAGGTTACCGCGCTCGGGTGAGGAACTGTGAATTGTTAACTTGCGTGAACTTTCTTTGCTTCTAACCGAAATCTTCAAGTGTAAAATCCCAGCCTCGGCAAAAAGCATCATGGTTTATGACTGAAAGGAACTTAGTAGTAAATCACCTCTTGCCTGTCGGCCTCCTCCTGCCTGCGGAGGATGCTTTCAGCGGGACATAGTGATGCTCTCTGAGGTCCCTGGATTCTCCGAGGACCTCTTTCTGCTTCACTTCAGCCCTCTGCCAGCTTTTCACGCGCTGGTTGTGAACCCTGAGCTACCCTCTGCTGCTGCTGGCCAAGGGGAGAGGGCTCTCCGTGCCCTTTAGGAGGGTGGGCGTCTGGCATTCCTGTCTCAGCTCTCCCCTCTCCCCTTGGCATGGCTGGTGATGCAAACCCACACTAGAGCTGCTCCGCGTGGGTATCTAAAAGGGTTTTTATCCAGTCTTTATTTATATTTTTAACAGTCTTTTTTCAGGTGTAGGCTATAAACAATTTTCCTTGATCCATTTTGGGTAGGATTTTTGTTGCGCTGAGGCTTTAAGACTTTCCATTTGGTTTCGTTCTCCTGTTTTTAAATACACGTTTCATTGTATTTTTTCCAGACTGATGCATACACATTTAAGTCTTTTTTTGTAACGTACTAAAGATTTCCCCAAATGTGAAAAGTGTTTCCCTTATGAAAAATTATTGTAAGATTTAAGAGGTAATGATAATATTTCTGTGGAGGTTTTTTAAAAAAATGAAGCACAAAGTGTTATGCCCATGGGATAGAAATCATAAAATAGTTCAACAATATAAAAAGCTTGTCATTCTCTGATAAATTCTTCAGCCTTTCAGACTATTTTCCTGTTCAACTCAATTAGTTTCAACTAAAGGCGTCTAGAGGCATTTTCCTTATAGGAATTGATGAGACTATTTATCCAGTAATTTCTATTATTATGTTGTAATTATACATAATGATTAATTTTTCATGCAGAAAGCTTAACTATTTTTCCTAAAATGCATCTGGTGATTTTTATCATAATGCAACACTTCTGGAAAAGCCCTATACAAGTGAATAAGAATTAAATTTATGGTTTCTGTGGACGTTTACTAGATCTGTGCAGTCACTGTCCTGGAAAACAACCAGATTTAATGGTGACTATGGCACTTATTGTACTGCATTTCATAGCATGGGTCAGTCAGACTCTTCCTGCTCCGGGTACATCAGTGCTCCTCATCAATGCAGTGTCTGAGAATCGTCCTATTGGGTTTTGAATGTGTTCCACTTTTGAAAGTTAAGAAAATATGATAATCTCATTTTTTCAGTATGAGCTGGGAAATAGTGATTCCCCATTTCTTTTAATTTCAAGTAATGATCAACAAATAGAGATGTTGCTGGGGATTTGTTTCCATTTTCTAAGTCATCCTATTTACAGTAATCTCACACCTTCTGCAGATTTTAGATAGCTTTTGTCTTTTGTATTTAAAGAAATTGATGATAAATGACCTTTAGATCCGTTGGCACTAATGTATTCCAGTTCTAATGAGCTGCTAAAGGTATAACAAGTGCAGTAAACTGTGTTTGTCACCACTAACGAGGATAGAGAGGGCTAACTTTTGAGAGAAGTTGAACTAATTGACTTAAAAATAGTAGAATGGTCCCTGTGGGTGGCAGGCTCCAGGCAATCTTTTTTCTTACTTAAATCAGAACTTTTAATGTGTTTGTACTACTGCATGTGCATAATCTGCCCTTTGCATTAATTATTGGTTCTGTAGCAGCTTTAGAAGAGGGTGCTGAAAGGAATGGCAATCTTCCAGTTAGCGCCTTTGAGACATCACTTGATTTTAAGATTAAAGAAGCTCCGTGCCAGTAGAATTTCTAATAACTGTTCGCCTATCCAAATATTGCCATTTCTGTATTGAGGACAAATGGATTGCAACCTTGGTCCCTATGGCTTTAATGGAGCTACGCCAATTTACATCGATTTAAGATCCGTCGCATCCTTTTAGTTTTGCTTTGTTCTTCCGCGTTGTGGAAGCAATGTTAATTTACATCGTTTATGCTCTGTTAAATTGAAATGCCGTGTATGTTCTTGCACTTCTGTGTTTGGAGCAGAGGACAAAAAGGCAGGCAATTTGATTTTTAATCTTACCTGCTACTCTGCTGACATTTCTATGGCTCAGTTGTCCTGAGTGTGCATTTGTTTATATATCAATAAGATACGTGTCTATTCAGGCTGATGTGACAACTGAAAATGCACTTTGACATCGTCAGCAGAAGTTGCCGGTGTAGTTTAAAGTATTATCAGTTTCCAGCTCAGGGACCCATTCCCAAAATGAGAAATCTGCACTGCAAATTTCAGAATTGTGCCAAGCAATTGTACCGAAAGGATTATACAAGCCATACCAGTTAAGCAGTGAAATATAGTGAATTCGTGAGCTTCTATATCACGATGTCAGATCCGGATAGGATAAGAGTCAGCCTGGAGTGAGGTGCCAAACTGGAGGTAGCTCACGTGCTGCCCTGCCCAACCGTTTGTGTTGGAATAGTGCATTTTACAGGTCAGCTGGAATAAATATCAATAAATACCATTACAGAGATGTGCTGATTTGCTACATTTAAATGCCGATTTTTCTGAATACCTGTTCACTGGATGTCATAAACTCTCCATCAATCCCCGGGTTGCAGTTAGTAGCTCGCAGCCAGCACTGCCAGCTGATTTCTTCTTGCAAAACTCACAGGCAGGTTGCCCGCAGTGCTGTGGGACTCTGGATGCTGAAGCACGGTCAGGAGGAGAGAGGATGCTAACAGTGTATAGCTGTCAGGATTTTAATCTGGAATTATCCTGAGTCACAAATAACAGACATTCATTTTATTTGTCGACTGTTTTAACTGTGAGCCCGGCAAATGGTGTAAAAGTTAGGCAGGCTCTTTTGGCCTGCGTGTTTAGCAGTGTAAAATCACGATACTCATTTCTGAAGCCAGATTTATGAAGTTTCCTAAAACTGCATGGTTCCAATCAGAGTAGTTGTTGCAGTTCCCTTTCCTTTGCCTTACATCAATCCAGGGTGACGGGGGATATGTTTTAGAGGCAGCGTGCAGGAGGCACATACACAAGCCTGCTTGTCTGTTAACCATATTTAAGCGCATACCTCCCAAGTACCTCTTTGAAATATTACTCTCAATTTAGCTCTTTGCTGCAGGTGTCAAGCAACAAATTTCAGATCCCGCTTGTGCTGACATTTGCTCTTGGGGAGAAGGAAATTAGATTTCTACTAGTCTGAAACCAGAAACAAATGTTAGAACTGAGAGCAGTTTGTTTGAGCTGTAAGTTATAAGACTGCGAAAATAATGAAGTTGGTAGCCGAAGCTGCTTTTTGCCCTTCTATGCAGGAAAGCTGAAATGATTTCTTCTTTATTCTCAGATTGTCTTTTTTTCTTTTTCTCTAATGTGTAAGATAAAAGGAGGGATTTTTCTGATTGTAATTTCTCACTTCAGAATCGCCTGGCCTTCTCGCGTTCCCGTCTGGCTGACACCGGAGCAGCTTCTCCCTCCTTTCCGTGCAGCTCAGCACAGAGGCCGAGGAAAAGCTTTTCCCCGGGTTGAGTGGCCAAAGAGCATGACAGGTTGGGACCGTTTTGGTGCCCAAAGAGAAGCAAAGAAACCATGGTCATGCGGAGAAGCTGCCCCATGAAATGGAGAAATGGAGGCGGTGGCAGGCATTAGTGATTCCTCAGCCTCTGGAACAAGGTGCTTCTAGGGACCTACACATGACCCAGTCTCTCGCCAACCCATCCCTGTGCAGAAAGAGAGGGTTCAGAGCCCCCCGGACTCCCACCCTGGTGGTAGTTGTCTCCTCGCCTGCGCTGGGAACAGCTCGGCTGATCTAAGCCAAGAAAGCCAAGAGCGAGCCAAGCGCCTCACTGGGGCAAGCGGGAGCATCTCACGGGTGTCCTCTGCATATGCCAGAGCTGCGCTGTGTACGTTAGGAAGGATTGGGACCATACTTTCCACTTTAAAGAACAGCTCTTTGCTGTGTTTATCTTCCTCGTTTATTTATCGAGCCATCTGCCAGGTACGGCGTAAAGATTTTGACAACAATATGTTATGAATTACAAGTTCCCTTCCTTCAATCATGTCCAAAACAAAGCTATGGCTGTCTAAAAACAGAGGAATGGGGAGGAATAAAGCTTTTATTTAATGGAAAAGAAAAAGGAGTGAGAAAAAAAAATAGAGAAAATGTTAGAAACCCCTGTCTCATCTGCACATGGCTCCTTTAAAGCAGTGTTAAGTTTCGTAATTATTGTTCGTTGTCTGAGAATAATTGTCCCGTCTAGCTTGTTCTTGTCAGGTTAGAGTTAGTCTACAATTCGTTGAATGTTAAAGGACAAGTTTAGTCCCAAGAATTGAAGGGGTTTTGTCTGCTTTTTTCACCTACAGGGGTACATATGTCAGAAATCTTCTTAGCATATAGGTAACAAGGGTTTCTTCTCACCACCTCATCCTAGGGGCTGATTTTCTTAAGTACGCATTTCTGCCAGGAGATTTAAATACCCCATTTTTCTTCTCACAGTGAAATTCATTATAGTATATTTTGAGTAAAATACACAGCGTAATATATGTTTTGTTTTTTCAGTAGTTACTGTAATTAGTCCCCAGCCACAGGCTCAGAGTGGGCTATTAGAGAGAGAGCATAAGTAACGCCTCTTTAAATATTCTTTAACTGTTGGGAGAAGACTTTCCTTTGTTTTCCGACAGACAGACGTTTCTGTGGTACCAAATGATGACAGAATTTGCTGGGCTTAGCCAGTGAGCAAATTTGACATGTCTCTTCAGAGACGCTGCCCTGGATATTGGTTCTGCTGTTTCTGTGTGCAAATCTTGCTGCAATATCATTTTTTGAGACCGTCAAAAATCAGTGGTTTGACTTTTGACCTTAAATATACTTTTGGAAATAACTGATCTCTGCTGGACCTTTCCTTCTTTTGGTCAATAAAAGGTAAAACTTTAAAAAAACCAACCAAACAACCAAAAAAAAACCTAACCCCATACCTCACCAGCATCCTTTAACTAATTTTGTTTTGGTATTATGGCTCCTTCTTGGCATTGGAGGCTGATGGCTACGTCCTCATGCAGTGACTGGCTTAGCCTTTATGATCCATATGATGACCAGGATTTCCTGGAATACATGGGACAAACAAGGGAATGCAGAACAAATAAGTAGAGAGAATTTTTCTCTGCCTAATTTGGTTTTATGGACTAAAATCTGTTGTGGAATCTGGTTCACGACTGCCATCAAAATCTCCAGCAGCTTCGGAAAAATAATCAAAAGCATCGAAGGAAGCAGCTTGTTAGTGCCGGAGCTTCTAAAAGCGTGTCAGATAGGTGCTTCAAAATTATTCAGGCTCTTCTGAATACCTCAGATTGATGCATGCATTACCAGGTAAAATTACCATAGTCCTGAGAAGATGATGCAGTAGGAAGGAACAGCAGAATTTCTGTAGTGCTTTTGGAAAACCTCCCGAACTCCCCGTAGTCCCTGAAGGTGCTGCTCACTCCCACAGCCAGAACCCCCCTGGCTCAGACATGCCAGAACTGCCTTTGGGCCCCCTCTCTCCTGCTGTGTGTTTTTAGAGCTCAGGCACTTTGATATCCCCTCTGTGAATCATAGCCTGTGGGTCTTTTTAACGTCTGCTGACGCTCCTGCTGTGCTCCAGAGAGACCTCAGAGCAGACCGCACGCTTGGATGCGTGGGTTTCAACAGGACGGTTACCTCTGCAATGAAATTGTCCTTCCTGGCATCAAGAGTTTTTTCCCTTGTTACACTCTAGAAGGGCAGCGTATAAAATATCTTTTCCCCCTCTTCCTCTGGCCTTGTGGTGACTTTTACAGGACTGTCATCCATAAATAAGAAAGTTGTCTTAATTTAATACCTAACCTTCAGCAGAGAAGCTTTCTAGCCCTTTGCAAATGAATATTGAAGTATTTTTGGCCTCTCAACCTAGCGTGTGTTTATTATCACCAATGCAAGAGTGCATACGCACAAAAAATGTCGGATTATTTTTAATGTGCTTTCAGCACCTCATAATTATGGATGACTTCATGTCAAATGTCACAGACTTGTTTATAAGCAAAACATTTGGAGCAATCTAAATCTAATTCCCCCAAACTGGTTATTTTTTCCCTTGTACCTGATTATTTTATTATTTTTTTCCAACATCCCTACTGTGGGGCATCACCACTCAGCTTTCCTGAGAGCAACTTGGAGCCCCATCTGCCCGTGGTCGATCGTGCCAGGCACTAATGAAGCTTAGCAAGCAGGACATCCAAAGCGGGGCGTTAAGGTCACCTTAAAACTCTCCCACTGTGCCTCCCTGAGAAGAACGGTGGCAGAAAATGTTGTTTAGGCGCCTTTCTGGTGCAAGGAGCAAAAGCACTAAAAAGGCTGCTGACCAGCTTCAGGAGATTAATGAGTCCTTGGTGGAGAACTTGGATATAAATCCGTTTATAGGGCAAGTGAGGCGGAACTAGCCATCCGCCCACAGAAACAGGCTGGGGCAGAGGCGCAGAAATAGCCCATTTGTAGGAAATTCGCCGATAGAAGATAACTGTTATGCTTTTTGAGGTAAATATGAAATATTCCCAGTAATTCAGATGATAAAAATAGCCAAGGCGCTGTGACATGACTGCTTTGAAAGGTGGGGGGAACCACGAGCCAGCGGTAGGACAGCAGCTTGGGCGAGTGGAGAGTTAACAAGAGTTCAGGGGATGGAGCCGCACCGCCCGGGAGGAAAGGTGATTAGCAGCCAACAGCTTCATTGGAAGTTAGGGAGGACTGAACATAGTAAACGCTGAAGGACTTAAGGACGTTGTTTTTTTCTTTCAAGGAGACTTCAGGGGCTAAAAATAGTAAGGGATAGGCAAAAGGTAAAGTTGAATGAGGAAGAAATTGTTCCTGGAGCAGCCCATCATACGCCTGACTGTGCTGTGCTGGAAGCGCCACGCACCGTTTGTTTTGGGGCCCCACCAAGGCGAGGAAGTTGTTGCTATAGACATATGTGAATGGCATGGACTCCGCAGGGCAAGGAGCAGAACATTGCTTCTTATAATTAGTGCTACTTAGAATGTAAATTTATTCACAGAGCCAAAAATATTGGTGAGTATATTTTAAGTTGATAGTTTAAAAATAGGCTGAGTGAAGTACGGAAAAGGTAATGTCAACATATTTATTTATGCAAACTCATTATCAAAATATGTATTTTCATACTGCATATACAGCAGAGGCTGAGGGACAATGCCGTACCCCAAATAGACACGCATACTTTCATCACGGTGTTCAATCCACGGTTTTACTTCTTTCCCCTCAGCTACTTAAAGCCCATTAAAAATCATACTCATTAGAGTGTCACTTGACAACACATCAAGTGGTTGGCTTCTAACAATGGCATTTTAGTGAAAGCTGAAGTGTGTATATTTGATTTCAATGAATGCTGCAAAGTTGTTAAGATTATTTTATGAATACTTCTCCGCAAAGCGACACAGCTGGGAGAAGGAAATCTAACACCTAAGTGTTAGTGTCTGAAAATTATACAGAATTATTTAGCCCATTAGCTTGTTACCCAGGTGCTCCGTGCACTTAGCCTTATTTTCTAAACTCAGGCTATGCCTAATATTTACTTGCAGGTAATGAGGTAATGTTGTTAGACGTAGAGGACACCTAATTCTTTCTTGGACTTCTTCCATTTTCGGGCTTTGGCAGTCTAACAGCTTGTCAGAGAGAGACATCTGGAATGTGATTGTTATTGGAGATGGCTGAAAACGTCTGTTACAGCCGGGTTTTTTTGTGCAGAAGACAGGGGGATTTGTCTCATTTAAAATTTGTGGAAGGTGTGTTATTTTCTTGGTTTAAAAGCAAAAGTCTGGAAAATGCAGCCTCCCTCNAGAGACTAGCTTTTGGGCTGAGAAATTTTAGCTTGGGATTCATAGGGAAAAGTATAAGCCTTCCTGGAAAGGGAAGACACTCTACAGCAAGGAATCAGTTAAAATGTTTGCCTGCCACATGTACGTTTTCCTTCATTACTCTATCTGAGCATCTTGGAAAGTTTTGTATTTCTTAGTACTTGTAACCTGGCCTGAACTCCTTTCACTTTATTTCGAAATTTGTAAAATACAACGTATTCTTATTTGTCCTTCCTTTCCAAACAGTAGTTGTGCTCTTTTTAGTCAAGGCTGAAAGAAGTCTCAGCGCAACACCATGGCTCTTCCTTTCATCAGTCCAGCCCTTCTTCTGGCACGCTGTGCTGCCCTTCCAAAAACACAGCTCCATTCTGCTCCCCTTACGTGCATGGAAGAGGCCTTTCTTTTGTATGCAGCCTGAGCCCCGTAAACACGGACACTGCAGGAGTGCCTTTAATAAATTAGCTGTTAGCACATTCAAAACTTTTAAACGATGGGGTGTTTTTCTGCAGCGAGGGAGGAATTTTCATCAGATCAGAAGTTGTTCTCATCCCACTGTGAGTTACAGCTCAGGAAACTGCCACCGGTGTTGTTAGCAGCAGCTCCTCAAGCATGCCAAGGCAACGCGGAGATCGATGCTTAACCCTTGCGCTGCCCTTGTTTTCCTAATTGGTCGGCCAAATGAGCGCAAGAGCAATCCATGCACAGGCACTGTACAGGGCATTGAAGTATTTTCTCTACTCGCAGAGGTCTTGATGCTAGAAATGCATGTAATCGAAAGGATTATTTTAGTGCAAGTGCTCTTGGTGCTAAGAGTCGGACCCAGAGGCAGGAGGTCAGCTTGGGTACCCCGTAGCCCGTTTTATTCGCTTCCCTATATTGTAGGCTTTGCAGAGCAGCTGTAAACAGCGTGCCTGTTGCATTCGATTCGATGTAGGTGTTGGAAATAGATTCCTGCAGGATTAGAGGTGCAATCACAGTGCCTGACTCTTGAGACTCTGCTGAATAACAAGTCCTCATATTGATTTCCCTTTCTGGTGAGAAGTGAGGACATCAGGGGAGATGGATATAGATAAGCACGTTTCTACTTAGGGGAGGACTGGTTTGGGTCTGCTGAAAATCCCTTTGCTGTGAAGGAGAAAATCCCCTGTTGCTTTCCAAGCTATTAATCTGTTTGTGATTACTTTATTAAAAATTCCTCCGTTGTTCTTGTAAGACTGTCATTTAGAGGGTTAACCACACAGTTGTCTCCTGGTATTTGCTGGCTATTTTTGTTCCCTCTTATTTATTTAAACAATTTGCCATCAAAGACTAAGTGATGCGTTTAGATAATGGCCACAGGTAATTGTTTTAACAAGAGAGTCACCAGCGAAATTGCTGTTTTAATACCAGCCTGGGATGACCGTTCCTCGTTAGACTGTAAGAAAAGCAGTGTCATATTATGGTAAACCTCACCAGTTCCAGAGGAAATCATGTGAATTCCAAGCAGACAGGAGTTTAACAGCAGAAGTCAAGCGAAAACCACAACTATTTCTTTGTAGAAGATCCAGCTGTGTATTAGGTATAATATGCCTAGGAGTGGTCGCCTCTGTAAATGGAAAACAGAAGGGGGAAACGCTGGGTGCCTGCCCAACCTCTGTTCATGCTAATGAGAAAATCCTTGGCCTGTGTTCAGTCCGTGTTGGTGTTTTTCTTGGAAGGTGCGTCGGGCATCTCGCGTGGTATATAATGCACGATGTCTGCCCAGATGTGGTTTATGAAGTGTCCTGTGTATATCTGTTCTTAGAGATTTGGCATTGTCTCTTTGGCTTATGTAGTATGTGCCTTTCAAAACAGCCCTCCCCCGCCTCGCCCCCCAAAAAAACCCCACTAGAAAGCAGAGACACAAACGGCCTCCTGACACATCAGCGCTGGTAATTCAATACCGACACACCATTCTTTTGCTGTTAAATAGACAAAAGAAGGAGAAAGGACCCCACAGCTTGAAAGCTGATGCTATTTTGGTCTCCAACAAAAGTCCTTGCTTTGGAAAAAAAAAAAAAGATGTTTGTTAAACTACTTACGGAGTTAATTTTCAAGCACTGAAGGCAGAGTTGACATTAAAATAGAAAAAAAAAAGTTAAAACACGTGTGGCAAGACACTTTTGTTCTGTCAGAAAGTTTGTGGATGCTGATGCAGATCCAGCACTGAAGAAGAAGGAGGCCCAAAGGACAAATCCTCCACCCAGCAAATCAGGGATGATATTCCAATTTAATGTGAGCTTCTGCCCCTTCCTGTTGGCAGAGAGAATCTGGGGGTTTTCTGCTATCTTTTATTATTGATTTCCCAAAATTAGAAGTCTCTTTCTAATAGAGAGGAGGCTTAAAAGCAATCAATAGTGTTTGTCTTAGGAGACAGTAGTTCAAACTACCGTTGAAGGTGGTGTAATTCACCCTTTCCCTTGTAACTGATGGTCTCATTTAGTGTAGTACTGCACAACAGCTCCAGGTTTTAATGTTGTAAATCCCTTAATTATGCACTCGCCAAATGTGTTAAAAATCATTTTAAAGTGTTAGTCGGGCATTTCTGACTATATCTTCCTCCTCCCGCACTCATATTCCGCTTGCAAATCACTACAACTTAACTATGTGATTGGTATTGGAAAGATTGTTTTTTTGGTTCATTTCACTTTATTATCTTTCAGCAGAGCTGTGACATCCACTTAGATATCTTTACTGCAATTGTTTCTTGATGAGATCAGATTGCCCACTGCAGCTATATCACAATAACAGTAAGATAAAATTCAGGCCGCCTTGCTTCCTTTTGATGAGCTGCTGTAGCCTGTCTTCAAGGGGAGGGAGAAAAAAGAAAAAAAAAAAAGAAAAGAGAAAGAATAGCGCATAAAAGAACGATGAAAAGAAATTTGCAATCAAAATTGCTCTGAATTAAGGCAGATTGGACCTTTTAAATAAACACAACATGAATAAAAGGGAAGTAGATGACTCTGAATGTTACAACGGGGTAAAAAAAAACCATAAAACCTCCTAAAACCACTGATTTTTATACTTGCCTCATTTCAAAAGAGAGCACGTTTTTGTTCCTCTGATTGAAAATATTTTTAATAGCTACTTTCTGTTGCCAGAACATGTTTAGTAGCAGGCTTTAAAACCTGTCCGTGGCTGAATTGTTTACTGTAAAGCGAGTGTTTTTGTTTCGAGCTGTACGGATATTCACCCAAGGATTCCTGTCTGCAGCACTTTCCCACTCACCACCTCCAATCATGGACTCTCCAATCAAGCAACACGCGCTCGCAGGAGCTGGCAACAGGCAATATTATTAAAGTCATTAACTTTCCAGGTAAACTTATTACGTCAGGTTGAAACCTCATACGGAAAGTCCCACAGAAGGCTTCCAAGGCAAAAGGGAGGATCCTCTCAAGATTATTTTGGAGTTTTCTTCTTACTTCTTAGAGGAAGAAGGGTTGGGATAGTGGTAGCTTTTTGAGTGTGAGCTGCAGCCGATTGCGGCTGCGTTGCTCGCTCTGTGCCTGGCAGCATTGCTGCTGCAGGTCCTCCTTATCAGTGGTGTTATTCCCTAGCGCCGTGTTTCAGGCTCCGGTGGAAGAGCTCTGCAGGGAAATGAAGCTTAGAAATACAGATCCAAACTCAAACGTCCTGGGGCACATGCTAAGAAAAAGCGCATCAGAAAAAAAAAGCTCATTCCCAGAGCTGTCCCTTCGGCGGCTGCTTCAAATCCTCAAAACCCACGGGTGCTTCAGGAGAAAATGACCCACTCTACAAAAATAATGCTGCCTCCCTTTTCAGCACAGTAACGAGAAAATATCCATGCGGAGATGCTTATATAGAGATAGTGGCAGGAGGGATGTGACCCATTGTTCTCTTCCACGGAAGCAGAGGTGTTCAAGGGCCATCACGGAAAGCCTGACCCAAGTCCCCTCATAATCAAAGGAGCCCGACCGAGTTCAGTATGAAGGGGATGGAGCCAGAGCAGCCTTGCAAAGCATATCAGGGAGTTTCAACTAGGTCATATGCCTCTGCCTCGGTGGTTGTCTCATTTTCCTGTACTTCTGAAGAACGGATAGTGCAGTCTCCATTGTTGCCAACTCTTGCCATATTTGATGTTTTTCTCAAAGCCTGAGCTTTGGAGGCATACAAGATTTTTAAGCTGGCGCATGTGTGTGCTTTTAATATGCTTTTAGTCTTTCTAGTTGGAAAACACAGGTGAAAACATGACCTGAGTTCCTAAAAGCTCAGAATTGACACGGCAGAAGAGATACCCACAGTTATTAGTTTGTGAAATGACATGATTTTTAAGCTGTTGTCATGATTTGGGATGGTTAAGGATGTAAATATGACGTTTACAGCAACAGTATGTTTTCAGTTCTGCAGACGGGATGAGGCACATACAAACTGAACGCTGCAGTAGTCCCGCAGAAGCTCAAACATCTATCACTCTAACGGGATCTCCTGTTAGTAGGCAGAGTTGCCTTCTAAGGAAGAAGATGCCATCTTCATTCTGTACGATAATCGGAAAAATAACAAAAGTCTTCCTCCCTCAAGAAAGCATCATCTTGCCGTGGATCAGGAGGCAGTTCAAACCATCGTATAACATCCCTTGAAAACTGGTGTTTGTAGGAATGTCACATTTGAAATGTTACAGTTCTAGGACTTCCATTATACGTATTATAAATCCACATTTTAGAGGGTTGTAATTTAACTGTATACAGTCATTCTGCTTTGAAGCTTGGCATAAAAATCACAGCCCTGGAGCAGATATTTTTATAACAGAAAATACGTGGGGAAATTGATTTGGCTTTTCAGAGATTTAGCCGTGTTCAAGTTGTCGCTCAGCACACCAGACTTACAGCAGCGGAATTTGATAGTGGGTTACCAGATACAAGAGCGCGGAGCTTTGGGTGGGTGTTATGTGATCCGCAGCAAACAATAATTTGGTTTTGATAATCATGAATAATGCAGATACAGGGACACGCCGTGTGGATTTTAACACAGGACTACTGAACGTTGGAGTCGGAAGCTGAATCAGTTGGAGTTGTCTCGGAGATCAGCTTTGCAGGTGCTCCACGAGTACTTGAAGACAAAGTCAGTAGTAACGAATATGAACAGAGCTGCTCATCCCTGTAGGCGTCACAATCAGGTCCTGGCTGTGTAATGGGGAAAAGTGGAAAAGTGCCACAAATGACCCCGACTGTGAGATCAAGAACTCGCCATCTCTTGGCACTCGAGGTCGCAGAGGGCTGGGAATCGGTAGAAGTTACTGAAAAGAGGTGCCGGGTAGACTCATGTCTGTTATGGGAGATGGTTGTTTGAGTTTAAATGGTTTATTTATGACATTTGCAGGAGATGTGCTTTTCTTCTTTCTTTTGTTCCCCCTCCGCCTACAGCAGATTAAAAGGCAGTGGAGAGTATTACGTAAGTCTGTAGCTTATTATCGTTGAATAATGTATATATGGGGAATCTTGACTGTGCCATACAGATTTACCCCCAAGAATTACCGAATCTGGAGAGCAACTGCATGCAAGTGAGGTGCCAGATGAGAGACTTTGCTGCTGTAAATTGCTGTACCACCCCCCCGGCAGCTACACCAGGGCCAGCCTGCTCCGTTCACAGCCGCCAACTCTCCTCTGCCCTCCCTGTCTTTTCCCTTTTCCTGTCTAGCTAAAATGAGATAAAGATGTTGCTTTGTGAGTGGGAAAGACCGCGAGCTCGCCACAGAGCCAGGCAGAATAAGAGCAGGTGCTGAGCAGCGTTTCCAGCCGTTCGGCTCCCTCTCGACAGGCTCGGTGCACCCCTCGCTTTTGAGCGTGGGGCCCCTCCGGAGCCCAGCTTGGCAACTGCGCCGGATCGAGTGCTAGTCCCGCATGGCTGCACGATGCTGGGAGCCAATATATGATCTCCCTGTGTTTACCTTCTGATAAGATATGCGGTGGAGCTGCCCCGGAGTGGTTTGTAAACTTACACTGTAAACACTGTAAAATGTTTCATCTGTTCAAAGTCAGTCGGTTCAAATATCCTTCCTTTCTTTTTGAAAAATCTCTAAATTAGTTTCTCTATTTCAAGTGGAGAAAATAGGTCCGAGCTTTATAGATCAATGTTAACCACATCAGATGTTTCCCACTCTTGTTTTTCTTTCTCCGTTAGTTCAAGAATAAAAAACCGATACTGAATAAATATACTTATCAGCTATCAAGGGTATAGTTGTTAATAGGAGATGGGTGGAGTGTATTACAGATAAGTTTTTTTTAAAACTCTTTAAATCTGAACATCCGGACAGATTTGTAGAAGAGAAATTCTTGGCTAGGTTAATCCCACACAGACTAATTTATATTATGGATAGACATGTGCTTAAATAAATATGAGGCATGCATAAAATATCTCCTGATTTGAGAGTTATAACAATGAAGGAGCATATCACCACCAGGTCAGCCAGGAAGCCAAAACCTCTGGAAACTGGGGGCTGACCTGGCTGCAGGTGGTGCTCAGGCCAGCTGTAAGCCATCACCCTTCTTGTTAACTAATCAGAGCAGGAGAATGGGGAAGTTTTGTTGGGGTCTGGTTGTTTTCAGACTTAGATTTCCCCCATGAACGCGGTCTCAGAGAAGCAATTTTGTCAAAGATGGGATAGCCAAGCATATCTTTTTCAAGGCTGATGCAGCAGATGTGCTCGTAAGTATAAAATGTGACCTTGTGAAAGCTCTCTGTACTCTCCCTTGGGAAGGAAAGCTCTTGGTGATGGCATCTCTTCCATCACAAAGGGTAAGAGGGGAAAAAAAGCCCAGACAGGGGTGATTAGAGGGAAGGAAATCACAGAGTGGGGTTAGATAATGATGATACCGTCTAGTTCTTACCTAATGCTTTTCACCGGGAGATCACAAAATAATTTGAGAGCTACAGCTCTCACAAAGGTGAAAGGGAATCCCAGTCCTGTGTTATATCCATTAAGCCTGTTGCATCTTGTACAAGAGAAGGAGTTAAGTCACAGCTAACACTAGCGAGTCACTATTCTCAAATATTTGGGGCAAATAAGGAGAATGCAGTAAAACGTTTGCTGTCTTGCTATACAGTGTTAATTGTAAAGCTGTGAAGGCACCTTATACCTGGTATATATTGTGAAGAACTCATTAATGAATGTGCTGCAGAAACTTTCCAGCTGAAACCCGAACGGGACCATTTACAGATGCGTTACTGAACAGAAGTGCCAAATCTTCGGTTAGGTTTTGGCTGTGGACCAAAAATACTTTCCACAAGAGGTGATTATTATGTATGATTCATACAGTGAGTCCACACGAGTAAAAATAATACTGCTTAGCTCTCAGTGTTCAAAGTGCTTTTACATTTTCAAAGTGCTGTGCAAACATTAGTTAATTAATGGCATAAAGTAAGTTACATTTTTGTGCGTTTAGCATTGACATTTTGACAATAAATGGTTTTGGTGACTTTGTATGCATCAGTGCATCTGAGCAGCTCATATAAATTGTGCTAATGTTCTCAATTGTATTTGAGCAACATCTTAGTAATTTAGATGCTTTTTATCTTATGATGAGCAGATAGATAGAGCGAAGGTTATCTGTGGGTAGCAACGTACCATAAATAAGGTATCTTCTTGTCCTTCCTAATAAAATCTAAGTCTGGGCTTACTAATCTCTGTGGCTTGTGCACCGTGATCTGACACAGAAATAAAAACACTGGTAGAAGTCAGAAACCACTAAGAGCCGTCATTAGCATTCCAGCTGTGGAAACAGAGCTCCATCCGGGAGATGGATTTTGTGGAATTGGTCTACCCAAGATTAGACATCGGGACTTGGTAAAGCGCTGGGACATCTGCTGGCTATTTTCAGAGAACCGTCAGCTATTACCATCTATTAACATTAATTTATAAGTGATTCCTTAGAGATGAATCTCTTTTTTCCCCTCCCAATCCTTGTGAAAAATGTTGGCATACAGTTGACATTTATATCCCAAGGGATATATTTTTTTTTCTAAACAACCTATATTAAAGTTGCAATACCCTCTGTGGAAGACATTCGTCAGTTGTATCAAGGTGACTTAATGACCTTTCGTATGAGGACATCCTGGCTGAATCACAGATCGAGCTCACATGCCAAATCTATAATCACGTCTGCTCTCAAGCGTAGATCTTCCTTACTGGTCCCAGACTCTCACAGGTGCAAATATCCCAAAACCAGGCTCTGAAGTGTAGCCGTTCCCCGAGTCGACCCAGCTGCCGGCTCGAGTTCTTGAGTTCTTGGGGGAATAAGTATTTTACCTCAAATTTTCTTGTCTCGCTGCTCGTTGTTCCTCCTGATCTCCCATCTGAGTAGCAAGAAACACGCAGAGGTTGCGTTTAGATCATATAGACTCCCGACTTGGTTTCTTTCAGGATGCTGGGAATCAACCATTGTGAAATCTTGTGAAAATAACTCGTCCCTCTACAGTCATTCTTATTTAACAAAAACACGCATTATTCTGTCGTACCTACCTAAGTGTCTCAGGCATGAATAGGGTGTAATTGTGACTGTAAGAAGTGACTTTCTACAAGAAGAAGAAAGAACTTTTGTGTAGGAAGGAGAAAAAGAGGCATTTTTTAAAAAAATTACATATACTTTACCTGGCATCTATCTGACACACAGTAAGCAAATGATCCTGAGTTGACCTCCTTTTTGGAAGAGACACTGGAGTGAGCATCCTGGGAATGAAAGTGGTTTTTTTCTAGCAGTACTGGAAATTTAATAGCTTCCTCTTCTGCCTGGTTCTTTCTTTTTCTGATGGCAAAAAAGATTATCGCTAGCATTAGAATGAGAGACATACAGTGTTTGAGAAAATCAGCCTTTGTCCTTAAAAATGGTCTTTAATAGCTTGCATTAATGAGTTTAATTTGATCTATAAATGACAGATAACTCAATCATAAAACATTTTCTTCAAGGAGAGAGATATGGTAATATTTACATAAATGAGATTCAGTCCAGATTTTAGTACAAGCAATGATTTCAGAGCTGTATCAAGTTATGCGATGTGGCCTATATTCTTGGGAAAGCATTTTTTAAAGTTTTTTGAAGGGTTCTTTTTTTTATCTACAGCAAACTTTTTGAATAAGAGCTTTGCAAACTCTGAGTATATATTGTGCCTTTATAACCTGGGTAGCAGGTATGTTACCCCTTCACTTTCCTTCCACTACAGGGGGTTTTGAACCCTCAATGGGGAATAATTCTTAACTTTCTGCACCAATGTTATCTCTACCGATGTTCTCCCTCGAATAAAGAGTAGAGCCTATATATCTAATGTATATTATGCATAAACAAGCATTGCTGTCCTAAGCCACGAGATGCCAGCGCACACCTATTCCTTTGGCAGCAGGTCCTCTGCTGGGGACCCACCCCTGCCGCAGGAAGAGAGAGGGAGGCAGAGCTTTGGTGGAGTGACAGGCACTTGGTTCCCATTGCCAGGGACCTGGTGACGTCTCATAACACCTGGAAGTCACTGCCATCCCCTGCCTAGCAGCACAGCAGGAGGGAGCTTTGCTTTCCCGGGCATCAATCCTAGGGATGCTCTCCCTTTTGGTCCCCAGCCCTTAGGCAGCTTGTCCTCCTAGCACTGGCTCTAGCATCCAAACCAAAGGGTAGGATGTACCATCCCTTGGTCTCTTTGTGTGGTTTTAAAAGCTGGAACTGTTTCATATTCAGAATCTTGCAGTAGCCACAAGGATGATGGCGAGGAGGAGATTACGGTTCTGTTTTCAAGCATATTCTGTTTTTCTTGAGTGGTGGACTCTTGAGCAAGAAGTGATGATTCTCCTGCTGGCCCTGGGAAGCACTGGAAATTGTATTGGTGGGTGATACTACCTGCTAGTACAACAAAACTGGTAAAAATATCAAGAATACAGGAAACTTCCAAAGTGACACCTCAGGCTCAGGGAATGCAGCAAAGAGCTTTTGGTGTTAGCAGAACATGGCATCTTCTGGGAATTATTCTGCCACAGGCTGGATGCCCGAACAGGCTTAGGAAGCTCATAATCATTGGGAACTTTGGGGTATTTAAGTCCAAATCGTACTAAAAACATACTGGAAAATGTATGTTGTAAGGTAAAATGTGGTGCAGAAAGTTGGCCTTTGGGATTACAACGCCCTGCTTGATTGTATGCCACAATATCATCTTATTCAGCGGAGATCCACAGCAAGGCTGTAATGATAACTTTAAGTAAGCTGATGATTTATCTCCTCAAAACGCGTGGTTGTTGTAAAACTGCCGATCAGATATTTTCAGAGTGCTATCCTTCCCAAGCCCTTATTTAACGCAGTTATATTTGCATGCGTACCCTCTCTTCACATTTGCCATTTGTCATTGAGATAGCAAATTACATTCATCAGAATCCATTCATTCCCCCGGTTTCGCTGAATACAGGATTATCTTGGCTGTGTCAGCTGCCCTATGACTGGTAACTGTGAAAA
The DNA here is from genome assembly GCA_013400135.1 of Rhinoptilus africanus. Classification (NCBI taxonomy): domain Eukaryota; kingdom Metazoa; phylum Chordata; class Aves; order Charadriiformes; family Glareolidae; genus Rhinoptilus; species Rhinoptilus africanus. The sequence continues at coordinate 540,981 of VXBO01009345.1, forward strand.
ATGGAGGTCGCCTTCAGATATTCCAAACATGTATCTTCAAAGGACAGTAGGTATTAAGCTGGAAAAGATGAATGGGCTTTATGTCATCGTGTTTGTGTGGCATAAAAGTGAATTGTGCAGATTGATGGATATCTTGGTAAAAACAAATGCATTTTTAAACTACTCTCTTGCCCCTTTCCTGACAAGTTTTAGTGACCATCAAAAGAAATATACTGAGACACCACCTTAAATCCTAGGCTGATTTTACAGGTTTTTTCACCTTTAGAAAACTGAAAAACTTTTAGTTGTAGAGCAAAAAACCACATGCGAACTATTAATGACTGGTTATTTTATAGTCTGTCTACATTAGCACTACCAGACTATCTTGTCTTATTTGACATATAGTCGCACAATATGCAAGTAACTGGGACACGTACACTTTTGTTGCTGACCATTTGTAAATTCCTCAGAAAATGTTGCCATAATTTCCCATTTTGGATCCAGATTGCTTCTTTAGGACAGCCATTCTGCTTGTCTGGCAGGTGCTTTGTTCATATAAAAAAGTAACAGCCCAGCACAAAGAGTCGCCAGGTCCAAAAGGAAAAGCTCTACCTGTCCTTGAATAATACACTGTATTAAAAAGGTATTGAAACCACAAAGTGGATTCCCTCAAGGAGAATAACTAACCTTTAAAAAACAACTGATGTATTGGGGGGAAAAAAGAGTTACCGTTATTGATTCTCACAATGCGTGGATACACGGGAAGGATATGCCAGAGGAAAAAAGGTAGTGTGCAGTGGAGCTTGTGACCATTGATAGGAATTTTTATTTTTTTTCCTGTAGCATCTTTGCTTGATAGAGAACAGGAGAAAAAGATCCCAGGATCCTGGTCTAGTTCTGCTACTCTTATTCTCTGTGACCTTGGGCACATCAAATCTCTACCTGGTGACAGAGGTCTATTGGAAGTGTCACAAGACTGTAACACTTACCTGTGTGTGAGATCTGCGGGTAAAAGTGCTTCCCCACGGGAAAGGATTATGGTTTTTAGCGTGTTTCGGTAATACAGAGATAGACTTGTGCCATAGTGATAACTGCAGTGGTATATCTGGTACCTCTGTGCTACAAGGAGGAATTCGCCCTTGTCTGTTGAATAGGAGCAGAGCTGTAGGAGCAGGAGCAGTGGACAGGGAGAGACGTTCTGGCTGTGTTTTATATTTATCTTGAGTTTCATCGCTAAGTGTGTTGCTGCTGCATTTTGTTTTAGAGGCAGGGATTGCTGCAAAGCCTTAGGTACCGTTCCTTTGGGATGTTGTTTGTGTTAAAATTTTAAACTTGTAATAAATTTCTGGTGGGGTTTTTTTGCAGTGTTTGGTTGGGTTTTTTTAAGTTGCCTTTGGACTTTTAATTATCTTTCACTGCAAGCAAAGTATGCTTTCTATCATGAAGTAGGGTATTAAAGCACTAATAATAACTTTCTGGTTTTTAACTTCAGTAAGACCACCATAGAAAACATTCCGCTCTGTTTGTGAAAAGCACAAACAATTTTATAACTCGTGTTTTGTATTATTTTTTCTTTCAATGACTGCCTAAGTAATATGATGGTTTAAGTAAGAGTTGCTTCCTCACAGCTGGTCCTCAACGGGTATTTGCTCTTGATGTGGTATCATAACGCTCCATTAATACCATCACTTGCAGGAGGTTTACAGTAATGTGGATTTTTATTTAGATTTTTGCTTTGGATTCAAAGCATCTCAAAACTCATATCCATGAAAAATCGAAGAGCTTTTTCCTTAGAGAGTTCGTCTGTCCTCCTCCACCAGCAGGACTGAAGGATGATTTAGAGGTTGCCTGTTTGCCTGGAGCTGGGCTCCTTTGGGTAGCTGCAAGTTCAGGTAAACAGGGAGTGGGACAGTGTTTTGGCTCAGGTCTGCAGCGGATTTGAAGCAGGGCCGGGTGTAAAGATCTTAAGGCTAGGTGAATTGCTTTGTGAACATCATCACACACTTCGTTGGTTGTCAAATTCACCGTATCACCAGTCTGGCACCTCTGCCCCGCTTAAATCTTGTTATGAGGATGGCAGTGGCGCCAAAGCTTTGTATTTGCCATAAATACTTGACTGAAGTTCTTTTTGCGAGTAATTCTGCGATTATAGACCATGACGTCATGCAGGAGGGAGCAGACAGTCAGCTAGGCTCTACGCTTTAACGGTTTCTGTGAAATTAGTAATAATACTAAGAGGCTGAATTTTAATTTACAGCGCTGTGAATTGAGTAGTTTTCATAGAGCCTGAAGCCATTCACATTTCCAAGGAGTGTGTGAAAACTTCTGGCCTCAACCTCGGCTCATTTCCAAGCGTGATTGCAGTCCTCTCTCCTCTTTCCTTTTGGGCAGGCAGACGGCTATCTGGACAGCTGGCCAGATGTGCATGGTGCTTGGGAAAGGCATTGCCTCTGGTGAAGTGGATCACGGCTGCTGCGAGGAATAGGGCAGATGCCTGTGTTATTTTACAAAGGCCGGTGTTTCCATCTGTTAGTCGGTTGCAATAGGATTACGAGAGGATCAGACCGGGCAGAGGGTAGGCTGAAGGGGAGACTGTCAGCATCAAGAGCATCGTTTACCAGTACTTTAAGGGGGCAGAAACAGATGTCGGTCTCTTTGGAGTGTACCTCTGCATGGAGCCGATTCAGTGCTCGGTGCTGGGCAGGGAGGAACTCTGTCAGAAAACAAGAAAAGACTTAGATGGAAAATGAGGTCCCTGAAGATAAGAGAGAGAGAGAGAGACGTGGACTTCAGAACAGCAAACTCAGCCCTCCCCATAGAAATAGAAGAAATTTTACAGAGTGTGCAGGGACCAGCTGGGACATTTGTAGCCTGATCCCGTGGTGCATTAAAAATCTCTTCCTCCTCCTTCTTTACTTCCCACAACTGAGATTTGGACTCCACGAGAGCATGCCTTGGGAAACCTGACTTAAGTGGCTTTGTCCCCACTGGTGTCTCCAAGGGAAGTCTGTCAGGCAATGAAAGCCAAAAGGGCTGCCCCAGCAGCTGCGGTCCGAGCGGAGGGAAAATGTGGGAATGTGGCACGGTTGAAGGTTCAGGACTTCTTCCTTGCAGGCGCTGTAGCCAAGGAGACTTAATGGGCACAGTCAGCTCTGAACTGTGACTGTTAAGGATATGTTTGAAGAAGTATCTGAAAATTTAGAGTAATGAAATTTGAATATCAGAACTTTAATTCTTAAGGAGGCAAATGTTATTTCTGGCAGTATGGAGCATAGGCGCCGATCCAAGCACGCTGAAGTCAATAAAAAGCCTCCGTTTGGCTTCATTGAGTTTTGGATTAAGTCCACAGAATGTTTGGTAAACTAAAAATGTTACAGCGAGCTTCTGGTGTTCACCATCGCCTTACGACAATAGGGCCTGGTGGGATCAGGCAAGGGCGGTTCATAAAAGGGATTTGCTGCATGTACAAAGAGCAGAAAGCTGCTTCATTCTCTTTGTTGTTTGTTACCATTGATTTGATTTGGGATTGGGAAATATTTTTTACAAGCTAGCATTGTTTTTCTATTGTGTATTTTCTGGTAAGATTTAAATTATGATGAAACTTGTTGTTGCGTATAATAAAAAGCAGCTGCTGCCTGCTGGGTAAATGTCTTGGTACTGGGGATACGCATGAAGTACTTGGGAGTGCTGAAATGCAGTTGGGTTTATTTTTGTGGCGAGTTGTTATTTTGTTAGGACACAAGGTGGCAATGACATGGAAACGCTCATTAGACAAAATAGTCTAGAGTGCCTTTTGACCAGCTTTCTGCTTCGAATCTGTGCTTGATATATACAGCTTGGCACCTGGCTTATACATACAGCTACACGCACGACAACTTTTGGCATGTCCTGTGGCTTGCGCTTGGCAATACCTCTTTGTAGCGATGCGTAAGTGCACGAGTAAGTATTACTGTCCCTTAAACAGGTAGGGAAATTAAGTCAGAGGAATTGGACAACCTGCCCGAGGATACAGCAAAAGAGCTGAGATCAAACCGGAGACATTTTCAATCCTAAAATGTATGTAGGTACAGCTGTAGAGCGTAAACTCCTCCTGTATCTGTGGCTGTATGTGACACGCGCAGCGTCCTCCCCCACACTGCAGTAGAGGGAAGGGTCCTTTAGGGGGAACTTGGTGTTTACTTTTAGCTTGCGGGCTTTTTTCCTTCTCAAAGAATCCATAGAAAAGGGCATAAAATTTGCCAGAAAGCGTCAGTATACTCTTGTATTATTGTGCCTTTGGATTTGGCGAGGTTTGTGGTCGTTTCTCCAAGTGGAGAGTCTATCCTTCTTGCTGGGTTTGCCTTCTGTGGGCAGAGGTGTCTCTGCCTGGCGGTGGCTGTGTGTCGGTGGAGCTTGGCTGCCGCAGAGGGGTGAGCTCCCGGCTCTGCCCCGCGCTTTGTGGGATGCTCCACAGCTTCTCAGCGTTCCCGTGCTGGTGGTGACGGTGCCGTCCCTGAGCATCCTCCCACCCCAACCTCCCCTGGAGCTCTTCTAGACCATTAGCGGTCTATGAGTGAACCAACCCAAGGTGCATTAACCCACCAGTAAACTTAAAAACACACTAGATGCAAAGCGCTCTCAAATTCATTGGGGTAAAACCAACCAACCAACCAACCAAAACCCCTCTGAACAAAAAGCAGGAGGAAATATTTTTGCTAGCTTATTTGAGTTAAGATCCATGCTACTGCTCTTAAGACCAGCAGTGCTGTTATACCCAGCGGAGGGGTTTTCACTTCCTGAGATTTGGCTGTATCCTTGTAAAATCCTGGCGTTAATGACTGACTCTGGGTCCGTTCTTCTGCAAAACAGCCTCAGCCCTGTGAGCCACGCAGAGCCCCAGAAGTTTACTGATCCTTATCCAGTGCAGCTAACAAAACCACCCGGCGAGTATCCCCCTCAAAATTAAATGGAGCCTGGAAAGGAGAGCAGGGCCCAGAAAAAAAAAAAAAAAAAGAATTTTTTTTTTTTTTTTAAATCAATGTACTTGCAGCCTCGAGCTGTGAAGCTGCTTACTAAGTGAGCAGCTCGTGCAATTTAACTCCCTTCTTCCTGTGTTGCAGCGCTCTTAATTTTGGGGTTCTTTGATCCACCTATTCATAGCTGTGAAGCGAGCAGAATTTAATCAGGCTCTGACAGGGGATGGCTGATTTTAATACCGGCCTCCAAAAAAGAGCTGTCAATCAAGGATGAGCTTTAATACCTTCAGCTTGCAGCTCCTTTAAACTTCTGCTGCAGTTGAGTGGTGCTTGGTCAGCTGTGGAGGAGCCAGGCACCTACAAAAGGCACTGGGGGCTCCTTGGGAATGCTCGGGAGAGTCCTGGGGGGCTACTCCCTCCCCTCTGTAAAGGGGCGGCATGAAAGGTCTAATCAAGTTGGCGTTTCCTAGCCACATCAGAGGAGAGATTTCCTCTTTGAACAAGGGAGCATCTTTCATACGTGTGCATCCCCAAAGGCCTGCTGAGCTTTTGTGAGCCAGCAGGCACGGCAGGTTCGGAGTCACTTGGATTAAATCTTTCCTTATTGGAGCTGGAACAGGAACAGTGAGGACAGGGTTACTTTCCATACCTAATTTTGAGTTATTATAGCTGGGGATGTTAGATAAAATAGTCAATGACTGTCAGGATGATAGAATATGGTTTAATTTCAGATTTACTATCTGCCAACACATGCCATTCAATCAGATAAACACAGGATTTCAGCTGTCATCACAATATCTTATGCATACTTAAAAATAGAGCACTTTTTCTCACACCAGGAAGAAATTGAACAGGTTTATATATAGGATGTATACAGTTAGCAGGCTGGAAATTTTGAAATAGCCTGCCATTTCTAGAGAGATTCCCTATCTTTAAATTAAGGAATTATATTAGAAGCAGTAGAAATTCTCAGGATTGTAGAAGTTTTATCATTGTGAACTGCACAGAATAAATAAAAGTAAAGGGAACACCTTGAGAAGTGGAACTACGTAAAATGAGGGACACGTCTGTAGTATTTACAGCAGAGAATATGAGACTATGTAGAGAGCAAGATGACTCGGACCTTCTCTACGTGGGAACATTATTCCTCCTCTGGTTTATAAGTTTCTGTCCTTGCTCTTTTGTCCGTCCTTGTTCATCAAGTTGCGCCAGGGGAGGTTTAGACTGAATAATAGGAAAAATTTTTACACTGTGAAAGGGTTACTAAGGATTGGAACAGGCTGCCCAGGGAAGTGGCTGAGGCACCATCCCCGGAGGTATTTAAAAGATGGGTAGCCATAGTGCTTAGAGATATGGGTTAGTGATGGGTTTTGTCAGAGTTAGGTTGATGGTTGGACGGGATGATCTGAAAGGTCCCTTCCAACCTGGGCGATTCTGTGATTCTATGTATTGGGCCTATCACTGTAGTGCTTAAATATCTGCTCCGTTCTGTAGGCGGAGATGGCAATCTAGGGGCACCTCAGCACTGTCCTAAACCAGTTTTCACAATAAATGTAATTTATGCTTTTGCTGTCTATATCTTCCCTCCTGGAAACACACAATTTAGGTTGGAAGCTCTCATATAGGTAAAATAAGGCATCACTTGCCACTGGTGCTTTATGTTATAAATTTATGAGTACACAGATGAGTAAGGCTTTTTGGCTTAACCAGTATTTGGGTTGTTTATGATATCCCTTGTGAAGAGTAGCTGATGACACAGTCCGGCATATTTTTAAGGTTTAGGCTGGTTTGTTTACGAGGGAGGCACAGAACAGCTTCTTTCTGTGAGCATCATGTGAGCAGACAGCAACAGGCAGTTTTCTTGCTCACAAATCTGCCGATACGCTTCCCCGGCCAGCGGTGTCTGCCCGAGCTCTGCCCTGCTGCTTTCTCTCCTGCTTGCAACCTCTTTCTGCCTTAACGCCCATGTAACCCGTGCCTTCAGTCTCATATTTCCTACCCAGTTTGCTCTTTCAGGTTTTGTACTCGGCTTTGATTCAGAGATATCCTTGTTAGCAACTACTCGCGTTTTCCAGCATAACCAATTATTGCCTGCTCTTGTTCCCGGCTGTATTTTACCAGGCTGCTCCAAAATGAGCTCTAAAGCGATGTCCTGAGCTGCTCAGCGTAATGATATCTTTGAAGCCAAGACTTGTACTTTGCTTTGAAGAGCAGCTCTAGCAAAAGGACAGCATTTTCTACTGAAGATGTGGGAATGAAGGCATTTTTTTTGGAGAGCTTTCCTCCCGCTGGTTTCCCTGCCGGGGGCGGGGGGAAGAGGCTGGAGCTTTTTCTAGCATGTGCAAAGGCGCTCTCGAGGAGCTCTGCTGCGACAGATCGGCTTATTGCCCATGCAGACACGAGGACAGCATAATGCCAGCCAAGATGCTGAATTTCCTCTCGCTTGGGCTTACATCCCTTTCTGCTTAAGCTCTCATGTGCTTCAGAGGAAAACTTGATTATTGGGTTGCGGGTCCCTCAGCTCAGCTGTAGGAGGGTCTTTTTGACTTCCACAGCTCCCTCCTGGAGCTGGGTTTTGGCTGCAGTGGCGATTTGTGTTGGGCTATGCAAACAGATAAAACAAAGGAATAGCAAGGCTGGAGTGAAGTCCGGTGGGGGTGTTTTTCAGTCTTAAAGGCTTTGGAATTCCGTTTGGGTTTTATTTTGTTTGGCTTTTATTTTGGTCTCTCTTAGAAAAGCCTTTCACATACACCGATCTCCCAAACAATTTATTTGAAATGATTGGTGGGTGGCTCATACGTTATGAGCTGTGGTTTCATTGGTATGCTCAGCCTCCCTAAGTAGATGGCGTATTAAATGTTTTATTTACCCCGTGTGCTACCTGTCATCTAATCAGCTTTTGTTTTTGCTGCATTCGGCTTGTATTATAGCAAGAGTAAGTGGTTTCATGTAAATTAAAGCCGCATGAAACCTTTTAAAGACATTTTAAAATACTAAATGGTTTTGCAAATAGGTTTGTCGGACAAGGATTGGAAAAAGAGCGCTTTGCTTACCCATCTACTCTTTTGTATGCTTATTAGAAGCCCCCCATGTGACTCTTTCATCAAACATTGCATCCCAGCACTCATCTAGAATGCCAAAAGTCATTTATACTGTGCTCAAGAGTGGTTTGCATAAACAGGAGGCAGTTAACAAAGAATACAGTTGTGAGCTGCGATTGCAAATGCTATTTTGTAAATTACAACACAGATGCACAATAAAGTCAAAACATGCATCCCTGTGATGTTTTCTTGCTTGCCTGGAGCATAAAAGGGTGTTGGCTTAAAAGTTTCGTTGCTTTTATTAACTATTACTGCCAATGTTTATGATTGCGATCATTTCACTGTGAATAATTTTGTTTCTTACAGGTGGATCGTATCATCTTCTGCGTTTTTTTGGAGGTCGACTACAAAATTTTCAAGAAGAAAATGGGCGAGTTTTTCCCTCTAGGTAGGTGTAGTAATTGAGTGCCATCTGACTTTAAAAAAACGATGCAGCAAAAAGACAACAGTTGGCACCCTATCTGCTTTCCCCGCTTAAGCCAAATATTAAAATGTGAACTTTCTTTAACGATCAGCTGCACATGGAGGCTCTGGTCCTGGGCAAACGCAGACACTTAAGATTTGTGAACCGGTAAAACTACTTGTGATGCTACATTTGCAAAATTAAGGCCTGCTTTTTTATGCTCAGTACAGCTAGTTTCTCCATTCTCCGCTGTAGCCATATCTCCTCCCAGAACCTGGTGCGTGGCACCGGCTGTCTTAAGTCTGAGAAGAAAATGATTTGCACTAATGTATATAGCTCCTAGCGTATATTGCTTTTCCATGCACTTTGTACATGCTTTACTCTTTCATTAACGATGCTGGTAGGGTTTCTCTGGGTCTGAAAAGATACCGCAGGGGTTAGAGCCCAACTGTGTCTGAATGAGAACTTTAAACTTGAGCTGTCCCTGTGCAAGAATGAATGGGAGAAAGATGGCTCTCGCCGGAGCACTTGGGAAATGTTAGCCATTCGTCTTACATTTCACACAGGAGGTTACTTTTTAGAATTTTAAAAAACCTGGTGGACAGTAAATTTGTTAATCCCCCCCCCCGTATGCCTGTGATTTATTTTTATTGTATATCATTAGAAATCTGGGTTCAGCTTTTTTATCAGCCCTAAGCTTCTCACGTTTTATTTTGTTTCCTATGACATCAGTCCCACCAGGTGGGACAAGATCCAGATTTTAGTATTTTGTTTTATCGCCCGTTTCAGAAGTGCCAGTCACTTAAATGCTCCCCGCACTGTCTGTCTATCTGGTAGAAAGGGCCTTTGAGTACTAGGAAGCAGAGCTTTGGTGTGCTGTGGGTCTCCATTAATTCCACAGGACTGTCTTGTCACAGTAGCTGCAGTGGTTTTTTTCCCTTTCCTGGTAGAATGGAAATTGGGATGTTTCTGTCTCATCTGACTAGAACAAAGCTTTTTGTAGACGACTTTGTAATCTCCAGTTTGCAATGATTGGCAGCTGAAACTTAAAGACCTATTGAATAATTCAGGTAGCATAGAATGGTGTCTAACCGCTTAATAATATTTTTGTCTGGAGCACATTGAACACGCATTTCAAAGACTGCATTCATGTCTAATCCATTCATTGTGTGATTTTATTTTTTTTGGCAATGTACCCCAACACATAGGATAAAGTGGCAGTACCCTGCCTCCTGTTGTGGCTCTATCCCTGCCCTTCAGATTAAGTGAGAGTAGACTATCGTGTCAATTTGCCAACAAATGAGAGTATTAATACTCACCTTGATCGTTAATGTCTTTGAAATCACGGATTAAAGCCTGTTGTATTGTTGTTATAAATGTAAAGCTCACTTGGGTTTGAAAGCCCAAGGGCAAGAAGGTGATTCAAAGGTGGCAAGCCCAAGGGGAAAAGAGAGGAGGGTGGGAGGTTTATTTATTTTGGGGGGTTTTCAAAACCTGACATTGAACACTTGTCTACAGAGAATCTGTGTATTCGGGTGTCACGTTATATAAAGACATGTAACTGCATTGCGCCGCATTATAGAGATGATCAGTTTTACCATCGTTTTAAAAGTATGGTTATTCTCATGCATGGGAAGTTTTTGCAGGGTTTTTTTTGCTCGAAATTAAACCCGGGAATATGATATGTGACCATAGAGAGGAGGCTGTGGTGGGGACCCTCTAAGGTGCTGCAAATCCCGTGGTTTGCAGGTATGTGACTATGCAAAAGGTTGATCCAATGCTTATGCAGACAGCTGTCCAGGGAAGGATGTGTTACACCTCAGCAGCCACAATTTGATATAGATTGCTAAAAGATCTTAGGATCCATTTTCATAGGCTCTCCCCGATGCAATTTTCTCATAACTAATGATTCTGAATACCAGTTTTGATGCGCCTTAATGATGCTGGTTTCCAGAGGGACTTGAGCACCTACTGGCTAGTGAGCTGGAGCTTTACAAGGAACAAGTGTAGCATCTAAAACTTTATCCCTGACTCAGTGAAGGATTTCCTGTGGTTAGGTCAGTAGTCAGTGATTCGGGAGATTTCATCTTGATGTCTTGTATCGCCATGGATGTTTGGTATGCCCTTACAGGAGTCACTTAGATCTTCAACTTGCGAGGAGACAGGGAGAGGCAGGAAAGGTAGATGTTACCCAAGTGGCTCCCCATTAGTATCTCTGGAGAAATGATCAGTATCTGGGTCTCTCTCCTGGAGGAGTGCCCTAATGATTAATATAGTCTTGGGCTTTCTTTGCTGTTTTGAAATGACACTTTTCGACAGGGTACCACAGATGTCAGCTGAAGTCAGCCCCTTCAGTTGCCTATAGCCTACTGGTGAGAACATCAGCTGAAGGTCTGGATGGTCACCACCAGACAACCATTAAGTCTGCTCTTTGTTCCTTTTTTCTGGTTTCTTATGAATTACCATCTGCATTTAATGTAGTAGACTTTGACAAATGCAGACTCTCCTACTGTAGGGATATTCCATTTCTCTGGTTTCTTGGACAGAGGACTTAGTCAACATGTCCTCTGTGTCAAGAAATTAGCAGCTGTCTCTACCTTTGGCTATAAAATCCTGATACTTAGATTGTGGAGGAACTGACAAAACTCTAGTGGTTTTGGTTTGTTTTCAGGTGAATCTATTAAAGTAGTGAAATTAAAGTCTTTGAGGATAGTCTTGCCCTAAATTTAAATTGATAGGACACTATCTGAACACTCACAGGAGGGAATAACACTGAGATATTACTTTAAGCTTAGAGAAAAAACATCGTGACGTTTTTAAAGTGTGTCTTGCATTCAGAAACATTCTGAAATACATCTGCTTTAATAGATGTGGACAAAAATGCTTAGAAAGAAGAATATATTCATGGAGTTATATACATAAATAGTTATTACTCTAAACCCAGTGCATTAATAAATCCAAAAAGACATCCAAGTGCTTGAGCTAGTCAAGTGATAATGAAATGAAGCTAGAGTTACACCTCAGTGCATTAGAGTAAGTGGAATATAGATATAGGGAAATTGTTCCATTAGTTGAACATATCATTAGGTCTATTTTGCAAGTGGAATGCCAAAGAAATTAGTCGAGTAATAGTACTGATATTAAGACAACTGCCAAGTGCCTTGTCATTTGCAAACTTTAAATATATGCGGGAAAGAGGCAGACTTCTGAGTAATTCCCTGTCTTAGGAGCATAGCAAAGCTGTTCAGTAACAGAGCAGTTGTCCCAGTCTCAGCATTTCTGATTTAATCTCAGCAATCAGTAGCCTGTAGAGAACCCCAGCCAAAGCCAGCGTGCTCCACTTAATCTTTAACTCGAATTTAGGATCTCATCCTAGGGGTTGTCCAGAGAAGCTCTGGTTTAGAAGGTAAAAGGGGCCTTGTCCACACAGGATTTTCTGTTGAACCTCTGGGGTTTTGCTGAGAAGTTCATGTATGTCCTGGTAGAAAAAGAGCAAGGATGAAAGACGGTTTCTGTAGAACAGCCAACCTTCTCTGCTGAAGGTGGACCATGGCTTTAACATATTAGGTGCAGCAAACAGTGATGTGTTTTTTCTTTTTACCAATGGAGTCGTGTCTCCTCACGGAGTGAGATAGCCCAGCCATTCTCCTTTCGGCTGTGTTGGGAAATTCTCTCTGCTTAATCCAAGAGGATGTCTTGCTCTATATCTTTCAGGCAAATAAAACATCCTTGCCTGCAGTTCTGGCTCAGATGCGTAGTTCTTACATCGCTGGATTCATTGCTACTAGTGTTACGAGGGAGCTTTCCGGGAAAGGAGCTGATACTTGTACCATTTTTTCTCTTGGAATTTATTGTTTCTTCTAACAGAATTCTACATGCAGCTTAGATACTAGGCATTGCTTTTATTTCTAAATATATATATATATGTATTTATAAGACTGACCAGAAAGTGGTATAGAACCAGTCCCCCTTGAAAAGCTAGATTTACTGACATTTACCTTACAGTGGTACGTGCTTCTAGGATGCTATTCATGGGAGTAAAATCAAGAGTATTTGTAAACAGTTGCCAGCTGGAGACAGAGATACCTTTTTTTTCTCTCTTGTGTACTGCGTATACCTAGCTACTTAATGTGTCAGATAGGTAATCTTGTAAGGACCTTTGGCAAATGCTTATTTTTCATGCTGGCTGTTGTATATTATGAAAGGTTTATCGTAAGTTGTAATGCTTAAAGTATTTCTAGATCTACCACCTGTTATCAGTGGATTGGCGAGGGGATCATTTTTTCTGAAAATGTTCTTTAGACAAAAGTAATGTTATAAAGGGTACGTACTGTGAAGCTGCAGCATCCAAGGTTATATTACGTTCTTACTACTTGAAACAGAGCAACAAAATTACTTCACTAAAGCATCACTAAAATTGTTAGAGAGGGGACAGGTTTGCACTTTTATTAGACCAATTGATAGATGGAAGATGCAGGCTTTTAGACTCCAAGTCCTTTCAGGGCTAATGAAAGGATGCTGAGCCCAAGAGCTTGTTCTATGTTTTTTTGTGTTTTTTTTTGAGTCATTTTGGTGTTTGGAAAAAGAGAGAGAAATTGCTTCGTCTTCAATAAACTTTTCTCTCTCCTCTATTCCGGGTTATGACATTTAATGCATTTTCTTCTTTCATCATGGTCAACAAAAATACTGTCCCCCCTACCCGAAACATAGGGATAAGAGCTACTGTCTTATATTAATCCTCTTGTTACTTCAGGAGGATGCACAGCATCCTAGTTGTGCATAAGAGTGCAAATATATTACAATTACAGAGGAAATTCATTGTTGAGAGATCTACCAGGCTTGGAATCAAATTGGAAACTGTCTAAATGGCTGAATGAAGGGCTTTGTATTAAAAAGGCAGAGCCCTGCACTAATACGTGAGAGAACTCTTAAGCAGAGATTGTAATTTCTGTACTGGTATTGAGAAGCATCTCCCTCTACGCTTAACATGGCAGATTTCACTGGGGCTGAAGCGGTCCTCAGTGTGAGCAAAGGAATCGTAAGTTAGCCCTTAGTTAGTCCTGTATCAAATGGGTAATTTGTTTGATAAGTTTAGCCTCTTTAGTTGCATTTACAGTGTTCATGAGGCGATTCGTTTCCTTAATTCATTGCCTGAATGTATTCCACAAAATATTTTTCACGGGCTTTACTTTACTCTGTGAATAGCTGCCAAGTGGTTTACTGGAAGTACCCGATATCCTTTATCTGAGATTTCACCTGGGTAGGGACTTGCCTCATAAGTCACGAGGCTCTGTTTGTTCTGACCGGTTCAGGCAGGCGTGTAAAGGCCACCGGGGCTTGGAGACCCCCAAAAACGGATGTTAGGGAAGAACATTTAGGGAAGTTTGAAATCCCTCTGGCCTTCTCCTGATCAGTGGAGGGCCATCCTGTAGGTTTGGGTTGCATCCGTTTTTTCCCCATCTTCGTGTGGATTTTTCAGGTTGTCATGTTCACAGCTGATAACCGCCTGTGTTTTCGCAGGTTTAAACTGGAGGCAGTCGGGCTGCCATCTCCTTTCTTCACTGCCTTCCCTTACAAAGCTTTCAAGGCTCTGTGGATGGGCTGGGTCCCTGCCAATGACACGGAGCCTGGATTTGTGTCCACGCACCTGCTGTGGGTACACGAGCACGTCTGGGGCTGAGGAGGAGCTGAGACAGAGCTGGAGTGACCAGCCGCAGCAGCAGCAGGATGGACCGTGGTCCCACAGTCCTTGTCCTGTGCCCTGGTTGTGGGCAGGATCACCTGCAACCCAGCCCTGTCGCCTGGGAGGTGCAAAACCGGTCTCATTTCCCTGCCCCCACGGCTCTGACGGAGCTGCAATCCCTGCTGCTGTCTTGGGATGCTCTCAGGGGACCCTCTGGTTCCTCTGGCTTGTGAAACTTTCGACTTGTCACTTGGAAATCCTGCTTGGCTTTTTAAATGGTGAATGTGCAATGAGGTGGTGCGTGAGCCATGCATCCCTTTCCTTTCCAGGGCTGTGTGTCAAGCAATTGTAGAGCGTACCGGAGGCACATGGCTGCGAAATGCTCTCTGCGCCCCTTTGAGCTGTCTGTATACTGGAGGATGTCATCCTCAGATGGCTTCTGCAGGACCCCTTGCTGGAGAACTTGATGCAGAACAGCCGGGGAGAAGCACGACCCCGCTGTTTCCCGTGATGGATCCTTGTCCCCCAGTAGCAGAGGCTTCAAAGGAAGCACTACCCGTATGGGGGAGCTGGAGGAGCCGGTGCGCCGGACTAGGATGTTGGCTTTGCTTTCTAGTTCTCGCACAGCACCTACAGACCCTGATAAAGTACACTCCAACGTAAATAAGATGCTGTAAAAATTGTTCTCAGTCCAAAAGTTTAACATAGCCATAACGCTTAAAAGATCTGTCCATCTCAAAATGTGTCTGAAACAACTTACCTCTTAAAATCCCGAGCTAACTAAAAGTTAAAGGTGTTCGTAAAACCGTGAAACAGAATTTTTCTATGGCTTTTTGTCTTCATTTGCCAAGGCAATGCCTGTGCCAGTCCTACCGCTCACTGGGGTTGTCTGTCTTAGTCCCTTTTGCCAGTATCTCAATGTGGTGCAGGAGGAGGAACAAGAAGCAGCTCAGGAGCGGTGCTTGGGAGGCAGAGGGATGTAATTGATGGCTCAGGTACTATTTTCAGCGTATCAAGGGAGATGCAGATCAAGAGAGGGTTCCTAGCAGTGTCTAACATGGCAGTGGGTTTCCACTACCTAATAAAATGTTAATGGGCAGTTTCCTGCTTCAGTTTGAATCATAATAAAACTTCCTAGTACTATCCCTTCTGAATTATTTTGTGGCTGACTGCTGACGGAGCATTGCTCTAGACTTTGGCTGTGTGTTGCAAGTGTTGGTCGCCCCAAAATTTGGGCTTAGATCTTCTGATTGTACGTGATTTGGTAGAGGCTTGTCATATTGGCTGCTATACAGTCTGGAAAATTGTTTGCCTCCTCATTCCTGATGCTCCAAGCAGTGGGGCTGCTTGGAGCAGGGTATGGACAGACAGTGGGACCGTAACAAGATGCTCCAGTAGCATCTTGTAGATGTTTTGTCTCCTTTTTTGAGACTGAGGGTGGAGCCCGCAGTCAATCTAGAAGCCAGGGGAAATGGCTGTTTCTATGTATTTGTCCACTCCCTCCAAAAATCCCTGAGCTCTCCAGCCTGGATAAGGGCTGTGTTGAAACAGTGAAGTGACAGGCAATGAGGATGCCCTTGAAGGCACAAGGGGTCGTGCAGATGCAAGGACCAGGCTGCTGTGTGTGTTATCAGCGTGGGAGAGCACAGGGAAGATGATGAGTGCGGTAATTAGAAAGGTGAATATGGAGCAATCATTCACCATCTCTTGTAACGCAAGAAGTGTAAGTAGTCCCAGGAAATGATGAATCGGGATGAAAACAAGCAAAAGGAAGTAGTTTTTCACCCAAGGCATAGTTAGGGTATAAGAATGCTTGCTATGAGGTACTGCGGAGCCTGTAGGACTTAAATATAGTTAGAAACAGGATTAGCTCAACCAACAGAGGACTGGTCCAAGAGTGGCTATTAATCACTGCGGTCTATATGTGACCTTAGGCTCAGGGAGGGAAATGTATGGCTGTTCTGTTCTGTACTCAGCCCTTCACACACGGGTGCCTGGCTCCAGAAGGTGAACAAGCAGAAGCTTTTTCTGTGTAATACCTTACGTGAATACATCTTTGATCAGGGATCTTTTCTCCCCGCTGTGTTGCATATAGTGGCATCCCATGTAAAGCATTCCAAATGCGTTTTATGTCATGCTCAAAAATATCCTGTCCTATCTGGTTGCTGACACTGAGTCACTTCGTTTGCTCGAGTGCTTCTAATTACAAAGGATGCGGTTAAATTTGTGTTTGTCTCATTTGATTGCCTCTGCCTTAGGTTACCGATGAGATTTTGCTAGAAGCTTGTATTTAGAAATGTGTCGCCACATGCAAAACATAGCATTTTTTGTGTGACTACTACATTAGCATACATATGGGTGAGAAATCCACTTTAGCACTTGTGTAAACAAAACTCAGTTGTTTTCAGTATTTAAGGGCAGGGAGGAAATAAGGAAGTTTTGCGATAGATTTTTTTTTTTTTTTAAACTGATGTATATTTTCCCAAGGAGTGCCTCATTCCTTTTGTGTAAGGTAGGAACATCTGTGGAATAGAAATCCAAATCTGATCCTGGCTGTGAGCACCATTTCCCGCTCTGGAACAATGTTGTCCGGTTCACTCGTAGTGGGAGCGGCAGCTACTGCCGTAGCCTTTATATGCAGCTGAGGCTCGTAAGGGTATATGCATTTTACAGCAGATCAAGTGATATGGTACATAAAAGAAGCCATCGATGTGGTGACAAAAAAACCCAGTGCCTAACTTCTTAGGAGGTTGGTACTAAGGATTTCTATTTGATATGGCTTCAAAAGCTACAAACACATTTTACATTCAGCGAGACTCCGGTGTTGTGGGACTGGTGTAACTAAGCAACACGGGAAGAAAAAAGTGCACCAGTGCTGCCGTAAGGCCAGGATGTACAGAGTGTATCGGTGGAAGTTTCTTTATAATCAGACTAAAAAAATTGATTAAACTTGCTTAGTGTCAGATGGAGGTTCATATAGTCCCTATTGCTCTGTATGCGGGATTGTATGATTAAAGGATACAAATGTTCAGAGCCAAAAGAAGTCCTATTTCTTTTTCCAAAGCAGAAAAATGTGCTTTTTTTGTTAAGGATCTTTTTGTTTTACATTTTTCTTTTTTTTTCTTCTTCCTCTTATGAGCACTGAGAATGAGGGAAAGCTTCATGGAAAATATAATTTTTTACAAGTAGAGAAAAAAAGTGAAAAGAGTCAGACCTGGGTTTAGTTGATCTCATCTGGCAGAGATTTCCAAATCTGCTTTTCCTCAAAGAAAACGTTCCCTTCTCTGCTGTTGGTCAGTCTGTTGTATTCTCCCAGCGGAGAACTGAGTTGGAGGGATCAGAACAACCCAAAGAACTCTTGAGCTCCTTCGTTATTGTGAGCCTCATGTGTATGTTTAGGCTTCACCAAACCCTAAGGTGTTCTCCTGTGGCTTACTGTGCTACAAAAATGTCAACGGAGAGCCTGTAGAGCCTTCACAATAGGAATTGTGAAGTTCCTGTTGGGTAACAGCAGGGGTCATAAGCAATCAAAAAGTCGTTTTTCAGTTACTAACGATTGAAAATGGATGTGAGATGCAGGATTAGAAAGCTCCCTAAGGACGTTAAGATGATCACATAGGTAGGTGGCTGAAGCTTCGGGACAAAGCTTTGGAAAGACAAGTGTGGTAGAGAGAAATATGGAGACTGAGAACTCTCTTGGTCCTTTTGAGTCCTGGAAACCTGATGTTGTCATGGTTTAGACGGTTTGCATCGGGCGGGTACCCTGGGCCGCGCTCCCACCCACTCCCAGATTGGACACAAGAAGCTTTTTGTTTGAGCAAGCAGAGACCACCCCAAAACAGGATGAGTTTTCCTCAGTGTTGCGAGCCTGTTGTGCCGCACATCCTCTGTTCTGGTGGAAGCTGTACAGGCAGATGTTGATGCCTGCTAGGCAAATGCTTGAGGGCAGGAACTTTTTCAGCTGGACAACTGTTTTTTTGTATAGTAAATAAGCTCAACAGGATGGCTGCAGCTGCCAGTGCTGAAAGGTTTTATGGTCGCTTTTTGGTTTGGGCTTTTTCTCAGGCGTCTGCAGTATGGTCACCAACTTGTCCCTCCAACCTTCTGTACGGCTCTGCCCATCTCACTGCTCTGTTTGCCAGTGCCGTGTCTGTACAGGCTGCAGAGGGGGGGCTGGTGCAGCCCCACCGTGCCCTCCCAGCCCCTCCCCTGGTTATGTCCATAGAATCCCAGAATCGCCNTTGTGGAGCCGTGCTTGCAAGGAGGAGCAGACTGAGACACATGGGTTGCCTGGAAATAAGGGAAACGGCTGGCAATCAGGGGACAGCAGAAAGTGCTTGAGAAAAGGAACAAATCCTGAAGGATGAGACCAGGCAGCTGAGGAAAGGTTAGAGGAAAGCAGGGAGGAGCTAGCAGCATGCAGTGCTGTTGGGGAACGCCGGCAGCCTGGGATGCAGACCCTGAACGCAGATGAAACAGCAGCTTCTTGCAGCAGGGAGCTGGCTCTTGTGTAAGAGCTCTTCAATGCATGCCCAGTTAAAAATAAAAGGTGTTTGTATAGCGTTGAGACTCTGCCTGCTAAGATGAAGAAGAATGCAAATAGAAGCGTGAGCAACAAGGAAGAGGTGGTTTAATGGCTTTGGGGATTAGCAGCAGTATTTAGAGCCTTTCACCTTTCTGTTCCTAACATCAATCTTAACACAGATTGATGGTTTTAGCCATCTGGCTTGTGTTTGCTTCTATGCAACAACTAGTGAGCCAGAGAAAGAACCTGACCAGCAAGGCAAAAGGAAAAAAAAAGTACATGACAGAAGAAGGCATCTTCCTCTCCAGTGTCAGTGAGAGCAGAAATGGTACAATTACTCTGTTTCAAAGGGCTCGGCAGGTAACAAGGGAGAGGGAAATGGAAGAGTAAGAGGCATCGCTTGGTACATGACTCTGCCAGGGAGCCTGTGACTTACACAAATGAGCCTGCTCTGAGCATCTCGCTCTCAAATGCAAAGCTCTGTGATCTCGAGAGATACAGTTACCCCAGATAGCATGAGTGTTAGAGGGCGAGTTTCAATCAGAGGCTGACTCTCAACTGTAAATTATTTTATACTTGACTGGAAACTGTTGTCCCATACATCACTGATCTAATACCTTAATTTTATATACCAGAGTCCAATATATAAGCTGGAAAATTTTGCGCTCTCAACCATATTACACGTTTTGGATTAGACGGCTTCCTTGTATTCTAAGCCTTCTAAATACTGACGCGAGTTTTCTTGAGTGTGGACTGACCCTTGCAGGGAGTCACTGTCCGTTTTCTTCTCACTCCAGGCTACAAGGCCTGCCATTCCTTTTCCAGGAAGGTCATCTTGGTAGAGCTTCCCAAAATCCAGGGCTTTAATGGGAAAGCCATGTGAAAGGTCACTGTTTTTCTTCTCTAGACAAAAGAGTAACCAAGAGTTGGTACATGCGTGCAGACACTATAGCGCGATTTTTCCCAGTCAATTGTTTTTCAACAGTTCTTGAGTAAAGGCGAGAGTTACAGAGGACCTCACCTCAGGTGTTTCAAATGGGGGAGCTTGGGCAAGAAAGGTGGACAGTATGTCTTTAAGGAAATGTTTACTGGTCTCACAGATTCACTCTTGGGTTCTCCTGTGGTTTTACTCAATTTCGCTTGGGGGTTGACTGTGGTGCATATTTCAAACCACAGCAGAACTCTAGAAGGCTTCTTCTAGATGCGGTAAAAAAATGTATGGGGAACATTTGAAAAAAAAAAAAAACAAACAAGCCAAACCCTAGGTATTGCAAATCTAGTTTCTTGCAATCTTGGCACTGATTTTGCTTTATATTAGGCATGTAGAGCTTCGGTAAAAAATATTTTTACTTGCTTTTACTTCTTCAGAACCAGTAACCAAGAAACTGCCCGTAATATCATTCTTTTGGGGGGGAAGTGAATGAATTTCTAAAACACTGGGTTTTATCTCAAATAATTGATTTGGACGTAGAGCTCTGTCAACTAAACATGGTGTTTTTCGCTTCATCCAGCCACACCAAGGTCAGAGAAAGGGCCTGCTTTATATTGGACAGGGACTTCCACCAGATGCATTAATAGTGTGAGAGTAAGAATTACAGACACATGAAGCAAATGGGGAGCGCTGTGGGCCAAAGTGAAATTCAGATTCAGCTCTAGATTGGGGTTGAATTTTCAAAGGCACCGCAATGACACGGGGATCATGTCACCAAGCTCCCATTTTCAGAACTAACATAAGGACTGGACTGCCGCTCAGTGAGACTCAGGTTCCTTTTCCCAGAAAAACAGCCTTTAATTCACAATTAGTTCACAAAAGCAGTCTTTGCCTCTTCATAATTATATTGCATAATGACTTCACTACTTTTTAATAACATCAGATTTGTCGTCTGTATCCATTATCACCAGCTTAGAAGCTATTCTGTTGCTTTGGGAATTTCGAATTCCAAGTCACTTACAGAACTATAATTAAGAACTTCCGCAGAAACCCAGGTGATATATGTATGTAAAGATATTATATTCTGCTGATTTAGTGTCAAGTCTTAGATTAATTTTAAATTTTATCATGCTGGTTTCGTTATAAATGCTTCCATGGAACAAACATGTTATTGGAAACTGAATAATTAATAATCTCTGTGTTACCCAAATGTTTTCCAAGTGGTTTGTTGAAAAATGTCAGGACTCCAATTGAAAATCCTGGCTCTGTTGAAGTCAATGGCAGAATTCCCATTGGCTTTAACAAGATTTTTCATTTTCTTATCTCAAAAATTACTTGCCAAAGCTCCTTAAATTTCTGTGTACAAATTTTTATTTGTGCAGTCGGGGTCCTCATACCTTTTTGATCTCCAAAACAGTTGTTTGCAGAATAAAGAGAAAGGAAATGAAATGTCCTGATCCTTTGGGCCAGACTAAAGCGAACTCAAGACAAACGTAACCTGCTGTCATTTAGTGACTTCTGAAAGTCCTCCAGATCATGTCTGAATGAGATGGAAGGGGGAGAAGGATGGATACAGATCCATCTACTGTAGATTTACAAGCATCTGTGAAAGTTCTCACGCTTATGACTTTAATGCTTGTAGCAAACATGATTCCCAGTGGAGGCCTTCAATTATTAACCAATTGTTCTATTCTCATGTTATGAAAAATAAAGTTTCATACTCTACATCTTGATGAAAGCAGAGCTCAATCCTCATAGCGTGTGTTACAGCGTTTGGATCTCAGTGGAGTTTATAGTGTAAAGATCTGACCCTGTAAATTAGGACCTAAATACTACTGTTAGTTTCCGTAGCCATTGATCATAATATTGAAATCCTTTGGGTTCAAATGTTGGTCATAATATGCACATATGCAAGTTTGAAAGATGTTAAGCTTTAGACAGAAATTGCAGGCTTGCTACAGAATTTGCAGGTGCCCAAATCCATTTAAGAGAGCATAATGGAGTCTCTCTGACATTAACTGGTTGACATTTAGGTTATGTGGTCAATGAGCTCCCCATTAAATAATTGAGGCCCTGGAACATTGAATTACCTAGATGTTAACTAAGGCTGATAATTTTTTTAAATCATCAAACCAACTTATAGTAAGAAATTCTTTTGTTACTGAAATGCAACTTTTTGCGTAAGGAATCTGCTTTCTTTCATATATCATCTTAATAATTACAATTGTTCAATTCTTGGCTAGCCCAAGTTTGGTCTTAAACCCAAGTCACATCTGGCAAATTTATAGTAACTTCTTTACGTGGTATGCTTTCTGGATAACCAGTTCTCTTCTTAACATAGCCAGCTGTTCCTGGGAAACAAAGCAAGCTGAAACTTGACAAGTAAACCAAAGACTCTGCTAGAAAAGAGAATGCAATTTCATTTTATTGAAGTTGTAATTCGCCGAATTCTGTAAATTTTGCACAATTTTATTCCCTGTCTTTAGTCCCTGCGTTTGCTGTATCTTTTCCCATCCACCTCCAGATCTCACTGCAAAATGTTAAACGGGTGGAGGCAAACTAAGAAAGGGCAATTTGAAACATGGAATATTTCGTTTTAGAGGTTTTCTGGTATTCTTACTAATCATTTTCTTTCCATTTTTTTTTGACAGATGATGCTAATGAAGAAGGGACTGAGCTGAGTGGAGAGACAGGTGAGTAAACATTTTATGCTAAAATATATCACTTCTCTGAAGCATCAACCGAACTGAAAGAATTCTTGAAACTAATTGTTTTGGTTGTGATAAACAGTGCCAATCATTTATTGCCAATGTTACGACAATCATCTCTGGTTTTTAACATAACGTAGGGTAAACCATCCTTGATAATAAATAGCACACGGTGAGAATGGCTGAGATTACCTTTTTAATGTCATCATCTGTTATGGGCCTCTGGGTGATACTCGGTCGCTTTTTATTAATAACTAGTTTGAACATGAATGGGAAATAATTAAAATTCTGCAGTCTCTTTGTCTGTAAAAAGGTGTGAATACAGCAGTTCTAGAGTCATTTGCAATTCTGATTAGTGGCCATGATTTGTTTGCAATGGAAACAGTAGCAAAACTCTCAGGCAAACTCTCAAAATTGTTGGACTTGATTGGACAATATTTCAGAGGACATTTCGTGGTCCCTGTAGTATGCTGTTTAAAACAAGTGCCAATGTTTAGGATTTGTGATTGTGGATAGACATGAAATGAAAATGATTGATAGGTATAAAAGAAAGAAAGGCCTGAGGAACAAGAAAAGGAGAGGACAGAGGATCAGATATCTCTCATGAGGACAAAATCTTCCAGTCAGAAGACTTCTGCTAGGTTTTTTTTGTAGAGAGCTTCATCCGTTTACTCTTCTTGGTCAGGCTTTTTCTAACAGGCTTTCACCACAGCACCCTGCATTACTTTCCCTGCTGACCTTGGCAGTGGACATTATTCTGTAAGAGGCTTCCGTGCAGTGAAGAGTCTCCTTTTACGCACAGTGTAGCTCCTTCTACTCTTCTTCTCTGCCTCTCCTCCTCTCCTTCCTGACTAGCTAGTACCCATCCGTGACAGTGCACCAGGCGTGTGCCCTGTCCCCCAGGTCTCTGCGACCCAGATCCCATCGTAGCCCAGTGACTCTGCAGGAACTTCCAGTTCTTCTCTTTATGAAGAGATACGAGATCAGAAAGGAGAGCCACGTGGAGAAAGGCAGAGATATACCACCCAGAAAACAGAGGTAAAAAGCTTTTGAAGCAGTGTGTTGGTTGCTTAAATTGGCAAGATTGTCCTAAAGACAAATGGATGATGAAGGTTTATGCAACCAGTTAATTAGCTTAGAAATTAGAAGTACTTGAAGAATGGTGTATATTCATAGATGTGAAAACATGGGTATACACAGCTAGATATGTGTTACACTGATGGATTAGCACGTTCTTTTATGGCTGTTCTGGCATGTTGATTTTATTGCATATAATTATAATTACTTTTCGGTGTCAAGATTACTGGATAGGAACTTTTAGAAATTTTAATACAATTAGTGTGATTGATACAGTTGTACATACATACGTAAAAGTAGAAAAATAAAGACCGTCATTATACAACAAACATTTGCCAAAGATTATCTTCCAGTTCAATTTGCAGTATTCATGTAATATTTCCAATTTCATTTTTTGCAGTTGTCATGGCATGTATATTTTTATAAGCCAAATTATTTCACATTTTTTGTCTTGTTGTTTTTATGGAGATTATGCAAATTACATTGATTTTTTTTTTAAAGCATTTAAAATTAGAATTATAAGGAAGTACATTTCCACTTAATAGCCGGTCTCTTCTTTCTTGCCTTATATCCTTCACAGCTTCGTTAATTTAGGTGAAGCTACAAAGCTGCTCTGGGAAATTATCACTGAATTAAGTCATTTGAGGAAGATATTTCCCTGCCTGTCTGTATTTTCGTGCGTGTGAGATAGATGAGATCATAGCTTCCCTGACAGTTTGCCTATAGGGTGCTATGAGCTTCAACAGCACGGACTTGGTTATTTCTCTATCACTTGGAGATATTTTGGGCATCAGTGCATTGATTGTCAGCAATCAATATCTCCATGGCTAAAGAGAAGTATCTTTTGTATATCTGTTCCAGTAATGGGGCAGATATACAAAAGTTACGCCCTTTTGACCTATTTGTATATGGAGTTTTTAATGATTGTAGGATGCATTTGTGGGAACTATAAATACACAGATTTTTATCAATTGAAGGATGTCTGGTTTTTACTGTTCTAAGGGAAAAAGCAACTTCTAGTCAACACTTCAAGATATTAATTGAATAATCATTCTTCATTCCACTTGACTTCATGGGTCATGACTCCAGCAGATGGAGCCAGCAGTTGGCACCAATATTGATGACGCTGCTTTTTTGAGCTGTCTATATCCAATGTGCCTGGGGGTTATTTCTCCCATTCCTGTGATTAATAAAAATAAATAAAATTTAAAAAGAGGGAAAAAAAGAGATGTGGGATTCCTGGAGAGCGCGTGTTGCAGACTACATGCATGTGTAGAACCTTTGGCAGAGATTCACATATTCTAAATTTGACCTAAATTCCTGTGCCTCCAACTTTCTATTGGCTAGGTGTTTTTGGGGGCCAGTATCAAACCAAGAGAAAACACGTAGACTAATTGCATCTGTACCCATTTCCATTTGAAGAATGTAGTAAAATGAGGTGGACATTAAAGAATTGGTCCTAATTTAAACCTGGTGGCAAGATTAGAGGAAAAATACCCGATCCTGGTCTGGCATCAGCTGAAATCAGTGGGAATATGTCCATTGACTCCAGTGCATACCAGATTAGGCCTTGGGAACAGATAAAGAATTAGCTGGGAGTAAGGAATAACAGATGACCAAATGTGTGTATTACTGAGTGATGGATACATTATGAAAGTAATCTGTCTTGCGTTTCTACCACCCTGAAGAGCAAATATCTCATTACACACAGAAAGGCCTTACTTTCGATGATGTCTCTTCAAAATAAATAAGGGAATATCTTAATTACTTCTGCCAGATAATCTCCATTAATATCAACATTAATACTATAAAATCAACAAGCATGAATGATCATTTTAGCCAGTTAATCACATAACGTCACTGCATATATTGGATGTACTAGAATAAGAAAAACATTTAAATATAAAAATAACCTAGTTTTATTAAATATACACACTGAAGACCACTCTTTTAATGGCATTTGACTTGTGGGATTTTAACCCATGAGTTTGTTATTCTGGACGCTGTATCTTGGAGCAGCTGCTGATTTAATGGCACCATTTAATTCAAAGCGCTTTGATGTTATCATATTTCACATGGTTTGCTGTTAGAGTAGCTTGAGTCAAGAGGGCAGATATAGTAGTAATGGGTACAGACCTGTGCAGTTCTACAGCTCAGCTTTCCTTTATGAATGAATTCCTGCGCACACAAAGAGAAGACCACATCACCTAATATTCTTGTCTGCCTTTAACTTCAGTGATCTAACACTGCAGAGTCATGATGCTTAATGTTTTAAGCTCCATTAAGGGAAGATTTTTCTAAACTTTAACTTCTGAAGGACTTTGCTTTTATACCCATAGATTCACATATCCCTGCACAGAAGCATGCAAAATAAGCCCTAATACTGCCATAATTGTGTGCGCAATTGCAGTGATTGCATGTGGAAATTATAGAAGCTTGTGCTATTATGAGAAGCGTGGTCCAGATTCCTACACAATAGCATCGCATTATTATGCACTGACATAAGTTAATTCTCTTACCATTCAAAAATAACTTAAAAACCCAGAAACACACAGAAAAGAGTTTCAGTTCTGAATCTGTATTATCCCTCAACGTGTTCAGCTTCACTCTCTGCCAGGTACCAAAACCTTTTGGCCTCACCTGTATGAGTGTTGCCACGCTACTGTTTCTCATTTCTCATCTAATAGTAGTTTGTAATAAATGCCCTGCTGGTTATCCCCTTTCTATCCTGAGCATCCTAATTAACCATCTATTCATTACTTCAGAAACCGCCGTCAGCTAGGACAGCAGGACGAAGGTTCTTGTTCACGCTAACAAGGAAGCCCTACTATAAACAATGCTGTATAAATACAGGATTTCTTTATACGTTCCACTGTGTGAACACTCTTATACTTGGCCACTTTTCTTCGGGGGCAGGGGGAGGGGGGAGACTTTTTCTTTTTTTCTGAGATTAAAATAGCAATCACTTGTAACCAGGGAGATTTGAAAGTGTTGAGGGATTTTGGGAATAGTTTACTTGGAGACACACTGTGAGATTTAAGTGGCGTGTTGACCCTCTGAATTAGCTTATAAAGAAGAATCATTTCTCCCAGTGTTAGAGCTCAGAAACCTTTTTGCACAGATGATCACGATTAGAAAAGCTTTTAATACAATCAATTCAGACACCTCTCTAGGTGTGCTGTTTTTAAAAAGAAATTTGAAGGCAAAATTTCTGTAGTATTTGGCTAACTGTTCTGAAAGCCATATATACTATTGGGGAGCAGAAAGGGTTAAGAGTTGTATTTTGACCATAATAAAAAGATACTATTTTGAAGCCTGCACAAATCCTTCTCTGTCTCTGGAATGAGGGAAATCTGCTAAAAAGCAGTGAAATTGTGATTGAAATCTCGTTCTCCTGGGGCCATGCCTCTACATCCTTTTGTGAGCATTTTAAGGTTCTTCATAAAGTGCAAAAAGATCATTTCTTTTGAGAGAGTAACAGTTTGGACTTCTCTGAATGTAAGCCTCCTCCCGCTCTGTCTTTGTGCTGTCAATTAAGATGTTGGTTATATTATCTAATGTATTCTGATACTCCTGAAAGACCTGGCTGGACATTTGCACTTATACTTGATTGACGTTTGACTTGTGGGACTGGAGGAAACCTCACAGATGGGTTAGATGATAAAATTCATCACTAGAGGGGTGAGTGTTGATTGAAACACTCCTATTGATTCGGTTCCCTGATGTGAATCGTTGTCAACCAAAAACGGAAACATAGCAGGTAGTTCAGAGTGGCATTAGAACCAAAGAAGCTGTACATCAATATGGCCCACTATAAATATTCAAGTTATTTTTTAAAAGAATGGAAGAGTGTTGGCAGGAATCAATCTCTAAAAGCCTGGTTATTTTCAGGATCTCTTTTTTGTACTGAAGTTCTTGCTGAACTCTGTCACCATTGCTCCTGAGTAACCCCTTTAAAGGGTTGAAAAAGCGTGTCTTGATTTGGTGGGTTTTGTCCTTTTTTTTCCCCCACGATATTTCTTGTGGTTACTCCTACGTTCTCACCATTCCACAAATAAATTCATCTTAGCACTTGAAAACTCCTGTTTTCCTCAAAATATTATATTTGAATTTCAAATTCAGATGAGCAAGTGTGATGACATGACACATGACGGGTCTATGTTAAGGGCTGTCAGGAAAGGTCTACCTCCTGACACTAAGCCAAACCTCAAAGCATGTTCTGCTTTGCAGTAACTCTCTATATTTACTGATCGCTAAGGGCCCTTCGTGCTCTGAACTATATGGGATTCTGTAATGAAACACAAATTCCATGCTAGAAGAAATGTTTAAGAACAATATTGAGTTTGGCTTTTTGGGGGGTAATGCTCATTCCTTAAAATTTCACAAGTGAGATGGAGTTTAACTACGCAAATACAGATCTCCATTTTAGATTTTTTTGTTGCCATTTTGAGCTATTGCTTGACGTAAATTCCTGCCAGCTTCCCAATCTGTGTCTCTTCTTTATTTTTGGACGTAAGTACAGTAGAATAACCGGTTTCCCAGGAGGGCAGGGAAGAGGACGTTTCTGAGTTTCCTGGGCTCCGTGCAAATCCGATGATTCAATCCCATTTTCACTGTTGAATGAACAAAATATTCCCATTGACCCTGCAAGTTCCCTTTCCACATCCTCACTTACTTCTTTCATGCCTCCTCTTTGGAAACTTTCAGCATTTTGGTTCTAGATATATGTAGTTGTGGAAGGGCAGAAGATAAAGGGTGGTATCTACAGCTCTTAGCGGAGTTGAGTCCCGTATGAGAACTGGGCATCTGAACCTACAGAGTAGATGATTGTGTAAGCTATGTATGACAGCAGAAGAGATGGGAGTTTTTGGAACACTTAAACAACTAGCTTTTTTCTCAGGTGCTAATTAGCTAATCAGTTTGAGGTAATACCATGATTCTTATTTTCTCACAGCACGACAATAGGGGTAAATCCGGCAAGGCCATATGTCTTCCTAATTTTCCTGATTACAAGTGGTCAAGCTTTCTTTCCAGCATGCACAGGAGTATGTTTTCTTTAGGCTTCTCCTCCACCCGAGCCCTCAGTTGGCCACAGGGAATGGGGAGGTTTGGTGGAAAGTCAAATGACAAAGTCGCGGTGGAATAGATTCAATAGGTCAATGAATTGAGTTTTAATTGTCTGCCATTCTCTGCTCTCATGGTTAAGCAAAAATGTTTGAATAATGTTTTAATTAGTGAACCTGCCTTCATTAAATATCTTAATTTACAAATACCTTTTATGATTAATTTTCAGCTTGGCCTCCCTTTTGTACTAACAGGCTTTCTGTGCTACCAGTTTATGCCTTGAGATCTATAATAGCAAACAAACAGTAATTTCATCCTTTAAGTTAAGGTGACAGGGTATTTTGAAAACGTAGAAAAAGTTGATGATTTTCGAAGTTTAACCAGCTGGTATTAAACACTGTAAACTTCAGTCCCTACCAATAGAGGAGATCTTAAACTTCACTGGCCTCAGTTACTTAGAAGGTTTTCCTTTTCATCCATCTCCCTGTTGCTTTCTGGGTAAAAGGTCGGAATAGATTTTTTTTCAACCAGAACATTTCTATCTCGTAAAGCTTTCATTTCCTTAACTTTGCTTCGCTATCAAACTTGCTTCCCTACCTTTCATTTCATTACTAATTTCAGTCAATATTCATTTGTTACTGTGTTATAGCATTGAATGGAGAATTGAGCTGAGAGGGAAAAATCATTTTGTTCAGATTATTTCTCCACAGTTCCACAATGCAGTATAATATATATTATGTTTAAAACTGCAAATTAAAGCATTATTAGATTTTCTGTTTCTGAGGAGATTAAGAGCTTGTGAAGAGGTATGTAATTTTAGTATGAGCTTTCTTCACTGCTGTCATGTGAAAGTTAGGGAAAGTCCAGCCTAAGATGGAAGATGCCTATTATGACTTTTGTAACAGATGACACAGAAAGATAGGCATCGGGTACCGAATGCAGTGCTGAGATAAAATGTACTCACCATTGTGGTGTCATGCATAGTAATATTTGATACAATAAAACAATTTCAAAGTAATACAGGTAATTATATTTTTTTTTATGTTTAAAGAAGGATTGGAACAAAAAGGCCAGCCTCCATCTCCCACAAAGAGCAAAGCAGAGCAGCCTGAGGACCTGAAAGATGATGCTGAAGGTAGGTGGTCTGACAGCTATTCAGAGCTATTAATCAGTTTTCTGTTTCGGGGGGAAAACTTTACTCTGAATTCTTGAGAAAGAACTGGAAAACTTCATTTAAGAATTTTGTTTGCAAACCCTTGGGAAGTTCCTTCTGGCCTAGATGATGAGATTGTAGTTCTTCTGAAGTATGTTTCATCTCAGGGTAGATTCAGAATTAAAAATGATGGTTTTATGCGATGGGCTACTGATTATTGCTGATATATGATGAGAAATTGTTGCTGTTTTGTCTCTAACCTGTTCTGACTTTATGTAATTAATAATACAAAATGTAATGCTTGTTGTGCAGGGCTTGGGTCATAGTCTGGTTGGTTAAGTCGGTCAGGTAAATTGTCTGCCTGCTGCAAAACACGGAGCAATAATGTTCTCGCTCTCATTTTCTTCACGAAATTTTTGCTGTATCCTTTTCCACTCCAGTTACAGTGTTTATGGCTCTGAACCTTATGCAGTGTATTACATCTAACCGTGGTCAGAAGTCACAGGTGCTTAACATTATGCGTATAGTTTTGTTCCTGTAAGAGCGCTTTCCTACACCCCAGTCTTCACGGGGCAGCATGTGCACGGAGGTGAATGTGGTCTACGTTGCTCTGAAATCGGATCAAAGTCTCTTTTCTTAACCTGTGTCTCATTGAGAGAGTTGTTAGAAGATGTTAACATCAAAGACTTATTTTTAGAGTGCAGGGTTTCACCTACATGTGAAAAAGCAAAATGCCCTAATGCTGGAGAATTCCCTTTACGTGAAATAGTTAAAAGGATGAGCCTTAATCTTTAAACCATGACAGTTCCTTATCGTGGATTCTCTTTGACCTGATGTCCCTCAAATGGCACGTCTCATTCTGCACCTCAACCAGTGGCTCCACGATCTTCATCGTTTTGACCCGGCGCTGTGCATTCAGCTCCTAAAATATTCTGACTGGGGTATGGTGTGAGTCATAAAGAGCAGAAAAATGTTAACATCTATCACATTAAGTAACTGCTAGTAACATCCTGTCACTAACATTGTGACTGGTTGTTAATGGCAAGTACTTAAAGCAATAGCTGTCATCGCCTGGAAGGTGTGGGGGGGACCCAAGAAATCTCATCCTGACTGGTCGTCTTTCCTTTCGTGCTGCACTGCACCCAGCTGACGTTAAAATACCCATTTTATGTTTGGATTAGAGAATTCAGTGATGACAAACCACATGTCGTTTTGTACGCAGGCTAAACGGTGTGTGGGATCGTGGTGTCGTTTTCCATATTCCTAAATAGGCGAAACGATAATAGTTTTTATGATATATTTTTATTTGGAGCGTGGCTAAAAGCTTTCATTGTATCAGCGTCAAAAAAAAAAACCAAACTGTGGCTTACTGGATATGATTTCCCAGTTTACTGTGCCTGTCGGTGTTTCCTGGTGACCTGCGGCTCACTTTGTGAAGCACAAGCAAACGCATCGGAAGGGGGAAGTAAATAGCATGGCAAGAGAATGATTGCGTTACCCTCGAGCTGTAAAATGCCTGAACTCCTTGAATTTGATGCCGTACAGTAGATTTTGCTGATGCCGTAACACATAATCACAGCGGCAGAGTGAGGGAGTCCTCTTCTCCTTAGGCAGAAATTAGGCCTGGAATGTTTAGCGTTGAAAGTCTAAATTTAGACTTGAGGGTGGTTGCGATAGAGGGGGGGAAAAAAAACGGTAATTAAAGAGTTTGCTGAGGGGGGCCGGGGAAGAAACCTGGATCCGATTTCTGTGGCATTACCTGTGCCTCTGTTTTGAAGAGGAGTCAAGCCGTTAGGCTCCAGACACTGAATTCCTATGAAGTTGCCGAGCGGCTAAAGTCTAACGTAACACACCTGTGAGCCATTTCCATTCAAGTAAATGGGATTTGCACACATTTGTCTGAGAATAGGATTTAGTTGATGCTGTTCTATTTATTAGCTGTTGGTTTTGACTAATTAAAAGAACTTTTAATGGGGAGCCTTGAAGATTATGAAAGCTGTGAATGTGTGACATGAACCAGCACTACGTCTGAGTAGTTTTATTTAGGTAGGAGTTTGTCATCACTTCCAAAAAAATGCCTTTTTATTTTTTATTTTTTCTTTCTTTTTAAAGAACTTCTGAGTAGCGAATGCATATAAACAGTCTCAAATAAAACACAAGAAAGCCAAACTCTGCCTGAGGTCAACTTTGTTGAATTTTCCTCATGGTATAACTGAAATGCTTTGCGTTCAGCATGTTTTAACTTTGGGATAGTTCACATGCTTCAGGTATCGCAAGTTTAAAAAAAGCAAACAAACAAAAAACCCCAAAGAAAACAAAAAAAAATCCCAACCCATAGCTTTTAGTGATAAAAGCAAGTCCAAAGATACTTATATTTAACACTAAATGCCATTTTCCCCTTGGTAACATGACCAGATATAAAATATTTAACAAATGTACACTGAAGCACGGGAAGAACCAGGAATTTTTTTTCCTCTCCTTAGTTGTCAGTGGCCGTTTAGGCTGAAGATGGGAATACAGTTACCTCGTCCTTTTAACAGCCTCATGCATGCCCTTGTGGCAGTCTGTAAAAACTGTTCCACTGAGTTGGGTAGTATTTCTGCTGTAATATTTTTCTCCCACACAAGCTGGTTTGTTGGCTAGAGGTAATGGAGTAATATCTTTCCAGTGCATGCAAGAATATCCCTAGAAGATGAGGGAAAGTAGGCTTCTTCCTTATTACACTCTCAGCAATCAAGGAAAGTCGAATAAGTGGCTGTATGTAAGGAGCTTGTTTTGCAGTAAGCTAAAATAAACACTTGACATGCTAATGAAAGCAATTTTATACTGAACCTCTAAAGTATTAATGGTGTCTGTTATTATGCTATTAGATATATTGTTCTCTGTCTTCAGACCATTGATAAAGAAAGGCAAGGGTGAACTGCGTAGCAGATTCTCCCGTCAATGGTTGTATTCAGTAGTTTTTCACTGTAGCGCAGGTTATTGTCTGGGGAAATGGATAGACTGGATACATGGAGAAACATTCTTTACGCCCAGGTTCCCTGCAGTATCTCAGGTTTGACATGTGCAAACATGCAGTGTAGTTTTCTACACTCCCCCCACCCCTTTCCCTGGTCCTGGGAGAGTAAAATCAGCCAATGAACATTTTGTCTTTCCCCTTGGTCAGGTGCATTCAGTGATTGAGTGATTGTAAAGTCTCAGGTGACACAAATGTGTTTGGCACTAAACAAAACCTAGCACGTCTTACTTCAGTAGCTTCCTACCACAATCCTGACGAAATTCCGTAGCCAAAATGGCAATACTTGTCACAGCATAGCAGCCATGAGTTAGCACAGATGCTACAGGTCACCTCTTCTCATCCTACTGATGGTCACCAAGCAAAAGCAAACAATTTTTACAAAAGTCAAACAAACCAAAATTGTAAAATGTTGCTTATTTCTCTTAGCTACGTCCCCAGGTGTTCTCCTATATGTGCTGAACAGTGAGGTGTATGCAATAGATTTTCTTCATACTGGGAGAAGCAAAACTGCTTGTCCTTTCCTTCCTTCTGGGATTTCTCAGCAAGGTAGAAAATGGAGCCTGCCCAAGAGCTGCTCCTTTCCCACCATGGTCTGCAGGTGATCAGTATTGTATCAAAGACGATTAATACATCTAATAACAGCAGCACAAATGCCTTATCTTTCTCCTCATGCAGGAGAAAGATAATCAGTCCATGCAGCAAAAGCTGCTCCTGTGCCTCCTGAAGTCAGGATCCTCCTTGCCCTCCTTCCTCGAGGCCTGTGAAGACAGAACTGGAGCTCTGCAAGTTGTCTTGCTCCAACTTTTCTCATAAGAGTCTCCCAAAGCAAATGGCTCGATTCTTCCTGATAGACTGATAGGTTGTTGGTCTCACGCGATCAACCTTGGCTGAGGCTCAGTGTATGTGCAAG
This sequence comes from Rhinoptilus africanus, assembly GCA_013400135.1. Taxonomy (NCBI): domain Eukaryota; kingdom Metazoa; phylum Chordata; class Aves; order Charadriiformes; family Glareolidae; genus Rhinoptilus; species Rhinoptilus africanus. Next base: position 574,489 of record VXBO01009345.1, read on the forward strand.
GCGCCGGTCTGTTGGAATTGCTCGTCCGGAATGAACTTTGCTTTCTGTTCACTTGGTGGGAAGCAGAATGGTTTGATGGATAAGGCGAGTCAGGAAGGTCATAATGAACACAAATCACCTTTAAGAGAGTTGGTAGAGTTGGTTCCTTTGCCTCATGAGGTCATCACACTGTTGACCCCTTGGCTTTCAAGGCCAACATCGAACGTCTGAAACATTGCTTGGCAGTGTCAGGAGTCTGAGGCTCACCCGCAAGCTCCTGCCTCGCTCCGTGGATGCTCTTTCCATGAGAGATGTCAGTCTAGTGATTGGAGTACACAGCAGAAATGAAGTGAAATGGAGTGACATCTTAGTCAACAACGCATTGGTGCAGCAGATCATGGTGATGAGGGTAGGATGAGAGGTGTCTCCCGAGAGGGAGACACCCTGGCTTCTCCTCCCTTCTCCCAAAAGGTTTTTGTCCAATGACAAAAAGCGCGTAGTCTTGGGACTAGAAAATAAATCTCATTTTATGGCTTAGTCCTGTAATTGTGAGATTGATGTAAGGCTTCCCTGCCTGGTTCTCCTTTATAGATCACAATTTTTGCAGCTTTGCTGCTCGCTCCATACCTTCGTTGGGAGGGATATAGCGCACGCACCCACAAAAGTCAGCAGTGCTCGGCTTTGCTGCTTCCCTCTGAGGTGGGCTTAAGCCTCCCTGGGTCTGGGGGGTGCGTACCGCCGCAGCTGTGTGTTACCGGCTCACCACTATATAGGGGTGTTCAAAGCGTCTTTCTTAGGGCCTTCTAATACTGTGCAGACCTGATTGTCTCTCTCTTTAAGGTATGGATTAATATTAACTAGGTTTCACTTCTCATCATTTTTAAAACATTCTTTGGTTTATAGCAAGCACTTTTTTTTTTTATAATTTGAGAAATCGTAGCTACATTTCTTCTTTGCATCCCACAGGGCAGTGATATTCTTCAATAAATTTCTGCTTCACTCATAATCTACTAAAAATGAACATCTAGACACATAATTATACTTCAAAAACACACGCTTTCTTATTCAGCCTTAAAAGTGCTGCTTCTTATTAAGATAGCTTAGTAGTTACTGTATTCTTTTTGCCGCCAAACCAAATCCTTAAATAAAATTTTAAATTAAGATTAAGTACTGCAGAAGAAGTGCCCTGGGAAGTGTGTGTATCAAACATGTCTCTAAAATGTTTCACCTTAATGCAGATTGGTTATATTTAAAGTGATGCTATTAACCTCTATCCTCTTTGGTTGATAGTTTCTTTTTTTCATTTCTGTTTTGAAGTCCACCATCTGTCTTGACTGATTACAGCTCTCAGGATATCGGGTGATCACTTTCCACTCAGCCAGAGGAAAACCAGGAGGTTATCTGTATTTTTATTTGTATTTGCTCTCCGAGCAAACCTTTCTTAGGAGATCCCTTTCATTGCCGAAGTGGCTTCTACTGTTTCATTAAATTGCCGCGCAGCAGCCACACAAGACAACTTTGAAAACGCAGCTCATTTTGGCCTCCGCAGGTGACGTGCAATCCTGTTGCTTTCACCATTTACCCTCTGGGTTTCTTTTAGCGGCCGAATGTACATGTGTGTAAACAGAACCAGGCAAACAGTTGCAATTCCTGTTTTCACACTGGATGCTTCAGAGTGGATTTTCTTTCTCCTGAGATGAGCTAAGGTGCAAAATACCAAGTTACTAAAGTGACTAATGCAATGTTGTCAGAGGAGAATTATACACAGTGACAAACCAGCATACCTGCAGGGGACTCATCCGTCAAGGAATTCATTTCTCATGTCTAACTGTGATGTGGGTAACAGTAAACCACCGTGATCGTTCAGGTCCAGTGCAGAAGACAGGGCTAGTCCCTTAATTCTGAATTATAGATGCAAAATAGTGCATGTTTTGGTTGACTTTTAATGCTGTTTTTACAACCGTGACCTCCTGTGTGGCTTCTCTGTCCGTTTCTTCACTTTGTTACATTGCCACACCATGGCGTTTTGTGACCTGTATGCAAAAAAAAAAGTGGAATAGGTCTCATGATTTATTTCGACTGTGGCTTGGAGAAAAAGCTGTGCCGCAGTCCTTAATGGTGCGCAGTTACCTAGTCTCTTAGGCACACCGGGGAAGTATGGACAAATAGCAAGTTGACATAGTAACGATAAAATTTGTGATTGTATTGTACAGCTTCACGTGTGGGGGTCCCTTTTATTCTCTCTCTTAGGTAGGACTGCCTGTAAGGCTTGGAGTCAGGGCTTCTCCATCCTGCTCTGAGCTCTGCCTCGGCTTGCTCTTCCACACGCACCACCTCACGTGAGTGATTTCTGTCCACTTTTATATACTATGATAATTGTAATAATACTTGTGCAAGACAGGGTGTGCGCTTTTGACATCAAAATGCCAACTCTGTCCTCTGTATGGGCTGTGTATGACGCCTAGGCGGGGATGTCCATATTCTGGTTATGCTGGAGAGCTAAAGCTTCCAGGAGATGTCTGCTTTCATTTGTTCTGAACAGTCAGAGTTGCAGATTGTCGGAAATAGCGATGATCAGCATCTTTGGCAATGAAATTTCAGATGTCTCTTGCCAGGCGTACCTGTATTACAAAACCTGAGTCCCACTGTACGTCAGACAGAAGAAGCACAGCCAGCCTAGCACAAGATTCCCAGCAATGCTATGTACGATGCGGGCTGGGACACATCTGAGTGCCGATGTCTTCCAAGCACCTAATTTGATGCTGTAGCTGTTGGCCCACGCTTTGTCCCCTGGTTCTTCCCTAGCCAGAAAAGGTATAACGAAGCTGAGTTACTTGCCTTGTGACCTGCGTGGGAGTGAGGCCAGGGGAACATGCCTAGTGGCATCAGTGGGCTTTAGATTAGGCTCCTCTGTTTCGCAGGACCTTAAATAGGTGAAATACAATAGCGTTATTTTTAACCTCTGAGATAATGCCCACGAGCTACGGTTTTCTCATTCTTTCCCCGCACTCCTCGACAATTCTTGACAAAATGCTGCATGAAAATGAAAACCTGCTATTTATTACGCTGACGACTTCGCTAGGCTGGGCGCATTGACGGCAGCGCCTTCGGGTCTGACTCTGCAGTGGGGTAAATCGTTGAAGCAGCACGGAGGGAAGAAGTCTCATAACTCCATTAAACAATTACTGCAGATAACTCTTGACTAACCCTTCTTAAAATTTACCCCAAAGGGGTTATATACAAGTAGTGATTAAAACTGACCTAAATCATAATTTAATTAAAAGAAATTAAAATGCAAACTGAAAATGTTCAGTAACCTCAGGCCAGCACCCTAATGATTCATTTTAATGCGTTTGTAGTTCTGCAGTAATGGCCTTTGTGTGTATGTGCTTTTTGTTTTATGTCTGATATCATTTTGCCACTGGAATAGTCTGAAAATGGTTGCAGGCTGTGTGATCGTGAGTGTAGACATGGATATATGTGTGCTTTCTTCTTGCATATTAGGAGTTTCACTGAAGTCAGCATATCCACTCATGTGTGCAGAATGTAACAGCTGTAAGATCAAGGCCTATATTTTTAATTTTCTCATTAATTAGTTTCCCCGTTATCCTAGAAGGACCTTCACATCATTAGTATGATTACCGTGGCAATATTTTTGTGCTGTAAAAAAAGATAATTCAAAACTGGCGTCCCTTATCCGCCAGATCCTGGCTTGCATTTGTCATGGAAGCGTGGCCCAGCCTGGGGGGAGATGCAGGGTCCTTGGCCACCTGGAGAACCAGAGGGTGCACCCAGACGTGCATGGCAAGCGCCGCGCGGGGATATAACAGGGTCAAATCCGGTGCTCGGTGATGTGGTACGTACACAGATATGTGAGAGCGGCAAACAAGATGTGAGCCTGAGGCACTGGCCCTCTGTCTCTTTTCTTTCTACTCCAGGAAGGAGGAGGGTGTTTGAAGGAACCTTACTCTTTTGACACGCTGTGGATGACATAAGTGCAGTGCGCTTTCTCACACTGTGGGTGATATCAGTACAGTACTCTTTCTCAGTAGTGAAAACAATTTTATTATTAATAACATCTATGTTGGAGAGGTGGAAGAAGACTGGTTTGTACCAGTTATGCAGAATTTCTTCCTTTAACTAAAAATACGTTACCTGCAATTCTTCTGGAAAATGTCTTTTTTGCACCGGTTTTTGAGACACTGACTCCAGCCTCAGCTCTAAGTACGTCGCTGACTGCTTGTGAAGAAAGGTACTGCTGAAGAGGAGTAGGTGTATGAGCGAACCTGGCGCCAATTCAGCTCTGAAATGGGAAAAGCCAAGAGGCCAGCAGGCTATTAATTTTTTTGACTTGCCATGTTTGTGGCAAGAACAGTGAAAGATGTAAAAAGCCGTGTGCCTGCAGGCCGGGCTCTCGCAGAGAAAACGGGCAGAATACTAAAACTGCTGCTGAGAGTTTGTCCTCTGGACTTTCATAGGGATCTTATCCCAGCCCTCTCCTATCTGACTGCTGGCTTGTTATTTATCATGTCTGCTTCGTCTGGGGGCTGCTCCTGCAGCTGGCATATCACTGTGCATGCTAAATACCTCTCCTTAACATAAAGTGGGCAGGCGCTCCCAGAATATCCCGTTTTCTAGTTGAGTTAGAAGTGCCGCTTGCTGAGTTTGCTGATTGATCGCTGTTTAGCCTGT